>CAHIKZ030002722.1:6467500-7000000 GCA_903632075.3 Acanthosepion pharaonis | reverse complement strand
AATGACCTAAAACTCTGAAAACATACCTGCTTTTTAATATATTTATCTGAACAAGAATATACATGTCTATTGAATTAATTTCTTTTTTATATTTTTACTTTTCAAATCCTTAAAAAAAATGTCGTTCCTTTCAATCTCCTTTTAAGAATTTGAAGAAATAATCAGATCAACCAAATAGGGGTGGATGTTCTGAGCACTCCCACCCCAAATGATTAAAATCTTGTTAGTCTTGTGAATATTTGCATTATCCTACAAAATGAAAACTCCTTTTGGCTGATCACCCTTTTTGTTTTTCTACTTTTAAAGTCACCTTTTAATTAACACAATAAATTAGGGTAATATTCTTCATAAACACTTTGGCTCTTCTGGATAGTCTCCAAGTTCTGTGTACATGACCTTTTCTTGCTGACTTTTGAGTGTCTTTAATTTCTTCAGCTGTGTAGAACCTGTAGTGCCAATGCATGGAATATTGTTTGGTCTCTGGATTACACATTTTGAAAATAGGGAAATAACTGTGTGTTCAAAAGCACTATTTGGGCTATGCTTGGCCAGTAGTAAGTTCTTAGTGGCCAAGAGGTCAAAGCACATCAGACCTAATGACAGTTTCTCTCTCTCGTAGGAGAACACACATCTGAATCTTGCTGGAGAGCATATATTTTTCTAATAAGATTTCTCGAATATTCAGGCTGGTAGATACTGTTTGATAAAAGATAAAAACAGTATCTACTCAAATATGGGTATCCACTAAAACTAAAATTTAAGTAATAAAATATATATTGGTTAGCAAGATACTCACACTTGCGGCCATGTGCCTGACTAAAGTAAGCTTATTAATTACCTTGCTAAACATCACTGATAATGGTTAGCAAGTTAGTTCTAGAAAATTACTGTAATGACTTTCATCCTTATCCAGGCTACACAGATGTGGTCTTGTGCTTAAGTTATTAAGTTTAATAAATAACTTTAGCTTACTCACCACTAGCCAGGTGCCAGTTTTGAAGTTCACTACGGCTAGCATGAATAGTAGAGATGGTGAACTGGGCTCAAATTCTAGCAACGTCAGTGGCATTCATTTCAAAATAATGCTCTTGAGGCAGGCATGAATCCATCTTTTCCCATAAGATGTGGGTTAAATGGCAGAACAGATTAGGGCTCTTTTTTTCTTTTTTTTTTGGTTGGCAACCAGTGTAGGAGAAAGAGAAATCTGAACCTGAAAAACCAGGGAGGAGGCAATGGGAAATCATTTGACTTTCATTCCTAAAAACAATCATGGCAAAGAAACTTACTTGATAAGACTGGTGTTCTCTTTTTCTCTTCTTTTTTATCATTTCACCCCAAGCAAGATAATAAAATCACTAAGACACAAGGTGTTACCGAGTGTGAAAGTATCAGAGAAAAAAAATTCATTAAAAAGAGAGAACAATAACAGAACAGGAATTAAAACAGAAGATAATGATTGACATTGCATTTAAATTTTTAAAGATCAATGTAGATGAAGAACCAGGAGAGTGTTCTATAAACAAGAACTGACAGAGAAGAAACTGTTAGCATAGAACTTGCATCTAGCCATTTTAACTGTAAAATGTGACCTAGCTGCCAATCTAGTATTGCATTTAAATTCATAAAGTCTAAGTACCAAAGAGGATAGCTCATCAGAACAATTAGCATGAGAACCTATATAGAAAAGTCACAGGGAAGCTGTTAATGAGAAAGTGACTTAAGCTGAGATACCAGTCACTACTGTAAATGAATTTGATTTTTACTGGGTTCCTTATACTGTTAGCCTTGTGCCATACTCGTCTTGTGTTCTAAAGATACTGTCAATAAGAATAAAAAGGTTTTTAAGAAATTCAGCTCTTTTTTTTTTTTTTGTGAATTAAATATTAACTATAATTCTTTTAAGAAATTATTTTCATCCTTTATTTTACAATTCGCTGGGTATAATTTGCAGAATTAAAAATGTGAACAAATTTAGAAACTTTTTTTTTCTCCCTTTCCCGGTCAGGTTTTCCCACCAGTTTGAATGTTTGGAATCCTTGAACTCTGTTTAAATTTCATTTAATTGATTTATTTTCATGTGATGAGTTTTATGTTTGGATTAGATGTCGATTACTCAATCTTTTCTTAGATTAATAGCAAATACGATCTGACAATTTATATGAAAGACTAAACAATTAATTGATCCCATTAGATTCTACTCTTGTTCAATTTGATGTTTTACATGATCGATTCTGTCATCACATGTAAATCAATGGAAGCCTTCAATTTGAGTTTAAAACAGCGCCACCATTTAAGCAGACTGCCAAAGCCTCAATATTTGTTGCTTTGTTGAGTTGATTTATTCACCGAGATGCAACTGTGAAGGAAGCAAGATGCTGAAATTTGTGCTAGTTTGTATTGTCAATTCTTGTCTTGTTCCAACATAGCTGGACTCCTTTTGTTTTTTTATGTGTAGAAGAAACAATTACAGCAAAGCTATTTTGTTTTAATTTATTTTAGTTATATCTTTGAATTTATACATGAGTGTTTTCCATTTATAATTCATTTTTGTATTGCTCTTAGAGAACTCACTCCACTGCGTACAAAGGTAGTTGCAATTGTGTTAAAGAATGTCATATTTTAAAGCCTATTAAACATCCTTTTTTCGTGTTAATTACTGAATTTTTTTTTTCTTTTCAAATGATTTTAATGCTTATCTATTTGTAAGATGTTACAGGTATGACATATTTAAATATTTCTATTCATGTAATCTTTAAAAGACTGAGTTCTTTCCTTCTTTTTATATATATATATATATAATTTGGATTTTTATCTGTTCACACACACACACACACACACATATATATATATATATATATATATATAATATTTTTTTTTTTTTTTTTTTTTTTTTTTTTGAGGGTAATTTTTATTTTACTTTGCTAAAAGCTAAAAATTTTAAACTGGATTCTATTTATTTTAAATTTCAGAGTGACGGCAATTCAAGTTTTTTGCGGGCAGCAAGAGATGGGAACTTGTCGGAAGTTTTGGAATACCTGAAGGGCAGTACCGACATTAATACCAGCAATTCAGTAAATATTATATTTAATTTCTTTTTCTTAGCTTTGTTGAGGATTGATTGTTGGTTGTTTATCACTTAATACAGTAAATTTAGTATATTTTAACTTTCCTAATTCACTGTTAGATGACTGAAATTCTGTATTTTTTTAATATATTTTTGTATTATATTTGCAAATGTGTTCAATCTGTTTTGCTTTCATGCCTGTTGCTTTAGAATCAACAAATTAAAATTAAAGTAAAATTATGAATGATCCTTGAATTTACAAAATCAGGATTTTGAGAGAAGAGAAAAGGCAAAAAAAAAAAAAATTGTTTTTAGGAAGAGTTATTTGAAAAATGCTAATTAATTGATTTATTATAAAGAAAAATATTTTGTTTTCTGACTTTTTTATTTTTCTTTCTCTGTTTTTGATATAATTTTAAAAAACAAAAACCCTCATGCCCGCCCACAAGAAAATATATTTTATCATAAGTAATTACATAGTATCTTTGCTTTCATTCTCATTTCTATTATATTGGTTCACGTGATACCTTTAACAACAATAGTTGAAATATCATCGTGCCTTTTGATATTATCATAAATCGTTTGCAAAAAGATGATGATGGTATTTGAGATGTTCACATGACCTACTTCCTACTTCCAACTCTGCCTCTGTAGTAGCTGCAGACTGACTGATCATGTCAGTATTTTGACCAGTTTTCATTTGTGTACATTTAACGATGAATCATTTGAAGACTATAATTTCAGCAGTTTCCCCACCTTTGATTTCAAATGTCAATTATTTTAGAGTGCCCTCCCCCCAAATTGCTAAGCTGGTACCAGTAGTGGCATTTCTGAATATTGAAGAAGGCCTGCTACTGCAAGCAGCATCATCAGTAACAGCAACAGCAGCCGCTTCTGCCTACTTGAATTCATTACTGACTGAACCATGTTGCTTGCTACTTGCTGCTGCTGCTGCTTGTATTGATTTCTATGGTAAATCAGTTTTATCTCATCTGTACTCCAAGGTTGAAGCAAGCAGTTGTGGGTCATATTCTTCCACCACAGGCTGATTATTGCTCAGTCATCTACTGTTGCTCTTGGCACCAGTAGTAGAATCCATTCTGCACAAAGAATTTAAGAATTTCAACAGATTAAATAATAAAAAAAAAATAAATTCCCTGACCCCATTATGTTTACATCAGAATAATCAAGATAGTGCAAATTCTTTTTCTTTCTTTTATTATTATTTTCATTTTATTATAATTTTTTTTTATTTTATTATCATTTCTTTTTTTTTTTTTTTTATTATCATTTCTTTTTTTATTTTATTTGCTTTTTTTAACAGCTACTGTAAAACAAACTATTTTTTATTTCAGTCTCCGCTTCAGAATTTTCCAATTTTAAACCCCATCATTTTAAGAGTAAAATTTTTAACCTTAAAACAAAAATGATTAAATAGAATTTCACTAGTGTTTCATTTTATATCTGAGATAACTTTCTACATTTTTGAAGCAAACCGTCTTTCTTGGTTATATTTAATCATTTTGAGTGTCCTAATATTAAATAAGATCAAATAATCAAATATTATATGGAAATCAAATAATTTGAACATAAAAATATTTAAATATTTTTATGTTCAAATTATTTGATTTCCATATAAGTAGATAATTGAGTTTCTCAGTTAAGAAAATATATTTTCCTATTTACACTACATTCAAATGTCGAGTTTTTTGTTTGTTTTTTTTTTTTTAATTTTTTTACTATTTATAATGAACAAAATGATTTCTAGCAAATAATAGAATAAGGCTTGTCTTTTCATTTTGTTAAATGGATTATTAAATTATGATGGATGTTTTCTACTTAGTTGTAAATTCTTCAAAATTATTTTTTTAAATTTTAGAACAGTATTTTTTTTTTTTTTTTTTTTTTTAGAACATTGTTATTTTTGAAAATTCTAGAAATTGTTCAGTTTCACATCACTGAAGAGTTTGTTTTTTTTAAATTCTGTTGAAATATTTGAAAACTTTGGTATAAAATTAAAAAAATAAATAATAAAAAAAGAACTAAAAAGTTAAAACTGCCTGAGAAATATTGATTTGATTGACACTCATCAGAAATAATCTTTAGTAATATTTTATCATCATTTGAGGGCTGTTTCAGCATCACTGCTATTACAACCGCTACTATATGAGGATGATATTTGCATTATGACAAATTCCATAGTAGTAAAGCACCGAAACTGCCTCTTTTTGGTGACTCATTCCCTTGCTATGCCTATTTAGACATCTGTTGTTAAAAGTGGCCTGTGAAAGAAAAAAAAATCTATAATCCAAGTGTGTTTTTTGTTAATTCACTAATATTTTTTTTTATAAAAGTAACCAAATGTTTGAAAATGTGTTGTATTTTTTCTTTTTAAAAAAAACAAAACAAAATAACATGCTAGGGAGAGAGAGAGAGAGAGAGAGAGAATGCACTACAGTGCAAATTGTCTTCATTATCATAAATTCATAATCCCTAAAGATATTTAATGGCACACTTAGAAAAGAGTTCATTTACCCACTTGTTGAATTAATGGGTAAGATCTTTATTGTTAATAGATACAATAAAAATATCTTTTTTATTTTCTATTTTTTTTTTTTTCCATAACATATATGTGCCGAATAAAGTTAATGTTAAAAACGATAAAATAAAAATCTATAATTGTTCAGCCTCCCCTAATTAGGGTCCACAATCTGAGAGAAGATAATGTGTTCACTAGCCATTGTTATTCTCAAGCATTCCTTCTCACTTCTGGGTTGCATTCCTCCCCATTTGATCCCAGGTTTCCTCAATTCCTCCCCAATTTTGAATTTTAATTAAGTAATTGTTTCACTATTATGCTCATAACTGAAATTCATCCTCTATTTCTCCCCTGGCTAAGATTACTCCCACTCAGAGTTAAAGCTCATCTCCAAGGAAACAAATGCCTCCCTTTGTGAAAGTCATTGTTCCAGAAATATTGTTTGAATATTATCGCATATTAATGTTGATTATTATTTGCCTCATAGTTTGAATCTCTGGTAAAGGCATCAAATATTTATAAAAAAATATTTGTTTTCAGACTGTTATAAAACAAGAGCTAGTTGAAAATATATAATCAGGAAATAGGCATGAACCCTAAACTTGTAGTTATATGTCTACCTTATCTTTGGCATCTGTCAAAACCTGGCGGGTATTTTTGCAGCAAGATGGAGTGATGGTTATAATAAGGACATTGAAATCAAAAGCTCAATGTTTAACACCCTGCTTCAGTACTGATATTCTCCCATTAAATATATCTTCAATGTTTAATTTACTTTTGAAAAAAAAATACTTAAAAAGCATGATTCAACTTCATTAAATAATAATTAAACTAAACAAAAGATGAGATTAAATGATATTTCGGAAGACAAACGGTTTTGGGAGGCAAGTATACTGCAGTTTTAGTGATCGTTGTCAAAGGAAAATAAGTAGTAAGTAGGCTAATAAATGTTGAATAAATAATTTCCAATACATAAGATCAAATAGTATTTGGACTAATGTTGCAAATAGAATGAATTCCACTGTAGTGAAACATATTGGTATCATTAAGTGAATGTTCTTTTGAAACAAAACAAAAAGGACAAAATGTTATATATATAGGAGGGTTGGTTGAAAAGTTCATAGGCTGACCAAGATACTGTCATGGAATGTGACTAAATAAGATTTATTTGTCAACATAGTCCTCCTTACAGTCCACACACTTCTTCCATCAGTGTTGCAGTGCTTGAATCCCATTGGTGAAGAAGCTTTCCTCCTATTGGTCAAAAAAAGTCATCAACAGCAGATATTACCTCATCATCATTGTAATACTGGTTCCCAGCCAATTAAACAGATGATAGTCAAATTAGGAGAATGAGGAGGGCTATCAACTAGTTCAAAACCACAGTCACACACAGCAGCCATTGAAACCAAAGCCCCTTTCGCCAGTCTTTCTGAGTGTTTCATTTTAATAGCTTTTCATAACTACCTCAGCAAGTTGGCATAGTACTCTCCATTGATGGTGTGGCCCTTTTGAAGATAGTCAATAAACTCAATGCCATCACCCTCCCTGCTGATGAAATGAACAATTTGGCTTTCTTTGGATCAGGTGAGAAGAGGTGTTTCAACTGAATGGATTTTTTCTAGCTCAAATTGATGAACCCAGCATTCATCCTGGGTTAAAACATTCAAAGAAACCAGCTGGATCTGCCTCAATGTCAGATTTTCCATGATGTGATCAACCTGGTGCATTTTTGTTCAGGTATCAGAAGACATGGCACCCACCGAACAAAAACCTTCATTATGCCAAGTTCATTGTGCAGAATATTCTCAACTCACTCACAGAATATGCTAATAGCATTGGCTATTTGATTTATAGTCAATCGCTTGTTATCCATTGCCATATGATGAACATGATCAATGTTTTCCTTGGTGATGGCTGTTGCAGTATATCCAAACCTTTCAAATTCAAAACTCTCCCTTTCCCTACTAAATTCAGCTAGCCTCTTTTGCACTATTGATAAAGCTGGAGTGTCATTCCCTAATGAAGAAAGCATGCCAGCATGAATGTCTTTAGGGGCTAAACCCCTTTTCTGCAGGTACTTGATAACACCATTGTGTTATCAAGTACCTGCAGGTGAGGATATGTGGGAAAGATAAGTTAGCTCTTCAGTTAAATAGGTCAAAATTGTAGTGGTTGGGAAAGCATTTCCTTGGGAGTCTGTTCGACATAATAGCAGTTCATGGGAAGAAGCTGTCTGAGTTGAACTTCTTTCTAATAGAGAGAAAACATCCCCTTCATATTCTCTCTCTCTCTCTCCCTCTCTCTTTTTTTCTCTTTCTATTTTTTTTTTATTTGCTGGCAATTTTTAAGCATTTAATGGATTTTTTTTAATCAGACATTATTTCCCAGTACTATAAATGTTATATTTAGTGGGCACTCATTTTCAGTAAACAGCCCTGTTTTTGTTATCAGTGAAATTAATATATTGACTGATTAATTTTGTTACAGCTTATCAACCTTTGCAGAAAATATTTTTAGATTGTAAGAAATATTAAAATAAAAAGAAAGAACAGTAAGATTTATAATCAGGTGTTCTTATTAATTATTTATATTTTTAAAAAACAGTGCTTAATACAATTCTGTAGAGCAGAAATATTATAAATTTACTAATTTAAAAATATGGTTCCATTGCTTCACAGGAATTACCATATTTCAAAAACAGAAACTGAAAACTTCAAATTTAATTATAGAATTAAATTAAAATCCCTAGTACGGTTTCATTTTCAAGCAAATTTTGGAATTCCAAAATTCACTTGAAAATGAAACAGTACTAGGGACTATATTTAGTTGTCCCCCCACGAGGGCATCATATGGCACAAGGCCTTTTTAACATGGGCATTTCCGAGCCATTAGGCTCGGCCAAAAAATAGCCCATTTGAACCCATATAAACAGGTTCAGGGCCGGTTTTACCTCCCCAAAGGAGACTCCGCCCTTCGGCGTAGCCTCCTTCAGGTTCCTCTCCGTCCGTGACAGAGAGTTGAACCGACAGACAGCTCAGAAAGTGAACGACGGAAACAGTACTAGGGACACACACACACACACACACACACACACATACATATATATATATATATATATATATATATATATATATATATATATATATGTATATATATATATTTTATAATAATGGTTTAGTGATACAAGTTGGGGGAGAAGGCATGGATTCCTACTTATCCCAAGGGTATTTGCCTGTAATTGAATGTAATGAACCCAATGGGAATTGGAACTCTCCTCTCTGATTACTAATTCCAAGCCATTATCCATTATACCACCTGCACTTCCATGTGGTCACCCATCTAGGTACAGGCCAGCCATGGGAATATGTTTCAATGCGATATGGCCAGAGGCATCTAGTCAAGAGACTAGAGCTCTACGCCCATATTATAAAATACATAATTGAAAAATTTCAGATTAAGTGCTGTCTAGTTATAATGTTGTTACAATAGGATGAATTTAAAATTTAGTTTATCAATAATTAACAATTTTTTTTTTCTAATGTATTTTAAAGTAAATAATAAATAAATACATTTGTTAATGAATTCTATAAATTTACAATAATGGCATGCTTTAGATCGCTCAGCCACAGTGACTGTCAATGCCCAACAAGGTTCCTTTTAAAGGGAAAAATACAACCTTGCTGTTGGATTCAACAGTGGCTCCTGCGACAAAGGGGGACACAGGTTTGTACCCTGCTGGAAAGTGCATTTTCTTAAGATTTCTCAAGTGCACAGGACAATACACAATACATCCTATTTTTTAAAAATAAAAACCGGGCATTTATTTCAAACACAATTTTCAGTATATATATATATATATATATATATATATATATATATATTTATATATATATATATATATGTTCAGTTCTGCTACCAGCAAGCAGAAATATTTCTCCTCCCGATGATGGCCATTTCAGTCGAAACTAGTCGAGGAATCTAAATGGAATAATAATAAAAAAAACGAAAGAATATTAATCTACAAACCAGTGTGTCCAAAGATTTTTATTTTCTTATTGTTCAAAATATATATATATATATATATATATATATATATATATATAAAAAAAAAAAACTTATGTTAACTGACGTGTTTCATCCTCTGATTGACTTTATCAAGGCAAATGTCCTTTTGTCTTTATTCATATTGTCCTTTTACAGATATTTTTAGCTTTATGTGAAATGTTACGCACATACACACAGCTTTTTACCTTCATGTAGTAAATTTACAAAAAAATAAAATATTTGGCATTTTATGCCTAATAATCAGAGTAACCTTCAAAATTTTTGTTGGATTAAGTACATATGCCACAAAAAGAAAATGTGGCTGCTGATCTATTTTATTTAGGTAGTCATATCCTGATATATATATATATATATATATATTTTCTCTTCCTTTTTTCAATTATTATATATATATATATATATATATATATATATATATATATATATATATATATATATATATAATAATTGAAAAAAAGGAAGAGAAATAGGGGGATAACAAGACAAGAAAATGATGAAAAAGGGAAATAACTACAATATCTGATACATATGTACACACAGGCAAAAAAAAAAACAATAACTAGTGCAAAAAATAATTACATCAAACTTAGTATAAAGATAACAATAAATTGAGAAAAACACCAGTCAGTTGTGATGAGTGGATTGAATAAATACAAAAAAAAGTTTGTCTATGAGACTCTCTGGAGTTGAGGTGCCGGATATAACATCAATCAGCTAAGTGACAAATTTTATTTGTATTAATCCTACATATACAATAAGTTTGTCTTTGTTTTTTTACCCCTGAAGATGATCTTAGAAAATACCAAAAATAAAGGGTGTTCCAATAACTTCAACCGATTTTAAACTTGATTCACATTTAAAATCGGTCCAAGTTATTGGAACACCCTTTACTTCAGTTAAAAAAGCTTACATTGCTTTCCTTGATGAATTTCATCTTAACAAAAAAAACTGATTAGACAACTGGAAAAGATTAGTATAAAAATAAGTAGACACAATATTCAGTTATTCAGTGAAACCTGTTTGAATGGAGGTCTCTCTTGAGCAGTTACTTAATTGTTTTGTTCATAATTACTCTGAGATTTTTCTTTGACTATTCATTTGTATTGTTTGATTTACCTGTGTCTTTGGAATGATAAGCTCTCTGCCAATCACTACTTTCAAGTTAGTAATGTAAGATTAGAAAAATGCATTCCTTGCAAAGGGATAATTTAACCGAATACTTTGCCTAATTTGTCAAATGCTCTGGTTGGTGATTTAAGTGGGAGGCAACATAGTCCTCCCACTTCTCTTTGCAAAAACAATACACCATCCTTCACTCTCCCCCTCATTTACAAATTGGTCTTTTCATGCCCATGCCTTTATTTTTTTTACTACTCTCTTATTTATAGTAAATTAGTACATGGAGCGTGTGGAATGCCTTTTATTTTAGTTGGTCTATTATTGTCCAGTCATTAATCAAGCAATGTCTTTCCATGTAGACATGTTACAAAGCTGCTTAGTTTGTATGACTATAAATGACATCAGCTTCAAGCAATTTTTCTAGAAAGTGATAACGAGTGAAAAATTAGAAGCAGTGTTTTAAAATTTTCATCAGTTTATTTCCATTTGTCATTCATTAAAAAAAAACAAATCAGTTGAAGACTTCCAGCAACAACTAAAATACTTAGCACATGTAACTAAAGGGGAAAATAACATAGTCAAAATGTTGACTTTCCACACTACCTTAAACAAAAGCTTAGGAAGGAAACTCCATCAATATTAAAAAGATTGAACTTATGGTTATTTTCTTGAAAAACTGTTTAAAGAAAAATTTTTTATAAATTTCCATTGATTAATGCTAACCAATCAATGAATTTTGAATGTTTGCTGTATGGAAATGGCTATTCTCACTATTTTTGTTTAGTTTTTAACTTAATGGATTATCCCAAATTTAGGTGAATTTTTATTATTTTTAACTCCTTAATGGATTATCTTGAGTTTAGGTGAAATTTTATGGTTAATGGATTATCTTGAGTTTAGGTGAAATTTTATGGTTATTTTTAGGACATGAAGTTAATTCATTTATAAAGTATTTGCATGTAAGTGAATATAATGAACCCAACTAGAACTGTTAGAGAGCCAAGTTCCAATTCCAGTTGGGTTTATTGTATTCACTTATGTGCAAATAGCCTTGGGAAAGATATGAATGCTTCTCTTCTCCCCTAGGTTACGGGCTAATAATTATAACTTGTTTCATTAAATCATATATAAAAAAATAATTATTTGAAAATATTTCTGTCTTTAAATAATCTGCAAAGGGTTGATAAGCCATAAAAAAACAAATCAATAAATCAACAGATACAAATTTCACTGTTAACAAAAACAGGGATGTTTACTCAAACCTGCGTACCCACTGAATATAACATAGTACTGGGAAATAATGTCTGATTAAAAATAAAACTTCCATTAAATGCTTAAAAATCACCAGCAAATATAAAAAAGGGCAAAAATACTTTCAAAATAAACAGGACTATAAATATTATGATATAAAATTGAATTAAAAAAAAAAATTTTTGTGGCTCATTTTTGCTTAATTTTACTTGCAATGATTATAGTATTTATATAATAATTAAGACAAAAAATAATTTCTAATGGTTGCCAACACATTTCTTACTGAAAGTTTTTGGCCTAACCCACTTTTAACTTGTATTTTTTTTATTGGAATTTTAATTTTTAAGTGTTTCTGAATTAGGCTGAAAAATTTTCAGCACCTCTATACTCATATCTAACAATTTTGCATTCACTCCAGAGGTTTTCAGATCATTTTTGGAATTGATGGCACATCAAGTTATTAGCTAGTCTGGAAAGGGCCTATACTAAGCACTTATCCCATGACTTTTGGCATGTTAATGCACATCCCTTGTTTCCAGTTTAGTATTGGGTTTCCAGTCTGGTGTAAAGCGTCCTCAATCTCTTTCACTCCCACTTGCATTTTTGTGGCATTATTGCCTTATCTTGGGGTGAATTGATTTAAAAAAACAAAACCATAAAAAACAAACATATATAATAGACATATGTAATTGTTAGCTTGCTTGTCTTGCAAACCATATCACAAGTATAGTAATATTAAAGTAGCTCACCCTGGTCAAATTTATCAGGGTGGTGATTTTTTTTTTTTTTTGATAATATCAGTCTATGGAAGTGGTTTATAAACTTATTTTTCTTGAAATGAAAAGTTGCTTGCGCCTCACCAAATTTTATGTGATAAAAAGTACATTTAAAAATAAAAAAAAAAAACATATAGAAGGTTAAAGGGAAATAACTTCAGATTCGAAGTCGGAATGTTAACTCTCTCCTCCAATTTGTGGACCCTAGTTACTATATTCTTAATACTTGATATAATGGAAAAATATCACAATAATAAAATCTGTCAATAACTATTTATAACCATTTATACAGTGGTTCATCCATGCAATTACAAGTAATCCATAATAATATTTTAAATCTTGACATTTATTTTTGGCATATTAATTTTTTAAAACTGTTTCTAAATCTTTGATTGATTTTCAATCATTCTGCCTCACCTGCTATCCTCTTCTGCCACACCTATGAGGCACACTGCACCATTTGGGAATCACTGATCTTGGGTGATGATTGCAGCATGTGGCATAATTGCAAACTATATCACAAGTTAACCCAAGCCATGTGACTAAAATTTTTATGCTAGCATGAAGTCACAAGCCATCATGACTGAGGATTTGAGATTACTGGCATTATTCAACTACTGATTACACCAAATTATGTGCTCTCTCTCAGAAACTGTAACTAAGGTTTTCTCAACATAATTGAAGTATAAACCACAGATTGGCTTAATGAGTGTTAAAAAAATGCATGTCTTCAATGGGTGGTTAGTGATTAGCTAGCTACACCAGCAGACAGGCATGTTCAGAAAACAAGCAGCTAAGCATTAGCCTATATGAAGCTTGCTGGAAAGTTTGCAAATGTCAGGTCATCCATTGTTAATATATGTCCACACTGCTCATATTTATTAGTGTATATTCTGTCACTGATATTGTGCACTTTTCTCTAATAAATATAACACACACATGCACACACACAATATCTATCTATATATATATATATATATATATATATATATAAAACCTGATAGTGGACTGAATGATTACAAAAAGGTTTGACATGAAACTCTGGAGTTGGGTACTGAATATAACCTCAATTCACCAAGTGACAAATTCTATTTGTGTTACTCCTTTCTCTCATATATATATATATATATATATATATATATATATATATATATATATATATATAAAAGGCTTAAACACTAATATTCCATGGTCATAATTTATTCCATTGGAATTGTAATACAATCCAATTCATAAGACCTACAAATTCAAAAAGAAAACAAAATAGAACAACTCCGGAAATAAAAATAGAATTTGGAGAGAGTGTAAGTATGAGAGTGTGGGACGAATGTTAGTGTTAAAGAGAGGGGTAATAGACGGAGAAGGTGGGAGACTAAAACTTAACAGAGGGTTTTTTCTAACTAGAGGTGAGTGGAAGGGGGAAATATGAATGTTGTCGGATGTCTAATACATTAAAGATACATTTTGTGATGACATACACACACCATAGACGATTTAATGTTAAAGATCAGAATAGGAGGGAGGGAGAGAAAAGGAAAGAAGAGGTGGGAGAGAGAGATGTGGCAGGGGAAACCAAAATTGAAGGACATTTACTCAAAGAGCCGCTGTGTAATAGAGAAAATTTGACAAAATTAATATCGACTACAGGTTACAAATCAAATATAAACATATAAAGAGTAAATATAACGATTATCTAATCTAGCAAGGACCTATATTTTTATGTTCAAAAACACATGCGAATCCACACATACACAATAACATATACACGTATATACATACACACAGGCGTGTACCCACATACACACATACATATACCCATATGCACATATATCCACATATCCACATAAATACACACATACACATACATACACACATATATATCTGATTCAATATGTTAGCTCTATCTCTGATACTGAGCGCTTTCTAATAAGTACTATATATAATATACAAATAATTGCACCTACAAATATACATATACACATATATACACATACACACACACACATATCCACCCATATCCATATACACACACTTTCCACATACATATACATAGACATGCACACATATACACACACACATACATATATATATATATATATATATATATATATATATATATATACACACACATACAAAAATACATACACACATACATATATACTCATACATCCATGCGCATCAAGTCCTTCATATATATACGCATTTACCCACATATATACAATTACATACACCCAACTAAACAAATAAACAATGTATCCCTGTATCTATCTGTCTAACTATATATATATATATATGAAATTGGGTAGATAGGACACTTGGGCTGTCGATAACATGAAGCCACAAGTCATTGTGGCCAAGGGCATGACCATGCTGGCCTTGTTCAAATTGCTGATCATGCTAGATAACATGCTCTCTCCCAGAAAAGGTCTGCTGAGCATACTTGCAGTATAAACCACAGGTTGGTTCCATGGGTGTTGAGGAAACACAGATGTGCTTGAGCAAGTGTCTGCAATAGGGATTGGCTAACTGCCCTAGTAGACGGGTATCCTTGAATATGAGTGGCCAGCTATTATATATAAGCAGCATGTTTTCATTAAGACGTGTCTCATTAAATAATTTGAACAAGTTTTGTCTACTTATATGATCCTCGCATATTCACAGACAAGCTTCTTAGTATCCTCATTAAAAGAAGAAAGAATATTACAATATTGATGCATATTCATCTATTCTGTGTATATTTCAAGTTATATATAGCTTGAAGATTGTGTTTGAGCATGAAACACTCTTGTTACTCTGGGTTGACCTCAGTGTCCACTAAAAATACATAAAATCTAAGAAATACATCATAATGATGTGCCAAGGTGAGGCATCTTACTTATTATAAAACACAGATTGTGTGTGTGTGTCTGTACGTTTATATATTGGATTGGTCTTCTTACATTTTTCAACCAATTTCAACAAAACTTCACAGGACTGCATAAAATTACCTTGTGGTGGTTCTGACAGTGCCAAAAATTGGAAAAACACAATTATTTTTGCACGAAATCAATTTGAAAACATGATAAAACATGATTCTGTCGCCAGAATGAAAGGGGGACAACTCATATCAAGTTATACTTATTATAAAACCCAGGTTGTTTGTGTGTGTTTGTTTATATATGGGATCGGATTTCCTACATTTTTCAACCGATTTCAACAAAACTTCACTTTTTTTTTGGCAGGTAGTGTTTCTTATTGTCTTGCACACATTTTTTCTTTATTTTTACATTCAGAATGCTTTAAAAATTCCATTTACAAGACAATTGTTTCTAATAAAAATCTATTCAATCGATAGACTCATAACAATTGAAAACAATGTTTTTGTTTGAGTTTGGGTTTGACTAATTCGTAAAAAAAAACAAACAAAAAAAAAACTAATTAAGACATGCGTGTCTGTCAACCTTAAACAATAATCTTTGTCAATTTTATTTTTCAGTCTTTATGATGGTCGATACTTGATCTATCTCTTACTGTTACATCCCCGGGCAACGCCGGGCTCTACTGCTAGTTACTAATATAAAAACAACATATATATATATATATATATATAAGCATACATATTTAACAGTTAAAATGATACAGCTAAAGTAAAAATCAGGAATTCATGTACTTAATGTCGATCACGTTTTGTTTTGGATATATTTTGTTGAAAATAAAATTGTTCTTCTGATGATGCTGATGACAAAATAGTTCATATGCGCACACATACACACACACACACACACACACTGTGGGACTTTAATAGTCACTTTGCAATACCGATTCTGTTTTACACCTCAAGTGCTTTTCAGACCATGTGTTGGTACACCTTGTATTGGTCTCTCTCACACAAACATATATATATATATATATATATATATATTATGGCAGGGGGGCAAGTGACTGAAGCCTATCTGCCAGATCAGGACCAATAATATTGCTGATGCTTAAATAATATCAGAAAATTTGTTTCTTATTTTTCAAATTTGCTTAATTCCTAATAACTAATTTATTGATTTAACCCAAATATTCACATTGATTATTTTAACTACTGTTTAAGATGAAAGCATCCGAGGAGATAGTTAATGGTTTTTTGAGTTTTTTTTTTCTTTTTAGATTTTTTTTTTTTATCCATTCGGCTGCTTGTACAGAATGCAAGGTCTTGTGTATGAGAAAATATTGATTGTTGCTCTCTCAGCTGTCAGATATTCCGCGTTCTTGTTTGGAAACTTTCTATGGGTGGGTGGGTGGAGGTTAATCAATTATTTTACAAGCTCATTTGAATGTTTCTCTCTTCCCGGAGGGGGAAAAAAAAACAAAGAAACTAGCATAAAAGAATTTTGCTAAAATAATTAACCTTCATTCATCCTATTTGCTAAGCAAGAATGAATTTTCAGATATTTTTTTTCTTTGAACCAAAGCCAAGATAAGAATACATCAGGATTGTTTCCTTTTCTTTTTCTTATATATGCTAGAATGGATCAATAAGTTCATAGCCTGGCACAGTTACTAGTTGAATTTTGATTTGGAATTTTCACTAGGTTAAGTACATTATAAAGGAAATTGTTTAAAAAAATAATTTGTTTAACGCAATTATGCTTTTTCATCATTAGGCGATTGCCTTAAGAATTTCATATGTACCTTATGGATATACATATTTGTATGGTGTAAAGTGCTCAATATCAGGATAAAACATATGTAAATATAAAAGTAGACATTGACGTCAGCAGGCACAGTCTATTTCATGCCTGACAATTGTTTAATTTTGTTCCTTATTTTTCTACAGTTTAAGATGAAAACGTCTGAGGAGATATATAGGATTAATACAATTAATAAAATAATAATAATATTAATAAAATAAATCACTTAGCTGACTGATGTTATATTCAGCACCCCAACTCCAGAGTTTTGTAGATAAACATTTCTGTAATCATTTGGTCCATTTGTCAGGAGGTTTCGACAACTGCCATTTTTGTTATTTTTCTGAGTTAAAAGAATAATTTATGCACTGTTGGTCTTAGGTTGATTATTATTTTTTTTTTTCATTCTTTCTTTGTGTGCGTATGTGTAGAATGTCATTGTTTAAAGTAGACACTGGTGTCATCATTGAGCGTTGACAGTTTCTTTCATGCTTAAACAGTCTTCAGGCCATGATTATGTTCAAGCTTGAAACAGACTTTTTCTATTCGGTGTTGACCTCAATGTCTATTTTTATATTTACATGCACCCTGATGCTGAGCACTTTTATCCATAAATATAGCATACCTTAAGACTATATTTTTATTATATATATCAGTTCATCCCATAAGTTCTGTCCAAATTTTACCTTTTTTTTTAAAATGAATGAAATTTAAAGAGTATTTTTATAATGTCTAATGGAGCTGAACATTATTTTTATGTTCAGATGCATTTAAACTGATCAAATTTTATTTCAGAGAACAATAAAATTAAATTTTGTTTGATTAAAACCCTGCTAACATGAAAGTACCCAAGAATCATTTGAGGCACATAATGCTTTAGGAAACTCGGCAGCCAAAGCGGCGAGAAACATTCACTCAGTTTATGGAGAGAAATGTGTGAATGAAAGAACTTGCAGAAGATGATTTGCAAAAGTCAGAGGTGGAGATTTCACCCTTGAAGATGATCGAACCAGACGTCCAGTTGAGTTTGATGAAAAGCTTCTTGAAGCAGCCCTTGAAGAAAATCCTGCTTTATCAGTTGAGGAATTGGCAGTGGTTTTCAGTTCAAACCATACAACTGTTCATCGTCATCTTTAACAACTTGGAAAAGTTCCTAAACTTGGAAAATGGGTGCCTCATGAATTGTCTGAAAACAACCTCAAATCCCGAGTTGACATCTGCTCTTCTCTCCATTCTCGCCAACTTGTTTTCACCTTTTTTTGGTAGACTTGTGACTGGCAACGAAAAATGGATCTTTTATCAAAATGTTAAGTGACAGTGGCTTGGTAAAGTAGAAGGACCCCAGCCACAGCCGAGAAGGGAACTTCATGGGCAAAAGTTTCTTCTTTCAATCTGGTGCGATCGCCAAGGAATAATCCACTTCGAATTCTTACCACCTAATGCAACAATTAATGCTCAAATATACTGTCAGCAATTAGAGCATTTGAACCAAGCTTTGAGGAAAAAAAACCTGCTCTAGTGAATTGAAAAGAGGTGATGTTTCATCAGGACAATGCGCGACCCCACACAGTAAGAATCACGTCACAAAAGATCGAAGAACTTGGTTGGGAGAAAATTCCTCATCCACCTTATTCTCCCGATCTTGCTTCTTCAGACTACCATGTGTTTCATAGCTTACAGAATCATTTGGAAGAAACAGCTTTTGTAACACAGGAAGAGGTTAAAACTGACATTTGTGAGTTCTTCAAATCAAAGCCAAAAGAATTTTACAGTAATGAATTAGTAAGCTTGTTAATAGATGGAAGGAAGTCATAGATAATCAGGGAAAATACATTGTTGATTGAATCTGTAATTAAATATAACATTTGGTCACTTGTTTTCTTTATTCAAAATTCAGACAGAACTTATGGGATGACCTGATATATAAAAGTGAACATTAAAGTCACCACTTAGAGGCAACAGGCTGTGTTGACTTCAATGCTTACTTTTATATTTACATGTGCTCTATCTCTGATATTGAGCACTCTATCCCATAAATATATAAGATATTTCTTTTATATATATTTCTTATATATATATATATATATATATATATATATATATATATATATATATATATGAAATGGACAAAGTCAAACAATTATTTTAAAGACATTTTTATGTTTATACATAATAATGTATAAACATAAAAATGTCTTAAAATAATTGTCAGACTTTGTCCATTTCATAATGTGTGACGTCATTTGTTTACATTTGGATACGCCATGAGCAGATATGAATGTACGTGAGAGATTCATAGAAGATTGAAGTTCAAATACAGTAAATTCAACCTTGCTAACCGAAAAGCTCCTCTCTCGCCAAATCAGTTAAAAACGCGTCCAGCTAAATGACAGTTCTGTATAGGATACAGGTTCAATTCTGTTGGAGGACAAATATTTTCTGTGAAAATTTCTCGGACATTCAGGCCAATAAATGTTGTTTAATACTGTTTATTATAAACAGAGCATTTTTGTATATATAAAAAGAATGTTTAAACATAAACATAGAAGATTGAAGTTCAAATACAGTAAATTCAACCTTGCTAACCGAAAGCTCCTCTCTCGCCAAATCAGTTAAGGCACGTCAAGCTAAATGACAGTTCTGTATAGGATACAGGTTCGAATTCTGTTGGAGGACAAATATTTTCTGTGAAAATTTCTCGGACATTCAGGCCAATAAATGTTGTTTAATACTTAATGACAGTTCTGTATAGGATACAGGTTCGAATTCTGTTGGAGGACAAATATTTTCTGTGAAAATTTCTCGGACATTCAGGCCAATAAATGTTGTTTAATACTGTTTATTATAAACAGAGCATTTTTGTATATATAAAAAGAATGTTTAAACATAAAAATGTCTTAAAATATATATATATATATATATATAATAAAGTTAATGGTCAGAGTTAAATTAGACCAGGAAACAGTAGTATTAAAAAGTGCTCAATACACACATAAAAATTTAACATTAGGTATAAAATTTAGATCAGCTGATTCCGCTACCTTGGTTTCAACCTTTCAGTATGTTCAAGCGATTTTGGTCAACTGATTTCCTAACACTATTTTTTTAAAAATTAATTAACATTTTATTATTTAAAAATAAATCAATAGATTACATGAAGGGGAGGAAGAGGAGAAAAGCAAGGATATTGGAAATGTATTGGTGTGTGTGTGTGGGGGGGTGAGGATAAATGATATGTACATACTTTCTTTTCATCCTGGTTCATACGAACTCAAAAGGAATTTTTAGTTTGTATGCAATGAGTCATAATTTCCAATCTCTTATTCAAAAGGTTTTTTTTGGTCTGGAAATTATTATTGCTAACTTTCATTGTTGACAAAGGTTGCAAATATACATGAATATGTTACTTTTTTTCAAAATCTTATTTTTAAATTATAGGTGTATTTTATATCCAGTAAGTAACGGAGTTGAAGTGAAATAGATAAGCAACCATTTTATAATGGAATTTAGATGATTATCACAGATATCTTTGTTGCCATGACGAAAAAAAAAAATGTAACTCCTTATAGGTGAAGTACAAATAAGCAGAACATTTGCACTCCAGAGAGAAGTAATATTTAGATCATCCTATTTTTGGTATAGTAGAAACTGATACTTTGAGTTGGGGTCTGCAAAAATAACATTATTTTTGCTTCCATCTCAGGTTAGATCTGTTTTTTTTTTGTTTTTTTTTTAACGGTAATGTTCACCCTGTACAAGGCTCAAGAGCCACTCTACATAAAGGTTTACAAAAAAAAGAGGCATATGTCCCCATAATATGTGAGGAAGATAATAGTTAACTCTAGACTTAAACAGGTTAAGATTTTAGTGATTGTTGATGCATCCCCTTGTGAGTCGTTTGCACAAAATAGTGGTTCATAGGAAGCTGTTTCTGTTGAAAATCCATCTCACCAAATGTGATGTAATTCTGTATGGAAAGGAACCTAATATAGGCAACTGTGCTCTAATGATCATGTAATTTTTTGTTGATAACTCATATATATATAAGTGAACATTGAAGCCAACACTTAGAGATGACAGGCCTGATGATTGCATCTAGCATGAAACAGCCTGTCGCCTCTAAGTGTTGGCTTCAATGTTCACTTTTATATTTACACACGCTATATCTCTGATATTAAGCACTTTATCCCATAAATATAGCACACCTTAAGACTATATTTCTTTATAAAGCAGTGTTGTTATAGGAATCGATACTGTGTGGTGACTGTCAACTCCAGGACTCAAGTGGTCTTCAGATTGAATCTACAAAAACTCTATCTCTGATAATGAGTACTCACCCACCCCCACAAATTTATCAAATTTAAAAATTTATGGCATGAAAATAGCATTCTTGATGAAACACTTCCCACTCAGTGTTTACTTTTATATTTACATGTGTCTATCCTGATATTGAGCACTTTTAGCCATAAATATAACATATAAAAATATATATATATAATATATATATATATATATATATATATATATATATATATATATATATATATAGTTTTAAAGTATGCTATATTTATATTAAAGTGTTCAATATCTGTTATAGAGTGATGACTGACAATTGCATTTAGCATGAAACAGACTGAAACCTCTGGGTGTTGATTTCAATATATATATATATATATATATATATATATATATATATATATATATTGAACAATAAAAATATTAAAAATTAAAATCTTCAGACACACTGGGTTGTAGATTAATATTCTTTTGTTTTTATTATTATTATTATTTCATTTAGATTCCTTGACTATTTTCGGCCAAAATGCCCATCATCAGGAGAAGAAATATTTCTGCTTGCTGGTAGTGTAAAAAAAAAAAAAAAAAAA
The DNA here is from genome assembly GCA_903632075.3 of Acanthosepion pharaonis. NCBI lineage: Eukaryota > Metazoa > Mollusca > Cephalopoda > Sepiida > Sepiidae > Acanthosepion > Acanthosepion pharaonis. The sequence goes on along the minus strand of CAHIKZ030002722.1, from coordinate 6,977,639 downwards.
ATATATATATATATATATATATATATATATATATATATATATATATATATATATATATATATATATATAGCCATATATTTGTAGGTGCAAGATCCCATATCCCATAAGTATATAATTTGCACAATCTCATTTTGTCAATTTCCAGACTGTTCCTCACCAAACTTCTCAAACTTGGCCTTCATGACTGAAATAACCTAGTGACAAATAAGCACCTCTACTAGAATCCATCCAAAACCCAGCACCAGTTGAGATTCTTTGACTTGTATTGTGAATGAGATGCCTATTCTCCAGAATAGCATCACCAAACAAGATTTTATTATTTCAAGTAAGCATTTAGGAGTTTTTAGTAAAGTAAGCCAGAAAGCTTACATTACTATAAAATACTCTTAAGAGGAGGTGGAATAATGGATAGTGGCTTGGATTGAGGAATCAGAGAGCCGAGTTTGACTTCCAGTCGAATCAATTACATTCACTTACATGCTAATACCCTTGGGAAAGGTATGAATTCTCTTCTCCCCCTAGCTATGGGTAAATAGCAGGACAGACCGGGTTATATAGCCTTGGATGGAAACTGGTCTGTAGAAAGAAATAGCAACCTACTGTTGGGAAAAAATCTACCATGTCAGACATGTATCGAAAGATACATGATCGCCTAAGTGTGTATCACGCATGGCACATAACTGACAGACTGAAGCCAGAAAGTTGAGTAGTAATAAAATGACGAATTCTTGTTTTTAGTGTTTGTTTTTATCTCATCAGATGTGATAAAATTCTTCCAAGATATTTAGAGATTTGAAACAAAATGTCCAGTTTATCTCTGAAGAAGCATTTATTAATAGACCTATTTTACTACTAGTTATGACTCTTATTCATTCCAGACAAGCTTATCTTTCATCTTACTGCCTTTTTTATCACTGGAGAATATTTCTGATCTATACTGTTTGCTTAATAGTTGTAGAATATAGAACAAACCTGAATGTTGCAATAAAAAAAGCAACAAAAATGAAAGATAAACTAGTCAAAAAGTAATCATGGCAGTGCTTCATATAAGAAATTCAGATAGCTTAAAAGCATTATGAATGTAAAGAAGCAATATGGTGTGAAGTAAAAATTGTTTAATAACATTTCTACATGACGAAATGTGAATGATATCTACTAGTTAGCTTTCATTGCCTAATTAGTAAAGGACTGAGCATGTCGGACAGATTTAAAAATATGCGATTCAAGTACAAATACCATCAAAGTCTCTTCTTTATTTCTGAACAATCATAAAAGATAAAGTGACCTGAATTTCAGTGCATAAAAAACAACAAATAATAATGAAAGATGAACTAGTCTGAAATTAATAATAATGAAAAATGTATCAAGTAAGGAATTTGGACAGTTTAAGACTATTTCATTTACTAATACTAGTTTTGACTATTTTCCTTTTTTTATGATTTATCTGACTTTGTCAGAATTAGTCTATTCTCCAGCCATTAAATTATGGAAATTCAAAAGAACTTTGAGCAAAACTCCAACTACTCCTAGGAGCTTGTTATTCTCGTATAAAGTCTTAATCTTTGGGGCTGCCAAAGCTGTTAGAAGGTAGAGTTCTCATCCAAACAAGCAAGTCCCTAAAACAGTTTTATCAAATATTAAAGTGAATCAGAATTGAATTAAATAGAATTATATTATTGATTATTATATTAATCAGCTTTTTACCTGTGGCATCACAGGAAAGATTTATTAAATAAAAATCTTAATTTTCTCTAATGATTACGAATATCATGTGGCAGACATTTTTTTTTTTTTTTTTTTTGTGATTAAGACTGGAAACTTGAAATAAAATCACATCTGTGTTTTAATGCAAACTCCATTTGAATCCACTATATGCTAAGTTTAAGCATTTCTGATTACATCCCACTGACTTTACCTCTATGCCATCACTCCACTGCTTATCTGCTTAGCCTAACTAATTTTCTGCATGGACAAACTAAATATTTCTCAAAATAGTAGAAAAAAATCATTTGATGACTAAGCATTGATTTTTTTTTTAACTTTTTTTTAACTTTTTTTTATATTGAAAATCAGAAAGAAAGGGATTGTCAGTAGTCAAGTTCAAACTTAATGACAGAATACGAAGAGTATATATCTAATGTAAAAGCATTGCATATGATGAAGGAAGATATTGTTGGTAGTCAAGAATTGATGCAAGCTTCACTGATAAGGCTATTATTCTATGTTTAATGATTTTAATTGATTCAATATTATTTCCTTTAGATTTAGATAAGTGTTTTTTTTGTTTTTGTTTTTTTTTTTATACTTATTTTATTTTGATCATTTCACCCCAAGCAAGGGTATAATGCCACTATGACACAAGGTGTTACTGGATGTGAAAGTGAATGAGAAGACTTTAGTGAGGAGGATGACAAAAGAACAGAATTCAGGAAAACTGAAGATGGCAATTGGAATTGTATTTAAATTTTTAAAGATTGTTGGTGGCAGGGTAGTAAGAGATCACAAGGAAGTTCTACAGGTGAAAAGTACGAGAAAAGAAATTATTAGAATAAAACATGGTTGCATCTAGCAAGTTCAACAGTAAAATGGTAAGACCAAGTTGATAATCTAGTAGCATGCTTAAATTTCTTTAACTTGGACACATCAGGTAGGAAAACTCATTAGAACAATTACCATGAAAATATTTATAGAAAAGACCAAGAAAGTCATAATTTTTAAATCATTGGAATAGACTAGTTCCAAAAAAATATATTGTATTTCTCTAATGTTTTAATGCAAAATAATTGTTTTTATTTTTCTTGCAGAATGGCCTCAATGCTCTACATCTCGCTTCCAAGGAAGGACACATCAACATTGTCACAGAACTGCTCAGAAGAGGAGCAAATGTTGAAGCAGCTACTAAGGTAGAGTTTTCTTTTATACTGAAAATGTCTTTGTAATAATTATTTTTATGATGGTGCATGGCTGAAGGGTCAGTGCTAAACTTTTGACCATGAGAAGTGGGTGACTTCTTGATAATATCAGCCAGGGGAACTGATTCCAGCATGCGACACTGTTGGAAAGTGCCTGAAAAGTATACTGTGTTTAACACAAGTCTTAAGATAAATTGAGTTGACAAAACTGTTCGGAAGCTGGTTGTGCTATATGAATAATTATTGCAATCAAACATTTGCAAGTGAATCAGGTTTTGGCATTAAATGAGCCATAAAGGTGTTGATATGCTGTAAACAAACCAAACCAAAAACCAAATTTTTTGGAATTTCAAGCACAATATTTTTCCCTGTCTGTAAAGAGATCAAGCAAAATATTTCTTTAATTATTGTTTATTAGTTCATTTTCTACAGTTTATTAACCCTTTTAAACCCGAAAATATTTCTAGATTGTAAGAATTTTTATTTATTTATTTATTTTTTAGATAATAATGGTTTCATGATATAAGCCTTACTAATTAACCTATAGCTGGGGAATAATTAAAAAATATGCTCTTAAGTAGGTGCCGGAAGAGGGGTCATCAGTGATGTAATTTGACTTGGCTCATCAGAGAGTTTCAGGTCTTTCAACATTATACACCTCGTCACAAAGTCAACCCATTCAGGGAAGATCAATCCCTGATCCCCCTCCTCTCAATCAAATGCTAACAGCTACTCTGGCCTTTTTAATGAATTAGACGAAGAAAGATCACATCTTCCACACACCCGATTGGATGTTTGTAACAACCAATCCGCTGCACAAACTATCTTTTAAATGGTCCACGGTGGGGACTGGCTTCTTTACTTTTTTCGGTGGATAGCAGTTTTAATGGATAACCGAGGATGTAATCTAACGTTCCTAAATTTAACCCTTTTTTTCCTAAGTACGGTATGGTGTCTTACTCTAAATATTTGCCGTTTTGATTTTATTTGTACTTTTGGGTGGGGGAGACTTAAACTTGGCCCTAGTATCACATTTTTATGGTTTTCTTAACATTATTACAGGTCAGTTAACTTTAAATGGAGAAAGAAGAGGTGGACTCGTAATTTTTCTTTGTGCATTAATTCTTCTTTAAGCAACCGATGATCAAGAATGACTATTGCAAAGATATTCAAATTACTTTTAATTTAAGAAAGTGTTTTTGTCAGTGGTTAGGTACAGAATAAGATTACTGATAGAATAGCGTTATTGTATATCTAATATGAAAGCATTGATTATCAAAGAAAGTATTGAATATAAAAAAAGTATTGTTGGTGGTCAGGAATTGCTGAAAGCATCATATTTTCCTATAAATCATCAATGTTTTTCTGATAAATTGTTTTATGGTTTATTTTCTCTTTGGATTTATCTAAGGATTTTTTCTTCTTGGTTTAATATTTAAATCATTGGAACAGATGAGAATAGTAGTTAAAGTGTTTTCCTTTGCATGTGCGTCAGATACTGACAGCATAAAAATATGTGTTTAATAAAGAACCATATTGTATAAATTTGCAAGTGATAACAGCTGTCATTTATCACTTGCTAAACATACCTCTAGCACAACGATATTACATATACTGGAGTCCTTTACAGGCAGGAAATGGAGCATAGGAAGATTTTGTTGCACCAATCTTAAAATAAGGTTTAAGGGGCATGATTCCCAGCATTGAAAAATCAATACCTAAAATCTTAGTTTTGAATACTGACCACTTCAGCCACTACACAGTTTTCAGAATATTGATATTTTGTTACTGGCATATTTTAATAGAATCTGACTCATCATCACCTGATCAAGGATAAAGTTAAATCTTCATCTTATCAAGGATCAAGTTGATAAATAATCCTTTTTTTGGCTCTTCAAAATTTCAATATAATGTTGTCTTTATTAGTGCAATCAAAATTGACATATTAATACTGTATATAAGATACATACATTTTTTTTTCTTAATCATTTCATTCCAAGCAAGGCAATAATGCTACTAAGATGTAAGGGGTTACAGGGAGTGAAAGAGAATGAGAAGACTTTAATGAGTAAGTGTGGCGGACATGAGACAGAACCTGGGATTCAACAACTGGTCGCGACTTGCCTTGTCCCCGCCAAAAAAGAGCCCGTATTTGCTTAGCATGTAAAGCTACTGCAGTTGAAATGAGGGAGAGAAAAAAAAAAAGCACTTACCGCTCTGACGTAATCCATCCTCGCCAGATAACATAAAAAGAATGAGGGGGACTGGCATCAGCATTTTTATCCAATAACGATGCAATGCATTATGGGACATGGAAATGCATTATGGGACATGGACGCACGAATTATGGGATCACAGGAAGACGCAAAAGATTATGGGTACATGAACAACTATAAAACAACTACTTTTTTCCAAGTAGTTCTTGAGGGATTGACGGCTAGAACGGGCAGTTAGTGTGATTTGGAGACAGAACTCAGGAAGGAACGACTCAAGTTTGAAATACCAGTTGGGAGAGCTTGAATTTACTCGCTGGTTACTGTTTTTTTCATTGATATTGATTCTTCAAAATGGAAGGCAAAAGTCTTTGACGTCCGTTTGATTCATTCAGCGCGCCAACGGATATGCCCATTGTTGAATGGATAGAAAATGTGGAATTGGTCTTTAACTTTGTGCCATGGACAAGATCGAAAGCATCTTGCCTTTTCCTTGCCCTCGCTGTATATAGACAACTCAGTGGAGAGCAGAGGGCAGGCAGCGGAACAAATTAAACGGGCCCTTATGACTGCATACGCGACTGACAAATTTAATTTCGTTAAACCTTTATCTTATGAATTCCTGGCTGAAATGCATCGTTTGTGGCGGCTAGTAGGAGAACCGCTACCTGATCGGTGGATGGCATGTGCATTTGTGTCATGCCACATCATGTTAGGCAGCTTCTTTCTTCCAGGATTTATTCTGACCCGAGCAAGAAGGGCTATTTTTATTGGCTTCAGAAGCTGAGGTTCCCCTGCCAAACCTGTTAGCAGAACGATTACCTGCTACAAGTTACCCAACCATATTTAAATCAGGAGAGGTCAAACAGAACGCCAGAGGTGGAACAGAATGCCAGAATAGTAACAAGTTAAAGTGTTGGAGTTCCATTTGCCGACGGAAGACCCTGAAGTGCCGTGGATTTACGCCGCATATTCAGCCCGTGACTGTTGAGGTTCTGGTCGTGAAGGCAGTTGCTAGGATATCTTCTTCTCGGATTGATGCAATCAAAGTGCTTTCCGGAGGTGTACTCCAATAAACCTGAAACATGTGCCGCCATTGTTATCAACAAGCCTGACTTTAGAAACCCGAACAAAAACGTGGACTGCATTGTGGAAGTGGGCAGTGGTCATTCACCCAGCAAGTTGGTCAATAAAGTACAGGAGTTTGCAAGATGAAGAACTGATGGCAACAGCTGTCATTTATTCCCTAATGGCTTCCGACTAAACATAACCTCTAGGCTGACGAGAGGTGTGTGATATTACATATACTGATTCAGACAAATCCTTTTCAAACAGGCAGGAATGTGGCACCTCTTGTCGGAGATAACGTCCAGGATCAGGAATTAAGATTGCGTTGGCATATCGTCGATCGATATCTTCATAAATTTCTGCAGCGGCGTCTTAAAACTTTGCAGATTTAAGTCTGTAAAGATCCGAGCGATTGAGAAAACTAAGGTCCTGGGTCTGCAAAGAGCAACTCCTTCGATGGAAGCCAAGTTCCAAAATTGCTCAAAAAGGTGACCATTGCTATTTTCCTTGAAACTATTTCCCTGTGTGCGGTTGGCTTAGGGTGGCAACTGCATTTATTAAGCGTTATGCACACTAACCAGGATGGGACCAAAGGATGCCCCTCTTGGGCGTATGCTGGAGGAAACAGTGGCCCAGAGTAAGGAATCAGATCCTGTCGGGCGGAGACTGGTGTGTGAACGGCAATGAAATGACAGTTTGGTGGATGCAAGCTCCGTACACGGGAGTTGAATGGGAGCGCCGTGATGCTTGCTGGTTGCGTCCAACCAATGATGCCAAACACATTATTTTTGGGCGTGAATCTTGCCCTGCAGTGGCAGGCACCAGTTATGCATGTGGTCACCGATTCAGCATGTGTGCATCGGTGGGTGTCTGACACCCTGACAGGAGGACGCGCTGTGAACACGAAGGCAGCGGGTGAAATGCTGATGAGGCTTAGAGACACTCTTGAGCTTTGGTGGAGGAGCACGACTCATCAATGAGTGCCGCAACGCTGGTTGGAGATGCACAAGAAAGGAGGAGAACCGTTAAAGTTGTGTCATCTTGAGCAACGTCAGGTGACCCACATCCACCAGCAGAGTGGGCACCCAGGTGTTAAAAGAACAATGTAAATAGATCCAACGGTTTTGGTAAAATCTGGCCTCCAATCGATCGATCCAGCAAGTGCATTGGAAGAAAGGAAATTTGAGTGTGAGAAAAAAACTGGAGCAGGTTAGCAATGGACGAACCCATTGCAATGGTAGCCATTTTCTTAATTGACTTGTCCCTTTTTGCAGTATGGCGGCCACTGAGACGGCAAGACTCTGCTGGTGTCATTATCAAGACAGTCTTCTATTTAATAGGCCCGGCCGACGAAATACTGACTGACAATGACACCACGCTTCATTTAGGAATTTGTAAACAGCTGGGGCGGTATTTGAGGTTCAACCACAGAAGCGTCAAAACCATAGCGGCCAGGGAAAAATTGTTCAGTTTTTTTACTGGCATAACGTCACCCCAAGGACAACTTTTTCACCTTCCACGGCACCGCTGATGTTTCATCGACGCGGCGCCCCGCCTGAATCACAAATAACCGAAGGGGGAATACAAGGAAGGGACATTGTCTGGTTAAGACTCCACGTGGTAAATGCACCACCAAATTTGGAACCGGACGTGTGACCGAGGGGTGAGTCAGCAGTCAATGCGGGTCGATGGAACGCCTGGTCATATTAGAGACCTGAATCCCACAACTGACGAAGAAGACACGGAGGATAGTGAACAGAATATACATTTGATTCAACAACCAATCACTCCGATAGCGGTAGTTTGCCAATAGATCCTGAATGAGAATGAAGAAATTCAACAATCCCCTTCGAGGAGCACCGGAACAAAAGACCGTATCCTCACTGTCATCTGTGTGATCCGGAGATCAGGGGGATGTGGCGGACATGAGATAGAACCTGGGATTCAGAGACAACTGGTCGCAGAAGAGCCCGTGTTTGCTTAGCATGTAAAGCTACTGCAGTTGAAATGAGGGAGAGAAAAAAAAGCACTTACCGCAATCCATCCTAAGATAACATAAAAAGAATGAACTGGCATTGTAACGATGCAATGCATTATGGGACATGGACGCCAATGCATTATGGGACATGGACGCAATGAATTATGGGATCACAGGAAGACGCAATTCAACTACTTTTTTCCAAGTCGGGCGAGTTCTTGAGGGGCGTTCACGGGTTGACGGCTAGAAGGGCAGTTAGTGGATTTGGAGACAGAACTCAGGAAGGAACGACTCAAGTTTGAAATACCAGTTGGGAGAGCTTGAATTTACTCAGCTGGTTACTGTTTTCTTCATTCGCCTCAGTAAGGGAAGTGAGGAAAAGAACAATAAAGGAACAGGATTCAGAGAGGCAGAAGATGGTAATTGATGTTGCATTTAAGTTTTTGAAGATTGTAATTGGCAGGGAAGCAAGAAATATGAAGGGAATTCCACAAGCGATAAGTACAAGGCAGTGGGGGGGGACTATTAGAATAGAACTAATGATTGCACCTAGCTAGTTCAACAGTAGAATGATGAGACCTAACCATGTTTATTTGTTGAGGGAGGACTGAGATTAATCTTTCAAGCAAGATGGGTCCTGCCTGACAAAGGATTTGAGGCAAATTTTACAAGGCCAGATGCTCTTCCATGTTGGCCATTGACTCCAATAAGGAGCTCATACACCTTTTGGTAGGTTTTGTTTTTCTTCCTGCGAGGGTTACATGCCAACCTACTCACCAGCAGAAAAGCTGGTGGGGGAACTGGTTTAGACACCAACCACCTGTCCATGCAGCAGGTTGTGCTGGGTTACATGTCACCAATAGCAGACCTAATCCTGACCTGACCGAAAAAAAAAAAAACTAGGGGAAAAACAAGGATAATAAAACAAATCTCTGTAAAGAGTTGAATCAAAACAACATTAACAACAAAGGAAGCAAATAATAAAAAAAGAGGCTAATTGGGTTTTTGATCCTCACTCTTCAGTGCCAATTGAGGACAAAAGTGTAATTGTGTGTACAATTGTCATTTGGTGATTTCTTTTATCTTTGCTCTTCTTTCCCTAGCTTGTGTTAATTTTTTTTTTCCCCATATACAATTTTAATATTTTGATTGTACTAATAAAGCTTTGTACACCCCTTCCCACAGATTATTTATGTATTAACTGAACAGGTACACTCCAGAATTAATTAAAAAAGATTAAATAATCTGTCTATCTTTTTACCAAAGAGTTTAATCTATATTTCTAAAAGTACTTTTAGTCTTTGTAAAAATGTTTTACTTTATTTAATGGCATAAAAACACATTACCTCCCATTTGCATTTAATATTACAATATGAGCATAGTAACCATCAAAAATGATTGAATAATTAATATACAGAATGGCACTTCTGCTGAGATTAAGATGATCTGTGTACTCAACCTAGGACAAAATTGACATCTACATGACTGATTGTGGGGACAGGACAATTTTATTTTTTTTTAGTTCAGATGTTTGCATGTGGACACCTTCACATGAAAAACAACCATTTGCATCATACTACTAGTACTGTTAGGGAGGGTAGGTAAATGTTGCACACTCTAAAATGTCAGTGCTATTTTCATTTTTGTGTAATTTAGACAATAATTTATCCATCACACCCTGTGTGTGACATCTGTTTTCTTTTAGAATTTGTAGGTCTGATGAATTGGATCGTATTTACGATTCCAATAGAATAAATTATGACCATGGAATATTAAACCTTTTTATTATATCCTTACTCTGTCCTGGACATTGAGTTCTACCTGGATTCTATCCTCTTGGAATTTTTATTCAAAAATATATATGCATGTGTATGCATCTATGTATATATATTTATATATTTTACATATGTATGTGTATATCTATTACTAATATTATCTCTCTCTCTCTCTCTCTCTATATATATATATATATATATATATATATATATATATATATATATATATATTTTTTTTTTCTGTTATTTTTATAGATATAATTTATTTAAGTAAATAGTCTGTTTTTTAATTAAACAGTATTAATTACATTTAATAAAAAACAGCATTTACTTAAATTATATCTATAAAAATAATGTATAAACAGAAAATGTATTAAATAATTGTTGATTTAATCAATTTATATATATATATATATATATATATATATATATATATAATAAAAAGGCTTAAACACTAATATTCCATGGTCATAATTTATTCCATTGGAATCGTAAATACGATCCAAATCATCATTTAAGCCTTTTTATTATATCCTTACTCTGTCCTAGACATTGAGTTCTACCTGGATCCTTCCTCTTGGAAAATTTTTTTTTTTTTTTCTGAAAATATACATGTATGGGAATTTTTTGCATATGTATGTATATTTTCCACTAATATTATATATATATATATATATATATATATATATACACACACACACACACACTTTATAGCTTTGTTATATAGCATTGAGCAGTTGCAATAACAACAGCACTTTATCTGCAATACATATTTACACACACACACACACACACACACACACATGTGTGTATATATATATATATATATATATATATATATTAGGGAATTAGGATAAAAGTAGTAGTAGTCTGATGTATGGATACACATCTGTTTTGCATATAAAAGCTGGCAAACTTTTGGCAGGTGCTGGGGCGGGAATGAGTGTCTCACTGCCATCAAAAGCAATACTTGTTAGCCATTCTAGACAGCAATGAATGAATTGAAAAAAAAAATTCTTTTGTAACCACTCCATAATTGACAGTTTAAAAATGTCAACAGCCACCTTGTGTTTGCATAAACCATCAAAAACTCTTTATGAGAACAAATTTTTTTTTTAAGCTCTCACAATAAATTAACTCTTGTAAAATCTCTTGTTCATGGTGATCATTTATTTTCTGATGAAATGATATAGAGGGAATATCAAAGACCCCTTACTCAACTTAAATCTGCTCATGTATATACTATTTCTTGAAAAACACTGCTATCATACCTAGAAATAGCTAGTACTGATTCACTGATAACAGCTTCACTAGAGACTATCTTTTGATGTGTGTGTGTGATATATTGTAAAATTTATTCAGACCATTTCATCTTTGGTGTTACCATATTTTGTTTGATTGAAGATGGTTTGAAAGGTTTAGGAAAGATGACTTCAGCTTAAGAGATATCAAATGAATGGCCTGTTCTACTGTGTTTAGCATTAACCTGCTTTTGTTTGAACTTTATGTAGTGTTATAATAGTTGAATAAGAACTTGAATTCAGAACATTCAATGGTCAACACATCTGCAATGACTTGGAAAGGTTTCAAAATTTGTTAAATAGGCTTCCCAAGGTTTGACAAAAGCCAACAAAAACAAAAGCAATAATAAACCTTCATTTCTTGCAAACTTCTCTGGCCATTTTTGAATAGATTAATGAATGATGAAAATGGATATTTTACAAGAATATAAAACTGGCATAGTGAAATGGTTAATGAACAAATCAAAAATTGATTCCTCCGATGTCTGATCTATATAGGAGTGTGTGTATGTTTTAACTATCTACTTATGGTGTAAAACAAATATCGTGACCAAGCAAATACACTGATTGGGCCAACAAGCACTACTTAAATAGACTTGTTCGCTTGTTAAAAAATAGGGACATATTTTGCGGGTAGGGGGAATAATATTTATAGATTAGCATTCTTTAGGCTGTGCTTAGGCTGTGGCACTTGCTAAAATAAGAAAATGGAGATCTTTTTAGCATTTTAAAAAGAGGGAGTCTGTTTATAATATAAATACAGTGTCAAATTGAGTCAGTGTCTTTTACAGAGTTATTAGACAGCTGTTTTCCTTATGAAAACACTTTTTTCTAAATAAAGCATATGTACATTTTTTATTAAAGTACAAGAATTTCATATATTAATAAAAATATATATCAATTTATTCTTCATTGAAGTTAAATAATTATTAACCTCAAATATTTGTGCATGTGCTTTTGAAAAAATTCTGTACAAAATAAGTTTTATGTATTTTTTTTTTTTTTTTTTTTTTTTTAAACAAAAAATATTAAAAGGTGGAAAAATTCAGAAAATTTTTAAAAAATATACATTTATCAATGATATATCACTTTCAAATTTGACATTTTTAAACAACAGAAGAAAAAAAATACATGATCACATATTGAACTGTTTTGATGTAATAAGCTAAAAAAGATACAGGGTGATTGAAAAGTAACTCCTCATTTTCAAATAGTTATAATTAATTTATTAACTACAATTTTTAGAAGAAATGGATACGAGAGGAAAGTGTTTAGCATGAGGTTTTATTTAAAATTTAATATAGGCACCAGATTTTGCTACTAGCTTCTTGAGCTGCCCAGGAATTACATCATCTGACTTCACTAGGAACTCTTGTGGTATGGAAGACTTGTACTTGTATTTGCCCTTCAAGTTCTTCCAAAATCTTGGTTTGGTATAGTAGATATGCTCCTTTAACGAACCCCAAAGATAAAAGTCACAGGGTGTTAAGTCAGGACTCCTGGCTGGCCAATCATACGTTAACTAGGGAGTTACTTTTCAATCACCCTGTATATAAGGTTATTCAGAAAATAATGTCTGATTTTAGAATCAACATTGTTGAAGTAATGCATGTAAATGATGTTTAAATCAATCAAAATAGACACCCTGAACATTTATAGATTTCTGACATTGACTTTACAAGGTTGTTTATGACTTTATGATAAAACTCCTAAAGGTCTGGATGCCAAGAAATCTTTGAATGCAGATTCTGCATCTTCTTTGTAACAGAACATCTTTTGGCTTAAAAATTTTTCAAGATGTTTGAAAAAGTGGTAGTTGGTGAGAGAGATATCAGAGTAATATGGTGGATGTGTCAGTCTTGTATGCAAAGTTGGTGAGCTTCTGCATTGTCATATTGACAACATATGGCCAAGCATTGACATGAGATAGAATTGGACCATGTCAATTAACTAATGCTGGTCACATTTTGCTTAATTTAATGTACATTTGCTGGCATTCAACTTTGACAGTGCTGCTCTGGTTAGATTTCAGAAAGCTGTAAAGAATAATGCCAATGACAGATCACCATCATAATCTTCTGTTGGTGCAGTTTTTGATGTTCAAGATGAAGGGTATATAATGTTTAAAGTTAAATTCTGAGAATATATTTTTATATCAAATTCTGAAAGAGATTGATATAAAATTAAGAGGATATATTAATCATTAGGAATAAGTAATATATTTTTGTGCAACTATTAGAACACAAAAGGTTTATCTTAAAATTGAACATTATTTTTCGAACAACCTAATAGAATTTATTTTATGCCTATATTGTTATATGTGAATATGGAAGGTAGTGATGGAGAGTGAGAAAAGGGGACTAAACATAAACTACAAGAAAACTGAGTGCATGGTCGTCAGTAAGAGGATGAGCCCGAAATGTGATCTGAAAGTCGGGAACACTAGAATCAAGCAGACATGGACGTTTAAATACCTGGGAAGTGTTTTGACAAAGGATGGTAAGTGCAACACTGAGATCTGTAGGCATATCGGGATGGCCAAGGACACATTCCAAATGTTAGGCACAGTACTGTGAGACAGGAGGATAAAGAAAAGAATACTGAACTGTTACGTGACATCAGTCCTTTATGGCAGTGAATGTTGGATGATTTCTTCAAAGATGAAGTAGAGACTTGAGGCGACAGATTTGGTTCTACAGAAGGATGCTAAGGATATCATGGACTGAGCGTGTGAACAACGATGAGAGGTTGCAAACGAGGAGAAGGCTTATACTTAATATCAGAAAGAGGCAGCTGAAGTTTTTTGGATACATAATGAGAAAGGAGGGCCTGGAGAATCTGACCCTCATGGGTCGAACAGAGGGAAAGAGAGACGAGGGAAAACAACTCGTGACCTACCTGGCGGACTTAAGCAAGTGGATGACAGAACGTGGTCTGGAGGAGGAAGCAGATGGAAGGAACTTATTGAGAGCTGCAAAAGATAGAGGGAGATAGAGAGCCATGATCACCTACTTCCTGAAAGGACATGGCACATAAAAAGAAAGAAAGAAAAGACAAAAGGAAAACTTATCTTAGCTGACACATTTTGTCCCCTGAGGGTCTTTATCAGGGCAAATTTTTACACATTGTTATATGTGTGAATTAAGGAATTTTCTTTTTGTAGAAAATACAGGCAAAGCTGATAGTTTGCATAATTGCTCTATTCATTTAGCTTCCTCTAACTGGTAGGTTCCAGATTTTGTGGATTTTCTGGTGATAGGGCTGTCAAAATGCCTACTGTTGTGCTGTCATACTCACAATCACCCACACAACAACAATGGATCTGTATATGAAAATTCTTTTTCAGCTCTCGAAAAAGAAAAAAAAATAAGGTATCAAAGAGGTACTTTGTCTTTTGGCATAAAGACTTTTTTATAGCTGCATTTCCTTTTTATAGCTTGCAACATTAGACATGTGGCACCATTAAGGATTTTTATACATTTTTTTTCATAATGAAAGCAAAAGAAACTAAAAAAAAAAAAAAAGGTTCCACATTTGAAAAAAAATTCTTTCAAAGGAAGATGTTTTTCATAAAAAAAAAAACTTCTGATACTTAGTTACACAATTTAGATTTTCAATCTCTTGATAAAAAAAAAAAAATCTTTGTTTTTGATAATTGGAATTTTGCTAAAAGTAATATCATAAAAGAAAAAAACAATCCAAAATTGGCAATTGGTACTTGGTAATATTCCAGATTTTTAAACTTATTTGTTGTCAAAGAATAATTTAATTCCATTGGTTCTGTATAGTCTGCTATTTATTTTTATGAATCTTAGATTAGCATTATCACTTTTGCATTATTATAGAATTGTAGACTGGCTGTGCTGGACCATTTTGGTGAAAAATATGAAATTGTCATTTACTGGAAATAACTGTAGCCGCTGACAGTGTTTTTTCAAGGATGATACTATTTTAGTTTCAATCAGCAGTACGGATTATGCTAAACACTACCTCTAATATACAATATAATAAGAATACATAATAAAACAGGTATGCTATTATATTTCTGTGCAGATTTGGAAATAGTACTAAAAGCTAATTAGTTTATAGCAGATACACAAGTAACTGACATTTCATAGTGTCTTGAAAATGTATATATATATATGTCAACAGCAGGCAATGTAAATTTCTTAAAGACATATAAGTAGGTCCACAGCAGTGGAGATGCTAACAATTTCTGGATTTTTTTCTCTTTCAAAATATGCTTAATCTTTTTATTTAGACATTGATTTTGCTTACTCTAGTAAGAATAATCTTAGACGAATATTTGTTGAACATTTTATTTTTCAATTCTTTTCTCTTCATTTGAGTTTTTTTACATAAGTGTGCTTGAGAACAGAGTACGAGTCCATCATTTTTTTCTCTTACCTCCAGCTATGCAAGGCAAACTACGCTCTTTAGCATTGGTTGACAACAATTCTAGATGGATGATTCTTGTTGGGTGTGGGATTAGCAACTCTAAAACCTATTTGCTACTGAAACTGAAGTAGCATTGTCTAGCATGGTGTAGCTGTGGAACCTCAACTTCACAGGAGTCTGCATATTCAACTGACCAACCAATACTAAGCTAAGCTTTTAATAATTATAGTTAACATTTAAAAAGGTTAATGCTAATAATTATGAATAAGATAAACCTGACTATTTGTCCTTCTGTTAACTATTTTTTTTTTTTAAGCTAAAAAACAAACTATTCAGTCTAGCAGTTTAATTGTAGCTTAATGACTAATATTTATTTGTGTTTTTTCGTTCATGGTGAAGTCAAGTCATCTTAAATTCTTGAAATTAACATAAATGTATGTCAGCCAGACTTAGAGAGCAGAATGGAGTGGGAGTGATTAGTAATTGGAAATACATTAAAAGAACACTGATAGGAATGTAAAATGATTTAGCTCAAGTAGCCTGTTATAAATTTAGGTACTGTTACTAAAGGCCTGACTTGAAAGGAATTTTTGTTTGTTCCACCAGAACTATCAGATATCTCTCATATATATATATATATAGGCGTAAGGTTGCCCACCTTTGCCTTTTCTATAAATACTTCTATAGTAATTGTTTGGATGAGCTCTTCACTATTATACCTAGACTCTTTGAATTTAAGCTCAGTGCTACACTGAGGATGAGGTCTTACCAATTTACAGTTGAGCTGGCTAGATGTACCCATAAATTCTCATGTGAAGTTTCTTTTCCCACATTTCTTGTTTTATCACTTTCTTCCAGCTCCATGATTTTCAGCCAACTTTAATCAGCAAAAATTTAAATACAATGTCAATCGCTATCTACTGTCCTCCTGATTATTCTTCCTCCATTCTTGCTCTCGAACAATTGTTCCTGTTTCTAACTCTTACATACCCAGTTAACTCCTTGTGTCTCAGTGCCCTTACTTCCTTGCTTGGTAGGAACTCTATTATATATATATATATATATATATATATATATATATATATATATATATAAGGCACATGCTATCAGTAATTACTCATAGTAGGCAGCTTGTGACCTTTATGTAGTAAATCTAAAAAAAAAAATTTTTGCATTTTGCATAACCTTGAAAATTTTGTTGGATTAGGTGCATATTGTGCCACTGAAGGAAAATGTGGCTGCTGATCTATTTTTTATTCACTGTAGGTACTGCCTACCTAGATGGCACATCCCTTATCTCCAAGAAGGCTATCAATGTGTAAAATAAACAGAATAGTAATTTTTCAGTTTTTTTTTTCGTTTTTGGATATTTGCCTTCATACATTTTCTCGCTCATACACAAGGTGTGCCAGGTATTTGAGAAGACACCTTCAGTGGGCCATACATAGTGATGACCTAATTTAATGCTATGTGTCATGTGCCAAGTTTTATCATTCTCATTGATATATATTAAGAGTATTAACATGGCACAAAATCCAATTCTTAAAAGTGGCCATGTTAATAGGAGGAATGCCAGTGACCCTGTATGTATTCTGTGTAAGCACTCCTCATAATCCATACCAAGTTCACATAGCTTTAGATAGTCTTAAAAGTTATAAGCAATGAGAACTCTTCTTTCTGCAGAGCCTCAGTATCAACAAGACAGCTTGCCTTGAAATACTGGATACAGTGATTAAATTGGTGGCTGTAAATTTTCCTTCAGGACTCTTGCTCCTCCCATATATGTCAAGAGTGTCTGGCCAAGAATTTTCATGAATACACTCCTTCCTTATTTGAATCCCTTAAAGTGTAGCTGCATCTAGATGAAGATTAAGTAATACCAATACCAAAGATCTGTTAAAACCAGCAGTGACAAGAACCATTTAAAGATTAAGAAGTATTTTTTAAAGTTCTGATGTCATGGCAACTGTTCTGTCAAGCTTCTTTTTTTTTTTTTTTTTTATCTTGGTGCCCCAACTATAGAAATTTAAGCATGCTACTAGATTGGCATCTAGGTCCCACCCTTTTGCTGTTGAAATAGTTAAATGTAACCACCACTTATACTCTAACAGTTTCTTTTCTCGCACTTTCTGCCTGTGGAACTCTCTTTAGTTTACTTGCTTTCCTGATAACTATAATCTTCAAAATTTTAAATGCAACATCAATTGCCATCTTCTGTTATCTTGAACACAGTTTATCCTTTCCTCATTCTCCCATTACACAGTTTTTCTCTCACCGTCACTCTACGTAACCCCTTGAAAGCCAATGGCAATCCTGGTTTGTTTGAGGTGAAATGCTTAAAAAAAAGAAAAAAAGCTATAACTGGCATTTGTTGTTTTTTTCTGCACTCTTATATTTTTCCTTTTTATATGCAAAACTGATTACAACCATAAAACTTATTAGTGATGAATTTTGTTCCTAGAAGTAACTTCTTAAAACTAAGTTTTCCTATATATTTTTCAGTTCATCGTATCATAAAGTATCCCTAAATGTTCATATGGGCAGATATTTTCATTATCGTCTCTATCACTTGAATAAAATTTTTGTACGTTAATAAAGTAAAATTGCTAAAAACATAAACAAAAAAAAGTACCTAAATGAAATCAGGTAGATGATATATCCAAAACATATTAAATTAAAAAAAAGAAACAAATCCTCAGTGTCCTTTGTGCGCATGTGTAATCACATCAGTCTAAACATAAATTTAGTCTGATGAAGTCCTAAAGGTTGAAATGCATCACACAAAAGATTTCCCACTTTGTCATATGTCTTTCCCTTAAAATTATTCTTAATATATAAAAAATATTATATATCGTTTTCCCACATTAATAAAAGAAAAATGACATTTAAATGGTGATCTTGTTTTGAAGTTTTTGATTGTACTAACCATGACTAAGTTTTTTGTAATTTGACGTCTACTTAAGCAGACATATTAAGTAAACTGGATTAGCTGTGTTATACAGATTAATTCACATTGTTATCATTCATAATCCAAACCTGGATTAGTATCTGATAGTTCCGTTTTCTTTCTTTCTTTCTTTCTTTCTTTCTTTCTTTCTTTCTTTCTTTCTTTTTTTTTATTATCCCCAAGAGATTTAGTTGAAATATAATTTCCTCTACTGTCAAATAGAATTCAGAATAAAATTCTGTATCCTACAGGGTGGTCCGAAAGTCTTGTCAACACCGAACTTTATTCCAAACTGTAGGAGCTCATGTTAGCCATCTGAGATAGAAAATTATATTATGTATGTATGGGTACGAGACTTTTGGACCACTATGTACATTAATTCTTTTAAAATAAAATTTAAATATAATAAATGTATTTATCAGTTTGATGATATTGGTCAAATATATATTTTCTATTTTAGCTCTCTTTATGACTGACTTTTTTCTTTTTGTAATTTATTGATAATAGTTGCTTAATCTGATTTGACTGTGATCACTTCTAAGCAAGAGATGAATTTTCATCTTCTCATGCATTTGATGTTGAAACAATTGCATCATCTAAAATGCTAACAATAAAACCTTCAGCAGATGATGACTGTGGGGGGGTCAGCTATTATGGCTTAGTTTTTGACTTATTGACTGTCTGTTGTTTTCCATTAAGGGAAAATATTTTAATATGAAACTGTCAACATTAAAAACAAATTATATTAAAATTATCAAGGATATTTTTAAAAAAATAGATCCCAGAAATAAAATAATAATTATTAAATTTTTTTTTTTCCTATTGTTTACCAATACAAGGCCCAAGAGCCACTAAAGGAAGAATTACTGAATGAGATTGTTGTAAGGGTATAGGGAAGGAGGAAGAGATAAATATTAGGAGGATGTGCAAGATAGATAACTCTTGATCCTCAACTTGAAGAGATTAATATTTTAAGGGTTGGGAAACTTTCTCTCGAGAGTCTTTTCCACAGAGTGACAGTTCCGGGGAAGAAGCTGTCTAAGTGGATCTTCTTCCTTACCAATGGAATACAAAAGTAATGAGGATGATTTAAAAGACATTTGGTGTGTTGGCAGTGTAACAGTTAGTGGTTTGATAAGAGATTAGCAAGTTGAGATCAAATTCCCGCTGATTTAATTGCATTCACTTTCACACCTGTTGGGAAGATATGAATCCATTTTTTTTATCTCTCACAGGAGAAAGGCAAATCTGAATTCAAAACCATATCTCGCTCTGGGGAAATGTATACTATACAACAATTTAAAAATTTATGGAGTCCACAATTAACTTAATATTTTAATTTATAAGTCATTTAATCTTAATTAGTCATTTTGTATGATAAATATGTCATAAGATATAGTACTTAATGCAACTATTCTTTATGTATTAGAACTTGTCACCAAATAATGTTTTTGAGAAAATTCTTTCAGTTGAATTGCCATAATTTTATCACAAATTATTCAGACTAAAATCTCCATCTCTGTTGTTTTTATCACAGCCAATGCCTTCTTTGACTTTGAAATGGAGTGATAAAAACATTTTCTTTTTTATCAGAGTGACAACTAGATAGTCTCTGTCTGCAAGAATATTTAATCATCATATCTAAAATTATCCAGAAAAGAAAAAAATTATATCTTAAAAAATACATCAGCTGAAAAAATGCTCTAAAAACAACAATGAAGATATTTGTGTAAATAATTTGTAGATTTATGCCATGGACTCAATCCAGAATTCTAGAGAGCTAACCATTTTCAATAATTCTGGTGTTAATTGAAAGGGATTTGTTTTTAAATTCTGAGATGTGATATTAATTACATTAATTTTGTCACCATTATTTTTTATATTGTTCTTCCCAATTTGAGTCTGAGTCACTCTTTAACTGTTAACTGTAAACCTATTCTCATTTTACACTTTAATTAAATGCACAATGGACAATAACAACAAAAGGGGACATTGAAATGATTTAATTTTGTAATCGGAGTTCTATCAAATTGTTTTTAATTAGACTGCAAATTATGCCTTTTTCATGTTACTATTAAAAAATTAGCATAGTAACCATAAAAATGATGTGGTTTAGTTTTTCTACCTAGGATCAGAGATTAGTATTTGTGCATCTTATGAAAAGTGTTACACACACACACACACACACACACACACCCTATATTTTACACTTGGCTGATTAGACACCTGGGTTTCAAGCACAAGATGGTCAATTTGTCATGGTGATTTTCTGATAATGTCTGCATGTAATAATGCCTGAAAACCATATCGTTGATTAGACCAAAGCCATGCAAGTAAAATTAGGGAGAAAAAAAAAGATTTATTTATATATATATATATATATATATATATATATATATATATATATATATATATATATGATATTGCTGCTATATATTGTCTGGTGCCCCTACTATTTATCTGGAGTTTCTTGATAAGATCCAAAGAAGAATCAGCAATATTATTGGTCCTGATCTGGTGGCTCAGCTTCAGTGACTTGCCTGCCAGCATAAGGTTGCCTCTCTGTGCCTTTTTTACAAATGCTTTCATGATAATTGTTTGGATGAGCTCTTTGCTATGGTGCCCAGGCTGTATGAATTAGAGTGCAATATGAGAATGGCAGCAAAATTGCATCAATTTACAGTTGAGCTAGCTAGATATGGCCATAACTTCTATGCTAACAGTTGCTTATCTCACACTTCTCACTTGTGGAACTCCCTCCTGGCTCCATGCTTTCCAGACAACTTTAATCTGCAAAAATTTAAATGCAATGTAAATCGCTATCTACTGCTCTCCTGATTGCTCTTTTCTCTTTCTCCTCATTACTAATGTTTCTGTTCCTAATTCCAGTGGCTGTACTAACTTGCTTAGGGTGACACCGATAATATATCTATCTATCTATCTATATATATATATATAGAACATTGAAGTCAACACTCAGAGGCAACAGGCTGTTTCATGCTAGATGCAATCGTCAGGCCACCTGACGATTGTGTCTAGCCTGTTGCCTCTGAGTGTTGACTTCAATGTTCACTTTAATATTTGCATACACTTTATCTCAGATATTGAGCACTTTGTCCCATAAATATAGCACACCTTAAAACTATATTTCTTCACACACACACACACACACACATATATATATATATATATATATATATATATATATATATATATATATATATATATAAAAGAAGAGAGCAATTAGGCATCTTGATGTGAAAGTTAGCATTATATTATTGTTGTATTACATTAACATTAGTATAGTACCTATTAAAAAGTGACATGATTCTTTGTATATGGATCAGCACTTTGCCTAGGATTAGATTATCTGTACCCTCTGTGTAGGATCAGTGCCCTAGAATTTTACTCTTATATATCTGTACTCACTGACCTTTGGCATCACTAGTCTGTGGCATTTCTCGCTGAAGATCCAAGTTACATCAAGTTTCATGACTATTCCAGTCATCTTGGTATTCTGGACAATTTTACTAAATGTTGTCAACTGATTGGTTTCAATTCTTTCTTCAGTTTACAATCTCCCAACTACTTAATTATATTAATATTATAATGTTACAATTTATACTTTTTGAATTTTTGATATTAGTGTCAGGTGGCATTCGATGGACTTTTCACTGAGAGCACAATTGCTACAATCACAACATCTTAATATCATCTTAGTATTTTAGTTGGTTTGATTAATGCTTTTTTTTTCTGGATGGTTTGTTCTTATTATATTATGTCTAGGGTTGTTATAAAATTTCTATTGAAAACCTTTTATTTTTGTATTTCAGAAAGGAAATACAGCACTTCACATTGCATCCCTTGCAGGACATGAGGAAATTGTCAAAATCCTTGTGCAGAATGGAGCCAAAGTCAATGTTCAATCCATGGTTTGTATAAAATCTGCTTTATTTATTGTTGCTTGTCTAACTGAATATTCATTCTATTTTCAACTGAAATTTTTAAGGAAATTTACTCATGAAACAATCTTTTGAAATGCAAATTTTAAAAGTTTCTGTTCATTTTTATGCTTTTACTAAGGCTCACAATTACAAATAATTTTCCTCCATCAAATTTTCTATTTTTTTTAAATCACAACAGTTTTTTGTTTTTTTTAAATCTCAAGTTTTTTTTTTAATCTTAACAGGTTTTGTTAAAAAATTTCAAGTTTTTTCTTAAAAAAAACTCAACAGGTTTTTTTTTTTTTTTTTTTTTTAATCTCAACAGTATTTTTATCAAGTTTTTCTAATTTGAACAGTTTTTTATCTCAAGTTTTTAAAAATTTTTTAATTTTTTCTCCTACTTTATTTTTCTTATCATTTTGTCTTTATTTTTATCATAGTTTTTAAACTTATCAATTTTTCTTTTTTGTGATTTCTTGCAATTTAGCTTAAATCAAAACGATTGACTGACAAAAAAAAAAAAAACTTACAAAGAAAGCAGATGAATGAAAAATTAAACCAGTCTAGATTTGTATTTATTTTATTGCCTTAACATACACCCAGGATGGGTTAAGCTGGCTAATGATTGTATAGTTATTACAAGTTCTCGTGGACAGTTTTATAATAGTAACACCAGTTCTCTAGTCACAGATTCTGATCAACCAAACTGTAAGAGAAGGTAATGCAGTGTTTGGCTTAACTCCAAAATGCTGTAGGGTCAATTACAAGGGTTGGTGTCACAAAGAGTTACTGGATTCTAAAATAGTTTAAGTTTTTACCAGAACTCTCTTTTGTTAAGACACTGCTGTTGTCTCTACAAGAGATTGTTATCCTTGACAGCATAGCCAAAACGCAAATTCGTTGTCATCAACTCACCATGTTCTGGTCAAAGTATGTGCCTTAATGTATGAAGTATAAATTTGGACACATTTAAAATTCACTTTTTATACCTTGAGAATTTAAGAATTGATCAGTGAAAATAAGATAATAAAAAGCATCAAAAGAACATGAAGGAAAATTCAATACAATATTTAAGATAAAAACAGTTGGAATATTCAGAGAAATTAGCAGGCCTGATTAGGAATGGTATATGAACTCCAAGCATTCAGTTTAATGTGCCATATAAAACTTAACGGAATTTTGAAGAATAGAACACACAACAGTGTTACGTTTTTTGTGTATATTTATGCATAACTAGTGAGCATGTCAAAATGACTTAACTCCCTTTATAGTCTACCAATAGAAGATTAACCAATCAGAAGCCACAGAACACTGTATCCGTTGTGTATAAAGGTGGCCATCTTTGTTTTCCCTACCGGAAGGACCAGAGCCAACTTGTAAGGCGAACATGACAGACAGAAGAACTACGCTCTGCTGCGATATCCACTGCAAACCTAAAGTACGCTTTCCTACTGTCTCCGAAATATTCACTGCCAACCTCTGGATTCTATACTCAAGGACGACCATCATGAAAATGTCTAACAAACAGAAATAGGGCAAGAAAAGTGCAGACACTGGCACAAGGTATGCGATATTTATGCTCAAAATGATGTCTGAAAGGGCAATAAAAATACCAAGAGCCGTATAACTGTTTTATAGATTATGAAAAAGCATTTGGTGAAGTATGTCACAAAGAACTGTTTGAATAAACAGGAAAATTTCCTTAGAAACAAAGTACTGGACTATTATGTAACATTGGCCCTCGTATATGGTGGTGAATGCCGGGCAATTTTTTCACAGATGAAGAAAAACCTTGAGGCAGCAGAAATGTTCTACAGAAGGATGCTGAGAATACCATAGACTGAACATGTGAGCAATGATGAAATTTTAGAGAAAATAGAAACAAAAAGGACACTTATATTTAGAATCAGAAAGAGCAAGTTGAAATTTCTAGAGCACATAATGAGGAAAGAGGGCTTAGAAAATTTGACACTGTCAAGACATATTGAAGGCAAGAGGGACAGAGGAAAGCGGGACAGAGGAAAGCAGGACAGAGTTTACCTAATGAACTTCTGTAAATGGCCGGCAGAATAGGAATTAGGAGATATATCAAAGGGCAAAAATTTATTAAGAGCTACAAAGGACAGGAAATGGTAGAGAGTCATAATCGCCCATGCCCTCAAGGGACAATGCACATTCAAGAAGACTTAAGTAGACGGATTCAATAGCAAAATAGGGAAACATTGTTTTTGGAAATAAATTTTGTAGATTCATTAGACCTTCAAGGTGCAAAATTTGTCTACATCTAAAAATATTGATTTTTTTTTTTTATCATTTTAGAAGTGGGGGGGGTCCTCTTCATAATATCTATACAATGTCAAATCAATCCCAGAGTTTTACAGAGTTATCTGAAATTTGTTTTTCATTAGAAAATTTGTTAGAAATAAAAAGAGTACTGATGTTATATAATACCAGACCTCCTATACGGCAGATTAAGAAGAGACTTGTAACAACAGAAATATGGTTCTACAGAAGGATGCTGAGAATACTATGTATCAAACATGTCAGCAATGATGAAATTTTAGAGAAAAATGGAAACAAAAGGATACTTCTACTTAACATCAGGAAGAGAGAGTTGAAATATCTAGGGCACATAATGAGGAAAGAGGGTTTGAAAAATTTGATACTCACAGGACAGACTGAAGGCAAGAGGGACAGAGGAAGGCAGAACATAGCTTTCCTAATGAGCTTCTGTATATGGTCGGCAGAATAGGAATTAGGAGATATATCAAAGGGCAAAAACTTAAGAGTTACAAAGAACAGGAAGTTGTGGAACACTATGATCACCCACATCTTGAAGGGACATGGCACATAAAAGACCTTACTGACCTTGAATACTAAAATGATGTCACAGATCCTGAACAGGGACAAGGATCACCTAACTTGTATTGAATGCAGACAGTTGGATCAAAGAAACTGTAAGCTGCTACTAACGTTTCTCCCAAATTCACAAAGATGCTATTCCATTAAGGCTTGTAATCAGTTAAGCAAATTACTGGTAGATATAGTCAACCTACTAACAAGTACAACATTCAAAACATTGAAAATAACAACCAAGACAAGGATAACGGTTTGAATAAAAAATACATTCTTCTAATTTCTCATCTCGGAACTCCAGGTAAAAGAAAGACTAGTTGAAATGTGTATCAAAAATTAACATAAATTTGCATTTTATTTAAAAGATTATTTTTGTTAGAAAACTTACTTTCCAAATAATTTGAAATATTAAGTTTTAATCAAAATTTTGTAAATGTAAAATGACTTCAACTGAAAAATAATTTAGTTTTTGTTACTGTTACTCATTTCATTAAATTTTTTTTAATTTTAATTTTTTGATAGTTTAAATTTAGAAAAAAAAAAAAAACCTAGAAAGTTTTATTTATTGTTTTTTGCAAGTTAAGATGCTAAAAAATTACTTCGACTATTAATGTGGACATCTTCATATTTTAAACATAAAACCAATTGTCATTTCAGACTGGGTTTACTCCATTGTACATGGCAGCCCAAGAGGGCCATTCTGAAGTGGTAAAGTTTCTTCTGGATAATGGGGCTAGCCAGAGTCTTGCCACTGTGGTAAGAATTTTATCTTGTTTTGTATCTATATATAATATTAAAAGTGTTATATTTTGTCTGTATGTTACTTCTAAGTAGTTGAGATGGTTCATAATAGCCAGAGGTATTAAATTAAGTTACTCCTAAAATGTGCTAACTTAAACATGGTGTCTTTTTTTACATAAACTTTCTTTTTTTTTTCTTTTAAATATATATAAACTATAATTTTTGAAGGTGAAAATTTCACTGAAATATATTGTAAAATTTCTGGGCATTAAAAATGATTCATAAGATTCAGAAAAAAATTGATAAATACATGTTTATTTTTTAATGCTAAAATAAATGTTGAACGTTATTGAATTTTAAGTTATGAATTGCTGACATATGGTTCAAACTAAAGTTACAAACTAAGGGAAGTAAATTCAAAAATTGTTATCTTTGTAGGATGGTTTCACTCCCCTTGCTGTAGCATTGCAGCAAGGACATGACAAAGTTGTGGCGGTTTTGCTGGAGCATGACACCAAAGGCAAAGTACGTCTCCCTGCTTTACATATAGCTGCCAAAAAAGATGACATTGGTTCTGCAAACCTCTTACTTCAAAATGATCACAACGCTGATAGTACCACCAAGGTAAGTTCTATTGATAATATTCATCATTTCTTCTCACTCTAACCAATATTCTACAAATGATAATAACTTTCTGCCATTATTCCTATTACTATCAGACTAATATCCTCATCTTTGTTACTATCACAATGCTTTGGCTGTTTTGCCTTCTGGCTTTCTTTAAATGTCTGCTGAACTGGGTAACCTTTAGGGGATTTTGAAGTAAACACTTTATTCAATCTACATGGATAGAGTATTCTCATTCTGCTGTCTATGTCTTGGCATATTTCATCTACCTCTTTTTACTACTGCTCAGTTATTACTACTTCTGTTTCTACTGAGTCAGTTTGTACTATCCAGCCCAGGGATTGAACTCATAATTACTATATCACCAAATTTATGAACCAATGCTTTTAATCCACTAGGCTAGTTAACAACAAAGATGAAGATATTAGTCTGATTGTAAATTTTAAATAATTTAAAAAAAAAAAAGAATTTTAATTTTTATTAATTAAAATATGAATTTTGGGTTGACTCTAGACTTAAAAATACACAAGGAATATTCTGTAACAAATAAATTTTAGTTTGGGTATAAATAATATGTAGCAAAGGATTATCTTTAACGTCACAGAGAACTTATCTTTCATATCCAATATTGTACTGATTACTTACTGTTGTAGTTTGGTAACTTGAGTAAAACTGCAATAAAAACTATTAAAAATAAAAACACAAAAATAAATACCAGTTAAGAATTAATACTAATAGTTAAATAGTATGTTGTCATGAGTCCACAAACCATTAGTGTTGTAGGGACACCATATATTTACTTCAGAAAAAGCAGTAGTGGTGTGTCTCTTGCTTTGTGGCAATCAATTTTAGTTTTTTTTTAAAAAAGTGTGCAAAATCATTTTTTGTTTTAAAATAAAAAAATATTTAAAATTGCCAACTCTTGCTAAAATATTTTGGTTCTGTCCCATAAAATGTTTTTAACAATTCATATGCTCCTGACATTAAATGAACTGAATACAATTCCTCATTTAAGGTTTGGATTAATTATTTTTCCTTACCTTAATAGAATTAATCATAAATCATTGCAAAATTTAAACTTCAGTATCCTTGGTTCTAAAGATAAAGCCTCTATAATCCTTACTGAATGAAATTTGAATTGATTACTGGTGATTAATTTACCTGTATCAGATTATAGACCATAATCCAGATGAACTGTACAGCATTTGAGAGTCCTTGATTTGGTCTCTAAATCCTTAATTCAAATACTGAGTGAATACAGATACCTTAGCAGAAAATATTTTTGAAATGTTTAAATCTCAAAATCTGGAAAATATATGCTTTGCTTAATTGTTTTTTTTCCTTTTCATTTATATTGTATCTTTGCAGTAAAAGTTAGCTTGTAATTGAGGAACCTGTGATTAAAATTAGTGTAAAAATAAGAAAAAGTGAAAGCATCATTTAAGTTATAATGCTTATAGAATTATCAAAGTATTTATTATATATATTGTATTTATTATATTATTATATACAGATTAAAATTCAAAGAACTTTAAATTAACTAAAAAATCTACTAACATCATTATTTTAATTCTAAAAAAATAATCTACCATATTTCCTAATATGTGCCCCAGTTTTAACTTAGAAAATTCCTAAAAATTAATAAGCACCAAATTAAGTAAAATGAAAAAGTTAACTTTGGTTTGTAGGATGAATAAATGTTTTAGGTAAATGTTTTACTTATTTTGAATGGAAAAAATAAGCAGCTTTGATATTAGGAAATAGAGTAATTTTTTATTTGAAATATTTAAAAAAAAAAAAATATATATATATATATATATATATATTTATTTTAATTTGTAATTTATTTCATAATTATTTTTTCTGTATCTACTTCATTTGAATTATTTGTATAGATACAGGGTGCAACAGAATTATGCCCCAGAAATAATTCCATCATAATGGTAAGACATTTGTTAGATGGAAACAACATTGCTGCTAATGTCGTACCATTATGTGTGAAGTATTTTTTCCACACCCCATATAATAAAAAGTATTGATATTTTTAATGAGGCGTAGTTTACCGATATACCTGTTTTTTGGGTTTTTTTTTTATCCCAACAAAATTACAAATAAAAGTAAACTAAAATGAAATGAAAATGAGTCTCTTTATTTCATTTGATTTATTTCTCAAGTCATTAATACCATTTAGAAAAGTTTTGTTGAAAGATAAATGCCTGACTAAACAAAGGAATTTTGTTTTTAATTTATCATAAAGGTAGAAAGAACAGTTAGTCACTTGGCTTTTTTTTTATAGAAGCTATACAATTAAAAAACATGAAGATTTCTACAAATGGCAAAAAAACTCATTAAGTCATTTTTTAAAACTCTTTTGTGGTATAAAAGGTTATTTTCTTGAACAAACAAAAGTTCAATCAACTCTATTTTAAGTAAAGAACCAAGTCAACCCTAAAATGACCCTTCGTCAATTTTTGAGGTTAGCTGCAAAATTTGAACAGCATCTAGAGAGTGTCAAGTTTAAAAACTGCAATAAGAGTCAAAACATTTCTCCTTTACATCCTTTAATATTTTGTCTATGAACTTAAGAACATTAATAAGAATGTAACTTGCAATTTCAATTCTCACCATACTTCAAATATTTGCAGATTTTGGGGCTTGAGTACTGTTCACCAGCCACACTTAGGAAAAGCAATAGCAACTTACTGGCCATTTACTAAATGACTTTTTTTTTCTTTATAAACATAAAAATGAAACATTTGAATTAAATTTTTTAAAGAACAACAACAAAATTAATATCATTCACAAATAAACTATAACTTCTCTTCCTCATTATCTTATTCTATAATTTTCACAAAAATTTCCCTAGCAAAATTGTACCAGTCAACTGTTTTGAGATTACATTTTCAAAGTAACCTCTGCACAAATTATTAGGGTATTTTGTTTACTCAGTAATAGTATGTTTTAGCATCAAGTATAAACTAGTAAACCAACTGTTGTGACTAACAGATTTCTATAATTTCTGCTACTACACCTATAAAATAATTTGTCATACCAATTATCAGTATTTCTTTTTAACAAAACAATAAATTGAATTTTCTAAATAACTATGACAAAATATCCTGCATGAATTTATTTTTGTTTTAAGAAATATTAGTAAGTGGTAGATAATCATTACTGCTTTTCCTTAGTGTGCTTGGTAAATGGTCAAGCCCATTTTCTGATATAAAAATAATCTAAATAAAAAGTACACAAAAAATAGTTTGCATAATTTAAAAACATTTTTTTTTTTTTTTTTTTTTATAGAATGGCACTAGTGAGTCATGCTAGCCTACTATCAGAAGATGTCTGATTTGTATTTAAAAAAAAAAGAATTGTTGAAATTGATAATAAACAAAAACTTGAATTTTATAAGAATCCAGAAACTGGTTTGTGTGAAACCGGATCCTCCAACTGCTTATAAGTAAAATTCCCAACACTAATTTTCATTTATAATTTTATAAGAATGAATTGTTAGATATTACCATAATTTTCACTTACAGTACATTAAAAAAAATGAAATATATACATAAATACATAATGAAATCAAAAGGCATGCAAATTACTAACAATTGTTCAGCTTCCTCTTTCTGATTTACTAATGAATACTTATCCTTGCCTTTCCAGATAAATTTTTAAAGCAGCATGCATTTTAATTTTTTTTTTCAATAGGAAATAAAAAAATTAAATATAAATTCTTTCCAAATTAGTGCAATGAATATGCACAAGATTATCATAAAATACCTCATATTGTCTGTCTGCTTCATTTCCTTTGTTCCCCTTCAGCTGTCTGGCTAGATATTTACAACTATATCAATATGTGAAAAATAATATCAGATTTCATTAACTTTCTTTTAAATTTTAATTAAAAAAAAATTTCTGTTTTTATTTGTTCAGTTTTACTTTAAACAAGTAAAATATTTTTAAAAAAAATGTTATATTCAGTTTGTTCTGTTCTTTTCTCTATTAAAAAAATGATTTCTTTGCTTTAATCGATTACAATATTATTTAGCCACTTCGCTGATTTTCATATTTACCTCCCTTTAAATTATTACCTGCCATTTTGTCTGATAAAAAAAACCCTGTTTGAATTTTTGTGTTTGAAATATGTAGCTTTGTACACATTATTATATTCTACTGCTTTTTCAAGTAGTATTTTACCATATTTTCTGCTTCATTGTAATATTTGTGATTATATTCACCCTGTTTTTAGTATAAAAAGCGGAATATTGCTTAAAGTTCATGGTAAAAAGATACAAATTTAAACTGTTTTGATTGTAATACTTTTAAAAAAAATTATAGACTGTTTAATATAAAAATAAAAAAACTGATATTACATTTAAAAAAAAAAAAAAAAAATACTGGATTCTATTTGTCAATTTGTAACTTCTTAACATGAACTTTAGCTCCAAAATGGTGGTATTAGAACCTGAAGTGTGATTAAGGTGATTCATGGTTGGTTGTTGTGGACAAGGTGATGATGCTTTATTTTATTTTCTCCTGCATGCTTTGCAGAGTGGAGGGTTGGTTAATGACACCACTAAGGTTGGTATTTGAGCCCAGAGTGTTGATTCCTTTTTTCCTTCTCCATACCTTGGAATGTTGTCCCCTTTGTTCACTATTTATATCACATCCATTTTCTCATTTTGCGCATGTTACCTTTTTTTTTTTGCTCCTGTTGCTTAAATCTTGTAGTTGAACAGTTTTAAGTTTTTGCATTTGAAACTCAGGAAATTGACAATTATTTTTCCAATAGAACTGGTGATCATTATAATAATTTCTTAGATATAACATTGTCAGTTATTCATTTTTATGACTATTTCTTTAATTTTATTTCTGTTTTTGTTTTGTTTTTTTTTTTTTAACATTTCTCAGACTGTAATTCTATATAATTATTAAGGTGCATGGATTGAAAATAACAAATAAACTTCTGATGAGATTCAAACTTGCATCCTCCCTTTTTAGATTAGTGGATTTTATTTAATATTATAAATCTATTTTTTTTATTATATGCAAGTCAACAGGAAACCTCAGGTCACACCTGAGCCCACAGTTAGACTCTGGTCATGCCCACAGTTAGATTCTAGTTGTGCCCACATCTTTCTACAAATAATCATTGGTTGAGTTTGTAATTGAGTCTGCAAGCACTGGCCCAGAAAGTGGTCTCTATTGGAGGATATCTTACCTCTTTGCAGGGGATGTAGTCACCAGATTCCAGGCCCTACCCACAGGGCAGTTTCACTCTGGGAATACTATCACTTGAGAACAACTGCCTTCCCGAATAGAGCATTAAAATGGGGTTTCTCAAGCAAATGGGATGTGAATTCAAATATCAGAGGTTTATTCTTTATTAATTGTTTGCTAACAATAATTGACAGTCTGAGAATGGTGATAATAAAAACAGAAAAAAGATGTAACAAATGCGAATCAAAAATGTGTAATAATTTATAATTGACTTGTCTTTTGTTTAATAAATTACTGCCTTTTCAGAAGTTTACAAATATCTTATTCGGTAACATTCATTTTCCAGAGATAATATACATATTAGAAACACTGAGATTCACTTATAAAATTGGAAAATAATCGTTGAATTCACTGTGTTTAATTTCCATTTTAGTTTTCTACATGGATGCACTTGCAAACATCACATGCACACACACACACACAGTCTCTGTCTCACACACACACACACACACACAGAGTCTCTCACACACACACACACACACACACACACAGTCTCTCACACACACACACACTCTCTCTCTCTCTCTCTCACACACTCATACACTCTCTCACATATACAAGCACTCTCACATACACTCTCTCTCTCACACACACACACACACACACACACATTAATAAATTGAAACCAAATTCTTCTTTCTATACATTAAGATAGTTCTAGACTCTCCAATAATTTTTACATCATTCTGTCCTTCATCAATATGTTCATGAGTGTTGCATTAACATTTTAGTAACTCTCTCTCTCTCTCTTTTTTACGTTTTCTTTTTTTTATATGCCTACCAAATTATTTGACTATAGCTTGTACATTGGTGCCAAGAAATGATCCTTTTTATTCCTGGTTCTACATCCACAGAAATCTCTTAAAGAATTCAGACTTATTTAACTCTTTAACTTTGTCTCCTCAAATCTGGTTTTTTTTTTTTAGTTTTTTTATTTCTGTAACATTTATTATTACAAATTTGACTGCATGTTTCAGTTTGTAAAAGAAGCAAATAGATGTCAGAATAATTTAACCACATTTGTAGTTTCTTCATAAAGTTTGCCAATTAATGTTTAGTTTAGAATTATATTTGATTTATTTGGTTGCACTGTAGTTTTTTTTTTTTTTTTTTTTGGATAGACACAAGATACTGTGTTGTACCTGATTATAATTTATTTGACTTAGTCTTCAAGAAACTTTTATTGTACATTCTAAATTGAAATGTGATAATTTCTATTTGAATTTCTAGGATGAGGAATTCTCATTATTATACACTGATTTATTTACTGTCTTCATCCTGGTTATTATAGCCATATTTGGCTATCATATCGACATACCTTCTTCAAGAGCTGGTCATATTTGGTAATGCTATTAGAATTTTGAAATGTACCATTTATTCAGTCCATGGAGATAGATCATTATTATTTTTCTTTCTGTCTCTTATTAATTCTTTTGTTAGTGGTAGCAGAGAATATGAAGGCAAGACCAGTGGCCTACATGTACGGTTGAGAGAATATCAGAAAGCTGTACTCTGTGTAAAGACTATAAAGTTGAGTATTGCTGATACTGTCTAACCATAGGTTCAGCTGTGGACAGAAAAGCAGAAACCCCAATTCCTGTGAAATGAAGTCAGATAATAGAGCAAAACACTAAAGATGAAGAAATTGGTGCACATCCAAGACTGAAAACTCAGTCAGTTGAACCAGCATAGTGTTGAGCACCATAATAAAGACTTTGATCAGAAAAGGACATATAGTTTTAAGGCTCCAAAATTGTACCACTTGTTTGTTCTATGGAACAGTGACAATGCTATAAGCATTGCATTGTACTTGATCTGTGTTGGTGGAATCCATATACACTGGTTCAATGCAGAAACAGTATCACATAGATGAATTAATGAAAATTTGAAATAAAAGCAAAATGAATGAATGTGAGTTATTTCTCCTATCATGGAAAAGTGGAAGGAGAACATTCTAGCACATGGATTGAATTTAAATTTGAAATTCAAAACCTATTACTAAATGACATACACTGGAAGAAGGTCAGAGAGTGCAGTGGTGGAAAGAATATTACTATAACAACTAAGATAAGAACAACAGTTTGCATAGATCAGTGTGAAGAAAAATATACGGAAAAAAACAAACAAAAATCCTAATATGCAATTAATGCTGTTTTTGTTAATATAATGTCAACATCGGACGTTTTGGTCTAGTAGACCATCTTCTTTCATATTTGAATAAAACATAATTAACATTAGACTATATTTAATTCAACATGAAAAGACGATGGACATAAAGATAAAACTAATCAAAACAGACAACTGAAATTTTTTTTTCAAGATCAAAACAGGTTTCAATGTGGTATTGTCGTGAAACAGAATGCTGATTTTCCGTTTTTTTCCGTTATATATTTTCTTCATACTGTCGGATCTATATCCATATATTTGCTTACATAGATCAGTGTGTAATAATGAAATATACTATTTTTTGAGTTGGTTGTGTTTTCATTTTATGACTAAACTTACTGAAATAGTTTTTATTTTATTTGTCTTTGTTGAATACGCCAATTCTTAACTACCGATGAATAGTGAAAGCATTAAGTTGCAATTTAGAAATGCTTTTAAGCAACTTTATGTTGACAAATCATGCATGTACACTTTTAAAGAAAGCACCTGATATTTAAAGAGTTTAAATTATGTTTTTTCAGAGCTTTCGGCACTTTAAGTGTTTAGTACATTTATTTCTGGTTGTATCTTTGTCATCATTGTTTTCTACAGCTGCTTATTCTGCTTTCATTCTTGTTAAAATTTGGATCATGAGTTTTTTTTTTTTTTCTGATTTTTTTTTTTTATTTTTTTGTAATGTGTTGTCAATTTAGTCTTTATTCTAGTTCAGATTTGTGATATATTTATCTTTTTAATTTTCTTATCTTTTTTTAAAACTTTTAGTATTTTAAAACTAAGTTTGTTCTTGCCTGGTGTTACCTATTTGCATGAAAATTTCTAAGTTTTAATATTTCTGTTAATGTACATAAAATCAATTATAAATATGGGTCTTTTTCATTTATCCCCCACCAAAACCTAGCATCCATTATTTTCAAGTATGAAAGCCTAAAAAGAAGTAAAAAGATTAAGTTGCATTTTCTTTTTACTATAGACTAGAAACTAAATTCATGATTATAGTTTCAGATAAAATTTGATTGTTAGAGAATTAAAACTTTTCAGTTTTTATTTTATGTTAAATGGTGAAAACATTAACTTAGAAATGTCATCATTTTAAGCAACTTTAGGCTGACAAATCATGCGTGTACACTTTTAAAGTGCCTGATATCTATAGATAGTTAAAAAGTTTCTATCAGTTTCTTCCTGAGTGGTCAGTTTTGTATATCTTGTTAGTTGAGTTCTATATCAGTAAATCTGTCAGATTTTTCTGGCTTTTCCCAAAGAAGCTAATTCTTTAAAGTTTGAAATTAAAAAAAAAAAAAATTAGATTCTGACATTTTTTTTCTTTGTGGTAGCTCCTCATAGACCAAAATGTTATGAGCAAGAACATTTTCTTAGTTGAATAGATGAAAAAGAAATACAATTTTCTTATCTTTTTAAGCTCCCATACTTTAAAAAAAAAAAAAAGATTATTTTTTGGTGGGAACTAGTGAAAAACATCCAACTATTTTATCAAATATGACCCGAAACAAATATTTTATAAATTTCAACTCATTCTACATAACAATTTCTTCTCTCTAGTTGTCAGGCTTAATTTTTCATGTTAAATCATTATCCACCAAGAATTTAGCATTTTCTGAATAAATATTTTTAATGCATCTTGTATCTCAATTCTGGCTGTTGTTACTAGAGAAATAGTTAATCTTAAATATCAGTTTGCCTTGTCTATAAATTGAAAAGTCTTTTCAAATTTTATTGTAGTTCATTGAAAAATTGTCATTCATCACCAAATTGGATTTAGATGTATTTTCATTTAAGCAAAAATTTTTGATTAGTATTGACTTCAAATCTCAACTCATCCCATGACCCAGCAGATCATTGGGATACTATGCTAGGACCATTAAAACAAATTTAGTATAAAAAGGAAATAGAAACATAGAATAGGCTGTGCTATAGATAGTTTCACACAACACCACAAATTGCTACGTAACCAAAACATTAACCTGAAAACGGAAGTTATGTTCTTAAATAGCCTTGTTATATTGAGATTTTCATGTGGATTCTATGCATGATTCCAGACTCGTTCAGAAATATCTAAATTGTCAGCTGTTTAAAACCGTTTTCTAAGATCAATGGTTAGAAAAAAGCTTTGAGCGAGTGCAACCTGAAGGTCTTGGCAAAGATCAGCCTTCTTTTGAATTGTGGACTGACAGTACAGAGTCACAAACAAAGAACTGTACCAAATAACAGGAACCACATCACTTGAGGACTACCAACACTGGCAACAACTAAAATGGATAGCACATGTAACTTGAAGAGAAAATAATAATATAATCAAGATGTTGGCATTCTACAGTACTTCAAATAAAAGGCTAGGAAGGAATCACCCCCACTCCTCCCATCAACACTGGAAAGAGCAATAACAGCTACTGAACTTGAAAAATCTATTTTCCAGAAAAATTGTTTTAAGAGAAAGGTTTTATAAATTTCAACTGAAAGCAGTACTGACTGCTAGTCAATGTTATGCCAAATGTTTCCTTATAGGGAAATGGCTAATATTAACATTACCATTTATGGCATTTCTTAGGATAATAGGGTTACTTGCGGATTGTGGTGCCCAGTGTCCCTTTAAGTCATGTTACTAGATTGGTCCACAAGTGAAAGCCTAGTGCTACTAAATTCTGAATTGACTTCTTTCTCATTCCCAAATTAGAAAGTATCTTCAAAAGTCGTAAAATTAGAAATTTAGTAAATTAATAAAGCTGGGCTTTCAAAAGTCAATCAGTCGGCAGCCCTATCAATAAGTATTGTTTCTAAAGTAGAAAAATGTAATGATTTAAAAAAAGTGATTAAATTGTTTATGACCAAGGTGTAAAATAAATCTAATCCTCAACTTCATATCCACTTATTTGTTAATGAAACACTGATTATCTAACAACAGAATTGACAGATTTGGTTACAAGTAGTGAATTGAATCACATTTGAAAATGCATCGAAATTTTGAATGAACTTGAGAAGTTCAAATTAATCAAGCTTATTTTAAAACGTTACCCTAGTAGTGGCAAGTAGCTAAATTCAAATCTTACTAGCACTGCACTTTGAAAATTTGGCTATTCTGGCAATCAAGCTGATAAATGTTTTCTTGTATGGGATCTATCATGGTAAAAGGTGAGGGATCTGTTCATGACTTAGTTGTAAATCAGATCTGAGCCTCATTTAATATCCACTTAATTTTAAATTAAATCCTGATTATCTAACAAGAAAACTGACAAATTGGATTACAAGCAACAAATTGGTCCACATTTGAAAGCCGATCAATACTAAATTTTGAATGGACTTTCTTCTCTTAATTTGTCCAAATTAGACAAGCTAAAAAAAAAAAAAAAATAGTGGAAAATGTTAAATATCAAAAATAACAATTTAGTAAAGTTGGGCTTTTGATAGTCACCCAATGTGGCAACCATGTCTAAATATATTTCTAAATTAGAGAAATTTAATGAATCTAAAAAGTGAGGGATCAATTTCTGACTTAATTGTAAAACAACTCTGATCCCCCACTTGCTAATGAAAAATTGATTGGGATACAAATAGTGAATATAAAAATGCCCACTGGTACTAAATTTTGAATTGACTTTCTTCTAAACAGCCCAAATTAGTCAAGCTTATTTTAAAAAGTAACAAGTGGCAAGTAAGGAAATTCAAGCTTTGGTAGCACCAGGCTTTTAAAAGTTGCCCAATCTAGTAACTCTGCTTATAAATATATAACTTTATAATGGCAACTATTGTCTTTAACATGAGGGCAGGGTTGGGTTACCATATTGAACTACGAAGTAATGAATTGAACCACTAATACTAAATTTTAAATTGTCTTTTCATTAGTAGTCCAAGTTAGCTG
Source organism: Acanthosepion pharaonis (assembly GCA_903632075.3). Classification (NCBI taxonomy): domain Eukaryota; kingdom Metazoa; phylum Mollusca; class Cephalopoda; order Sepiida; family Sepiidae; genus Acanthosepion; species Acanthosepion pharaonis. Next base: position 6,939,562 of record CAHIKZ030002722.1, on the reverse strand, counting down.
AGCTTATTTTAAAAGTAGCCTCCAAATTTGCACATAGCAAATTTTAAAATTTAGTAGCACTTGGTTTTAAAAAATAGTCCAGTCTTCAAATGACAGGTTGTATTGGGTTACATGGTACTATAAGAGTTTATTCTTTGATATGACCTACTGATAGAAGTGAATTCATGCTCTTTCCAGAGGAATTATTGCAAAGTACTTCAACCAGAATTTGAATTCTGTTTGCTGTTTTAACCATCAAGCCAAATCTGCATTGATTTAATAACTGCCAATTTATACTGTTATTTTGCTTGCTTATAAATTTGACTGTTATGCTAGGATCAGAGTGTAGTATCTGCTCAATCCCCAGAACTTTCTGAGCTGAAATCAATATAATAATATCAAACTGGAAGGAATTGAAGTGAAAAACAAGAGATAAAAAAATGGGAAAAGATGAAGGTCTGAAAGATATTCTTTGACTGGATAGCTTGTGTGTTCGGTGTCTCTGTGTGTGTATATATATATATATATATATATATATATATATATATATATATAACTGTCTGAGATATGAATAAGCTCAATTCTGATTGATCTGGTGAACATTGTTCCTTATATAGAGGTTAGTCGGATCAGACAAGCTGTTTTTGGAGAGTCAAAATAAAAAGTTCTGATTGGTTAATAAATCTAAGGCATTTCCTTTCAAGCTGTAGCAACTTATCTGGATGTTGTTGGCTGAATCCTTTGAAGTCCAAATTAGAAGATTTTAGTTCAAGAGGTTTTTCTTATTGGCTTTAAAATATTTATTAGATTTGAATTGATGTAAAGCCATACTTGACAAATGCATTTTAAGTCACTGCAGGCTTAATTGAAAATAACAAAAATTTGTTTATTAAAGTTACTGCCACATTATAAAAACTGCAACTCTTGCTGAAGTCCTTGAAAGCAGCTGATAGAAAGGACTTCAAATAGAAGGAAGAATGGATTCATTCTCAAATCACTTGTACATATGACAAAGTACCTTGGAAGTTTTCTTTGAGATATCTTATGAAAATGTTCTCTTTTCCTATAGTGGCTCATCAGATATTTTGTGATAATTTTTTTTTTTTTTTTTTTTATCTGAGTCTTCTTACTCTGGCAGTGAATTGGTTAGTGATTCAGAGGCAATTTGTAGGCAGTGATGAAGCCAGTTGAAAGAAATGATTATCTTGGAGTTGCTGACAGGATATTTCACCATGAATAATATCATACAAAAATATCCAACTTCCAAAATTGTTTAACAGGCGATACTTCTTAAGATGACCTGAATGAGATTCCTTTTGTTCTGCTAGCTAACCATTTCCAAAGACAAAAAAAGGATCTGTTGCTTTAAGTACCATATGTTGACTTGCAGATAAATTTTCAAATGAAATTAACTATAATAATATAAAACATATTGTAAATTATATATTCATTGGTCACACTTAATTAAATGAGATTTTGTTCTTACAGTAATGAACAGCATTAATCAACACCAATAAGTGGAATAGCTCATAAGTAAATAGGGAAGACCAGGATTCTAATCCATTGCTTTTTGTTACATTGTTAGATTTCTTGGGATATTTTTATTTTGAATAATTTGAAAAAAAGGATTAGTTTATAAATGTTGATTTTTATTATGGGCAGCTGCTGAAAAGATTTTGATTTGATCTACTTCCCAAAATTTGACTAAATGACTACATATAATTTTTTTTTTTTTTTTAAATAAAATATATATATATATATATATATATATATATATATATATATATATATATATATATATGTGCATGTGTGCTGTAAGCCCCATGAAACATTGTTTCAAAGAATACACTTGTGTAAACAAATATTGGATTTAATTTTTTCTTCCTCTGTCTCTGTTCAAATATAAAATGATCAATGTTTCGTGCTACAGATTATACAAGTATGTGAATAGAATCACTTAAGAGGGTTAGCTTTAAGAACCCTGAGTATTATTTTTGAGACCCCCCCCCCAAGGGAACTACATTCACAATTTAGCTCTTTTGAAGAAGAAAGCTGGAAAGAGAAGATAAAGTAATTTCCTTATAGATTGATATGTGATGTTTGAAATATCTGGTGAGACACAGTAAACACTAAGTAATTTGACAGCTGAAAAGATTGATCAAGAAAATTAAAAAAAAAATACTGATGTTTGTGTGTTTTGTCTGATTTTGGGAAGTAGTGAGGCTGAGAACTTTTCAAGACTCCTTTGTACAAATAAAACATCCTAGGTTACTTATGCAAAACATATAGAAAGTGCAGTTGCAAAATTGCTTAAATATTGCTGCCATTTTGTATCATAACACAAGGAAAACTAGTAAAGATAATAAGATTAACAAAGACACAAATTAAACTTGATAGCAAAAGAATTTACACGAAGAAATAACTGAAACTATTTCAGGATTCAATATCAGATCTTTGCGGCTTAGAGCCATATCATGTTGAAACACCAGTTCTCACATGATTTCCGAAGTTAAGCAATGTTGAGCCTTGTCAGTACCTAGATGATTGACAGCTTGAGAATGCCAGATGCTGTAAGTTTAGATGTGTGGGTGGTGTAATGGATAACAACTCAGAGTTGGAAATCAGAGAGCTGAGCTTAGGAACAGTATGAATCCACCTCCTCTTCCTCCAGCTGAACTTGTAGGACTTGTATCAGAAAATTATTCTCCAAAAACTTCTTACAATCTGAAAATATTTTCAGGCTTTAAATAACCTGCAAAAGGTTGATAAGCCATAAAAATCAATCAAAATTAATAAATCAGATCTTTGGTATGTTTACTTTGCTTTCAGCATAAAAGCAATGTCGTGTGAGTGCCTTACCATGAAGCAATAGTTAGCAATCTCATCTTGTAGTCTTTTACTATTCTCCTGTTTGATTCTCATTGTTTGCTTCACGAAAATGGCCTTGTGCCAGAATAAGTAATAATACTATTGATATTTACTAATATCAATAGTATCACATAATGCTCCACACTGGTGACTTTGTACTGTACTAAGATAAACTTAGTAGTTAACAAGCTAGTCTTTCACACTATAATTGCATTGAGTAGTGTCCTCATTTCTTTTAAAAAAAAAAAATACCATGTCCCTTCAGGATATAGACAGTCATGGCTCTCCAATTTCATATTTTTAATATCTAAGTTGTCTATCATTCTTTGGAAAGATAGTGGAGTAGTTTCTTATTGCTGTAGGGTGACTGAATAGCCAAAAATTAATAAAACCAGGTTGGGAGATTGAAAAAAATTCAAAGATTAGCAAAGTGGAGATGTTTATTTGGTAATTGAGAATACATGGTTTTTGAATTCAGTGTTACCCTTTTCTTAGACTAGCAGTCTTACCCAGGCTATAGAACCTAGTCTACCTTGCTATTTAACGTAGGAGTAGAAAAAAAACGAATTCATGCCTTTCCCAGGGGCATTGGTACAAAGTGAAGACAACGGCCTTGACCAAAATTTTAACTCTGCCTGCTGATTGCATTTTCTGTACTGATAACCATTATACTAACCATCTATTCATGGCTTTATGCCATATTAAACTTAGTAAATTTTAGTAATCTAGCAGTTTTAGATTTATCCAAAAGTGGTTCTCATTTTATTGAATGGATTGAATCCAATCTCATTCAATAAATCAAATCTCAAAGTTATTGAATTTTTTAAATAAAATGTTTCCCTTTTATTTTCATAATAAAATATTAGGCAATGTTTAATCTTTCTATCTGCAAAAAAAAAAAGTTGTGTCAAAAGGATGGTTATTCCTTTGACACTACTATTATTGTATACACTTTTGACTCCCTCAGCAATATTTATTTATAAGATTAAATATTTGAACATATTAAATATCAATTATTTTATGACAATATATTGGCTTTCTTGCCAGTGTGCTTTTTTCCATGGAAAAATAAAAGATCCCTGTGCAAAATCATTCTGTATTTTATACCCTAATGTCTGGGTTTCCAGTATTAGACTAACACCTCACTACCCATATTTCACACACTAGTCCTTTTGATGACCCCAGAATTAAATATATATGATAATGCCACTAAGACGTATGGGGCTACTGGGAGTGAAAGAGAGTGAGAAGACTTTAGACGGAACCAGAAACCCGATCCTTAAAAGGAAACAAGGGATAAACCTTTACTATTCTTCAAAGACTAGGGAGGAGTTTGAACTGGGCGATAGGTGAAACTATCCACTCCTATTGAAAAATAAATAAATACTAAATAAAATTACAGATTTTTGTGGAGATGTTAGAAGTATAGAGTTGAGGTAGACTTTAGAAGGAAACGGAAAGCTAATCCTAAGCAAGAAACAAGTAATAAATCTCTATTCCTGTTCAAAAGACCAGAGAGGAGTGTGAACTGGATGATAAGTGAACCTATCTATTCCTACAATAAATCGAATGAAAATGAAAGATAAATATGAATGGCTCAACTGTTAATTAGTGTTTCCTTTGGAAAATTATAGGTGCATATCGGGTGATACAGTATATTGAATTTTCACAATATGAGAAACAATTCTTTAATTTTTAAAGACTTACTATTTCAGTGGCTTCTAATTTATTGTTACAAACACAACTATTAATAATAATAATAATAATAATTTATCTTATGATTTACCATACATATTATTTCTCTGAACTTTTAATATAGATTTTTTCTAATATTAAATATTTTCTATACTCAATTTATTAGCATTAATACTATGACTTTATTTTTATATAAACTTAACTGTTTTTTTAAATATTAAAGATAGAATTATATTGTCTATTTTTTTTTTTTTTTTTAAATGATAAAACTCCACTGAATTGAAACAATATTTATATAATATTTCTGTCTATTTGATAAATATAAATAGACAATAATATATATATTATGTATCTCCCATAAGAATTTACTTTATTATTAATATAATTTCTAACAAGTTTCTATTTAAAAAAAAAAAAAAAAGCAACTGGTTGTTTTACATGTTTATGCTTCTAGGTGGCTTGCAAATACCTACCAGCTTTGCCATTAATTAGTGTAGGCACAGTCAAATTTGATAACTTATTAATCTATTACATTTTTTTTATTAATTTTTCTTTCATTCATTGTTTCTGTTTCATTATGTCATCTAAAACATGACTTTATTTCAATGTTTATTGTTTTGCATTATATTTCATAATCTGTATCACTGAAAAAAGATGTTATTTTCATACATATATCATAATTACCATTACTTTCAAACATGTATCATAATTACCATTACTTTCAAACATGTATCATAATTACCATTACTTTCAAACATGTATCATAATTACCATTACTTTCAAACATGTATCATAATTACCATTACTTTCCAACATGCATCATAATTTTACCATTATTTTCAAACATGTATCATAATTACCATTATTCCAATACATATATCTGACAGTTATTGCTTACTTGGTAATATTACAAAAATTGACACTTGGGATATTTTTGTTTATAATTTTCTTTATTATTGAAACAAAAAGAAACCTGAAAAATATTAACTTTTTTGTGTTTAATATTTTTAACTTTACATTTGTCATGTTCTTATAAACTTTTGAGTTTTTTATATTTATTTTTCTACTTACTCTTATTTGTTTAAGTCTTTTATTTAATTTGCTTTTCTTTCAGAGTGGTTTTACTCCATTACATATTGCTGCTCATTACGGCAATGTTAATGTTGGAACTCTTCTCATCCAAAGAGGTGCAGATGTCAACTACAAAGCTAAGGTAAAAACACGTTTCTTAGCAAATAATATTAATGATAATCATGCAGGATCAGAGTTGCACATAGATGTGCCTCCTGCCTCCAAGACACACAAAAATCTGAAAAGACGCAGTAACTTTCTTACCAGTGCATCCCAGAGACGCAACTAAAGTTTCTTATGAAATGTGATACATTGCACAAAATCAACCCATAGCCCCTCACTACAAATAATTGCCTTTATTTAAGATAACTCTTCCCCTCCAATCCCTCTCTGTGTTGCATCCTTTTTTTCTCTCTCTATCCATCTCTCTTTTTTTTTTATCCATGTGTCCTCTCTCTTTCTGATTGCTGCTTGACCAAGCATGACAAGCATATTAATATACAGATGTTAAGGATAATCCTGCAGTGATGTTGACAGGTTTTTAATATAGTGAGTCTTTTGGACCCACAGATGGTAATTTGTAATGAAGGGTTAAATCATGTTTCCTGACCGAACAGTCTGCTGAGGACAAATTTGTCTACGAACTGTGAGTGACCTCTTGGAATTAACTTTTTTTTTTTTAATTTTTGCAAATTTGTTACAGGCTAAGAGAAGTAACTCTGTAAGTGACATCTTTGGGTTGGGCATCAATTTACAATGAATTTCTATTGCAAACAGAAAGCAACATTGGGAGACGAAAAGAGAATGTGACACAGTGGGGTTGGAGGAGGTATCATCTTAGATAAAGGCAGTTGTTTGTATCATGTGGTTAAAACATATTTCATGACCTAATGAGGACATTTCAATAATTTTAAGAGACTGTCATTCTCTTATAATTATCGTGGAATGGTCATTGGTTCAAAAGTACAGAGTGCAGCATTAAAACCATTTATTAGTAAATCTATGTCCTGCTAGTTATTATTATTGTTGTTAAAACAGGATCTTCCTCAATAAACCGACAGCACTTCACCAGAAAAATGTTCCTTGAGAAGGTTCAATAAACTTAAATAATGCCTAATGGTTAAATCCACATTAGCAGTAAGGGAGACAACTCTGCCAGTGCTTAGAACACATCCATTAAGCATAGTTAACAATTATTATTAACACACTTAGCATTAAAATTTTGTTTTCTTCATTGGAGTCACATGTTTTAAGTATATGATTATATATAAAACATGTAGATTTCCCTGTTGGGTACTAGGCCACAGCTTCACTCCTCTAGGTGTTGTTGCTTCGGTTTCTGTAGCAAGTAGGTTTTTTACAGGGTGGAGTTGCTAACCCCATACACAACTGATTTTGAATTCAGAGTTGTCCTTCCCCAAGACTAGCTTCCAACTAAAGCTAAGGAACTGAGTATACACCCTGCTATTAACTCCTAGTTGGGAATTGGGGGGGGGGAGAAGAGATGGCTTCTTACCTTTTTGTAACAGAGAATCGGGTCGGCCCAATAAAAGATTCAGAGTTGGTTGTATATGGTGCTGTAAGAACCAGGAGTTACGTTCTTTTTCACAATGGGTTGTTGAGAGAAGACCTTCTACTTAGAGGAGGTGGTGCAGACTATTTACATATGAACGATACTGGGCCAGTATTAGCCAATAGTCTGCATGGGTCTGGGACTGGAAGAGCTATATAACACTAGTGTTTTCCTTTCAGTAGAGGGAAGCGCTCTCAGTGTGCGGACGTGTGAAAACTAGACAAAATGAACACACTTTCCAAACGTATTTTTGCAAAAATGTATGCAATGGACTCTGATGGAATAAGAACTCAGCATGCCAATCCCACTTTAGTGTCAATGACTGCTGTGTGATATGTGCATTTACAAGTGATGATCTGTTAATCATAAAAAAAAGTATTCTTTGTCCAAGAGTGACCAGTGTGCTTCTTATGAAATTTTACAATAAATTGAAAAGGTGCATTCAGTTGTGTATGCTATTTAACCTCTTGAATCTGTCATGACTGGTTTTCTGGTACAACAGTCTAATCACCAAAAAGAATTACACTCTAATATCTAAATAAAAGAAGTCTGTTCATATGAGCAACTTTGTACTAGCCATTTGTTGCTCTTCACTGCTGATTTTGTTCTATTATTCACTTTTTTTTTCTTTTCTTTTTTTATATGGTGAAATTTATCCAAATATCCCGTAAATGGTCAATTCAATCAATGTCCTTCATTATAGTGGCATAATGGATATATGGATTGATTATACATTTGTTACTGTCATCTTGTGGTCAAGAATTCAATCTGATAGTGAAGCACCAATTCATCAGGGATGAACAATAACTGACATCACAGGGACAAAATATCACAATCAAAAGATATCCAATATCAGCCAATCAAGGGACACCTGATGATGACCAGAGGGTACTCAGTTGAAACATTGTCTATAATAACTCATCTGACAAATGAAATACTAAATTAAATGAGATTAGATTTTTTTTTTTTTTCCCAAAAATAGGGAACATTGGAAGGAATCTAAAGTTTTCACAGATTCTATATCTACATTTAATATAGACATGATATAGAATTTTGCTGATGTTTCTTGAATTTTGTCCCATCCACCTAGATATGATTCTATCGAGAAAAAAAAACTTATTTATTCTGAAGTTCTTTTGAAGGATGAAACATGTCACATAAATTTTTTTTTCATTTTGCTATTCAATTTCCTGCATCTATGTGTGTATTTTTATTTGAATTAATTCTGTATGCATGTTTTTTTTACTTTCAGAACAACATCACTCCCCTGCACGTGGCATCTCGCTGGGGCAAGTCAAATATGGTTACCCTACTTTTAGATCATGAAGCAGTCATTGAAGAAAGAACTCGGGTACGTTTACTGTAGTTATATATTTTTAACACAATTATCTGGAAATTAAAGCTTTGTTATCGACTTGCATTTGTAAGCAATCGAGATGTCCGCATAATTGGTACCTGAAGTAATTGGTTTATTTCTTATTGGCACAAGTGGTTTTTGTTAATGCCCCATATAAAAACCAGGATTTTTAATGCCGATTTTCAAGAAAGGCTCTCTCCACTTGGAGAACTGGTGCAATACAATCTTCCAATCTTCCATATCACTTTTTATATTTGTTCTTGTACAGACTAAGCTTAGGAAAATAACATGTGGCTGTATGAACCACAATTATCTCTGAGATTCACTCTGAAAATAATGCTTCCTATTCTATTAAGTTTGTCCACAACATAAAAAGTATCATGGCAGGAGAGGTAGAACCGTCTTGCAAATAATTCATAATTTTTTTTTTAACTTGTTAAAGGTCACATCTGTGTGTTAATCTGGTAAAACAATAACTGATGGAAAAGGGCATATAGCATCATGGAATACCTCGATGTTGAAAAAATTGCTTCCTTTAACATTCATCAACTGTTGCTGAACATTTATAGAGACTAAACAAGGGATATGAGCACAGTTAGGTGTTTTAGCAGTTGCAACAATGGTTTGTATCAAAAGGAGATCACCTCTGTGGTGCAGATTTTTACAAGAGTAGCATATTCATTGCTATGGGGAAAATGCATGCCCAATAGGGATGTGGAGGACTGGAAAATAGTTTTGATCACTGAAATCTTTCTCTGTCCAATGCTGTTATTGTGGTCTGTTGAAGTTTTAGTAGAAATAAACGTAGTATTACTTTGTGATTATTCTTTGTATAATCAGGTTATATAAACCATGAATATCTATAATGTGGGTCTATGCTATATATATATATATATATATATATATATATATATATATAATAAAAATAAAAAATTTTGTCACTTAGTTGATGTTATATTCAGTACCTTGACTTTGTCATTTTGTAGATGAAATCATTTTGTAATCGTTTGGTCCACTCATCAGGAGGTTTCGGCAACTGACTTCAGATTTTCATTATCTTTATACTTAGTTAAAATTTAATTTAAGCATTAGTTATTGGTATTATTTTCCCCCTCTTTTTGTGTGTGTGTGTTTCTATACCCGTGTGTCAAATGTTGTAGTTATTTCTCCTTTTCATCATCATCTTGTCTCCTTACACTCTCTCCCTATTCCTTTTCTTTCTTTTTCCTCTTTTGGCTTCAAGTATCAAAGATAATGTAACAATGTCATTTCTGGTATCACAAGCAGAGTTTTTTTTTTTTCTTTTTTGTGTAATTCGTTTTCTTGTGTAATTTCATTTTTTTTTTTTTTTGTTTCTCTTTTCTGCAGGATGGATTGACACCATTACATTGTGCAGCTAGAAGTGGTCACGAAAATGTCGTCGACCTGCTCTTGGAACGAGGAGCACCCTTCTCAGCAAAAACTAAAGTTGGTATCTTTTTATGAAATATTTTTTTTTTTTTTTGCAAATACGATATTTCTCACATATTATACACAAGATTTTTAAATTCTGAGTGATGTTTGTCAGTAAGCTGACATTGCTCTCGGTGCAATAACCAATAACATACATGAAAAGATTCACATTATCAAATAAACTGATAATAAAAGTAATAAAACCATTTGTACCTTATATATTACTGGCATAACTTCATAATAAATTTCCTGTTCAAAGAATAATTCCATATCAATGAAACCAACTTGTATCTATGCAAGCTCAACTGAGAAAATGTAAACATTGAGTTATAATTGCATTCACAGCAACCTTTATCTGTTATTAACCTTTTATTAGTGGTATTTTGTGATTGTCAATAAAGTATAAGTAAATGACCATTAATACACCAGGATGTCTATAACTGTTTAGATATAGGAAAAGAAGAGAACTTAGTATTTGCAGGAGATCACATGATGAAACATAAACAAAACAATGGTTGGAACAATATGATATAGAATCTGTTTTGTTATTTTATTTATTTTGTATTTCTAAGGATACAGTAACATTTCCAATAGCATCATCTTTATATAATCAATAAGCAGTCACCTTTTACTACAGGTATAGGATAAATCTATGAAAATTTACTATATTTTTTTTTTTTTTTTTACCTCATTTTATCTAAAGGTTGCCTTATACACAGAAATATGAAGTAATATCTTTATTTTAATTGATAACCTATATTTACTTGCTTTTATTCAAGCTTTTTGCTTTTTATTATATTTAAAAAAAATTTTTTTTACATTTATTTTGCTAATTTCATAATTTTACCTTTGTCTTTAGAATGGGTTGACTCCTTTGCATATGGCTGCACAAGGCGACCATGTTGATTGTGCTCGATTGCTACTTTATCACAAAGCACCAGTTGATGATGTCACCGTTGTAAGTAATCCAATATTCTACAAAAGATAAAAGATTTCTCTTTAGATTTTCAGGAACTAGATAAAGTGTTTTCTCTTCAACATATACACATTTGAGGTCTGTATTTCACCCATGAACCTAATGTCTTACTCTGTTGCCATCTCAAAATAAGCCCCTCACCACCTAACTTCCCATTAAATTAATGAATTACTTCATACTTCAGTTGGCAAAACTAAGGAAAAAATATCTGACAGCTGATAATGCATTAAAATCCATCATTCTTCTCATGCTTGTCGAGGAACCATTGGAAGCTAAGTTACAAGAACAGCCTTTCAAAATATGAAACTAAATCTAATGAAATCCTTGACACAAATCATCTTCATGCATATACTTCGAAATGTAAAAACATATTTAATGATAATGCATTCAAAAATTTATACATTCATATGAGTGAACACTCCTAGTCATGGGTCAAATAGGAGGGTAGACTGGACTCTCTAGCGTCAAGTGATGACCAGTCTAGGGGGAGACTACTCTGAATTAAAATCTGATGAAGGCAGTGGGGAAACCACTCCTCTATATTTATAGTTATAGCAATTCATACATAATTGTTGAGTTGTTGGGAGTGTTCCCGCGTGTGTGTATTCGAATAAAGACAAACACAGTTGTAGGGATAAATACTGGTATATTTGTAAGAGGTAATTAACAACAGAGTGATTAGTAATAAGGAACGCCGGTTAGTAAGTAACAATAGCAAAAGTCTACAGTCCAACGGTATGTAATGGTAACCTGATCTCGATTGCTGTCGCTGAACCTGATCCTTCACACAACACGACTACTCTCTCTAGCACTGACTTATGTCGTAGAGGGATAAGTCCATTATCAGTCAGGTGGGTGCGCCCCAACAATAATAAAAGAAAGGAAGCTGTGGAGAGCCATGATTGCCTACTTCCAGAAGAGACATGTCATTTAAAAAGAAGGACATGAGCAGACAAAATGTTTAACTTTGTCAATAAAATAAAGTATCTCCCTCTTAGATTGCTTTCTTGGGAGTGATGTTTGATTATCAAAATTTGGTGGTTCAGGTGTGAAAGTGATCAAAATTAAATTATGATTATGTTCTTTTACTTTCAGGACTACTTAACTCCTCTACATGTGGCAGCCCATTGTGGCAACGTAAAAACAGCTAAATTACTTCTGGACAGAAAAAGTGATCCGAATGCAAGAGCCTTGGTATGTGGATCAAACATTTTCATCATTCCTTTGTTTATTTTTTTATTTTTTTTTTTTTTTTTTGAATTGTTTAAAAATAAATGCCTTTTTAAATTGCCTAACATTTTCTTTAATCTCTGCATTTCACTTTCCATAAGCAATTTAAACACTTTATCTTTTTTTTCTAAAAAAAAATAAAAAGCAACATAAAATAATATCTAACTCAGCAACTCCATGTGTCTTAGTGGCTTTATTACCTTGCTTCGGGTGATATAATCAAAAAAAAAAAATCTTCCATCTTTCTTTGATATTAAATTATCATTAATTTTTCTTCAGAATGGTTTTACCCCGTTGCACATTGCATGCAAGAAGAATCGCATCAAGGTGGTGGAACTGCTACTCAAGTACGGCGCTTCCATTGAAGCAACGACTGAGGTAAGTCTCTATTTTAATTACAACACTCCATTTCATGCATATACTCTTGGCATCAGTTTAAACTGACATCTTCTTTTTTTCCATATATAAAAATAAACTATAATTTTGGTAAGTGAAAATTTCACTGAAATATGTTGGAAAATTTCCAAGTTTTCATCTGAAATGAAGAAAATACAAACTTTATACAAAATGGCCAATATATATATATATATATATATATATATATATATATAGGCAAAACGCTGTGTCAGTTTAATCTGGCACCAGTAGGAAAAATAAGTTAGTTTTATCTATGAAGTATAATCTGTAATATTTGCTTGTTTGTACAAATTTATCATTTCACAGTTCTATCTCTGTCTTTGGACAGCACCCAACTCAGTTGTGTGTCTGTCTTCAGAGAGTAAATCAAGTTGGTTGAATTTTGATTAGAAATTTTCACAGTTTCTGTGATTATCATTGTACTCTTAGATGGGGGTGGGGAATATCATTGTACAACAAGATGGGGGGTGAATATCATTCTACACCAAAATTTGGGGGGTATCTTTATAAACCAAGAAAGAGTGAAATATTATTATACACTGAGTTTGTAGGTGTGATATCATTCTAAACCAAAATTATGGGCTGTTGTCTTGAAGAACCTGTCACCTGGGCTCTAAGAACAATCAGGTGGTGTAATTTTAGGATCTTAAACTTTTTGTGTATACTTTTCTGATTTAAATCTCCTGTATGGTTTTCAAATTCATAAGATTTTTTAATCTTATGAATGAGTAAAACTAATAGTAAAATAAAGTAATGAAGAAATAAAGTAAATATTAGTTAAAATAAAGAAATAAAGTAAATATTCGTAAAATAAAGAAATAAAGTAAATATTCGTAAAATAAAGTAAATATTAGTAAAATAAAGAAATAAAGTAAATATTAGTAAAGAAATAAAGTAAATATTGGTAAAATAAAGTAAAAAGGTAAATATTGGTAAAACTAATAGTAAAATAATACCTGAATTGTTGGCTAACAACCAATTTTCCTGTTTGATCTTTCAGTCTGGTCTTACCCCTCTGCATGTTGCATCCTTTATGGGTCATATGAACATCAGTATCTACCTGATACAACACAATGCCAACCCAGACTACCCTACAGTTCGAGGAGAAACAGCATTACACCTAGCTGCCCGGGCCAACCAAACTGACATTATTCGGATCCTTCTCAGAAATGGAGCCACAGTAGATGCAAAAGCAAGAGTAAGTAAACTTTTTTTTTTTCTTTTTTTTTTTTCAGTCTCATTGGCCCTTAAGTGATTTCATTTGTTAAAGTCCTGAATGAATTGTTGAATAATCTGAATGTGATGTTAGTGCATTTGAATTGATATCTCTAAAAAATTGTTCAAAATCAAATATTACTAGTTTATTTGATATGAAAATGTGATATCTTCCCTCTAATGAGGCTATTATTATTCCAATTACTATAAAGTTAGTAGGAAAAGTAAGTCTCGGAGCAACAGTGATATAGACTGAGTGCTGGTCAACCGACACACACTCGTAGGTCATGTAACACACTTCTGTTGTATTTACTGTTTAATACACTATTTATCTGCAACCTCTTCTTTTGTTATTTCTTAACTATATAGTTGGTCACAACAGAAAGTAAAATGATTTCTTTCAAATGATACCAAATGTAGATTCATTGATATTGCTGGTTATAAGATATGATTTTGAAAATCTACAACTTTAACAAAATTATACATATTGCAAAAATTATACTTTTCTGGTACCTCCAGTTAATCATATATCTGGTGTTAACACTGTTTATTGAAATACAGTGCTACCTGATTGCAAGTGCATTCAGATGTTCCCTGACTGTAAGTGTATGAAACATGTCGGTGCATTTAGGTGCACCTGGCTTTAAATGACTAAACTTGTCTATCCTTTCTGGTGCATTAGAAATTTGTTGAAGTTCTGACAAAATTCATTTCTATTGCATTTTGATTGTTAATTACATTTAAGTATATTCTGCAGGATTGATTTTGTGTCTTTTATTTTGAAAGTGGACAATTTAACTTTAATGTGTTGCATTCTATATCATCTCCAGGTCCCCACGTTACTACATAAAATGGTATCAATGAAAAAGACAATAGTCGAAGAGGATTCTAAGAGGCAGCGGGAGGAATGACTTCATATTATTATAACTACTTATTACTTTAAAGCTCCCAAGAAAATTAAATTTGGTATTAAATGACCCATAAGGAGTTGATACACTGTCAAACAAACAAATCAAATCAATCTGTTGTAATATTATTATTATTATATACATAGGTCAGCTGAGAAGTTCATTGGCTGACCAAGTTATTAATGTAAGTAGACACACCAGTTGGTAGATTAAAAGACATGCAAGTGTACCAGAATACAACAGCTGTCTACCAACTAGTGTGCCTACTTACATTTATGTCTTAGTCAGCCTATGAACTTTTCAGCCAACTCTTGTATATAAATATGGATAGGTAGATTCATGTTATGTTTTATACATGTGAATTATTTTTATTTTTGATTTTAGGAACAACAAACTCCATTGCATATCGCTGCCCGACTTGGTAACGTAGACAATGTGGTTCTACTTTTGCAACATGGCGCTAGTCCAAATGCTACCACTAAGGACCTGTATACTCCACTACATATTGCTGCCAAAGAGGGACATGAAGAAGTTGCTGCTGCACTATTAGATCAAGGTGCTGACCATAGCCTTACAACTAAGGTAAGTATTTCTTGATGAAACAAGTTCTACAGAATCTCTTTTCTGTATACTATCTAGATTTCAGAGTTTAAAGAAATGATAATGTGAGAAAAACTAGAGTAATGCAGTTATATTTTTTGAATTCTCAAGAATCATTGGATCATTTTGGATTAAAATAAAAATAGATATATCTAGATTATTCAACCAAACATGCTTTTTATATATATATATATATATATATATATATATATATGCTATTTAGGCAGCAATTCTTCTTTCATGCACATTTCATTGAATACGCTAGATAATGTACTTTGATTTAGTTTTTTATGCAATTTCTCATGTAATCTTTTTTTTTTTTCGTTTCTGATGATAAATTATATAAAATCTGTCCAACTGTCCAAAAAAAAAATTACAGAAACAAAATCTACTCTGTTTTTACAAAAAGTTTCTTTTTAACTAATAATGTACTTATAACAAATGCTTTACTTGTTTTATCTTTGTTTATTCAGTGTTTGTTTTTTTTTTAGTTGTCAAATATACTATATTTTTCGGCTTATTAGACACACCCTTACTTTAAAAAGATATATATTTGAAAAGAATTGTAAGAAATATTCTTATGCCTGCAACAATTCAAACTGGGAGAGACTCATAGGTCTCCTATTGTAACCCATTGGGTGATTCATGTTTACCAGCTCAGATGCTGGGTGATTTTGAGGATCAGATTTGGTTGGTGGTTTGGTTCTCATTTTCCACAAAATAATTGATTCTTTTTTTTTGTTGTTCTTTTTTTGTTTTTTTTAATCTAACTCTTAATGTTTGTGTGTCTTGTCTCTTGCAGAAGGGTTTCACCCCACTGCACATCGCAGCAAAGTATGGAAACATCAAAGTTGCTCGCTTGTTGCTGTTGAAGGATGCTGACCCAGACGTTCAAGGCAAAAATGGTCTGACCCCTCTCCATGTTGCCACTCACTACAACCATGTCAATGTTGCTTTACTTCTACTTGATAACAAAGCTTCACCACACGCAGTCGCAAAGGTAAGACAAAATTCAGAAGTAATTCTGCAATTGGTTAAAACTTGATGCATATCTTTTCAAGTATTAAGCACAATGTCATCCAACTGAACCCTTTGGCCAACATTGCCCAAGAAGTAGTTCAGTAAACTAATAAATGTCTGGAAGCTAAAGGTCACCATTTTGAGCATCTTTTGTGTTTGTAGAGTCCAAAGGTAACTTGTATTAATCTTGTGATGTCTGAATAAATTTAGTATTACAGTATCTATACACATTTTTCTTTTCTTGAAATGTGTATACATTTTGGGGGCAGATTCTGTCTGTCTGTGTGTGTGTATATATATATATATATATATATATATATATATATATATATATATATATATATAGGGGACACAAAAGTAACCAAAATCGTTTTCTGTGTGACAAGCCCGTATTAGTTCAGGCTTCCACTGCTAGATGCCACTTGAGGCAACCCTCAGGCATCAGTGTCCTAACTGGTGTCATCATGGGAAGACGTACGTCTCTATGGTTCACATTTGTTTTAAAGCGCTTCACACCTTTTCGTCTATTTTTACCATGGCTGAAAGGATGCCTGTCGTAAACTGAAAGAACAGTGGGAAGTTGATCCAAGCCTTTTTTTGAAGGTCATCACTGGTGACAAAAGCTGGTGCTATGGCTACGACCCGGAAACAAAGCAGCAATCAAGTCAGTGGAAGCATCCAATGTCACCACGACCCAAAAAAGCGCCTCAAGTGAAGTCCAATGTCAAGACGATGCTGATTTGTTTCTTTGATAGATCTGTTTATTTGATTTTTTATCATATTTTTCAAGTTTCAGAATAAGATCTATATCAGGATAGAAATTATGAATAACCTTTTCAAAGTTTTTTTTTTTTTTTTTTTTTTTTTCCAAGTACTTCCAACTATCTCAGTCATTATCAAGAACTAGATATTGTCAGTAAGTTAAACATTAGTTGGTTGACTAAATCCTAGCATTTTTAGATTGTTGGAATTGGAATCAGTTCAAAGTGACACTTCGTTGAATATAACAAATAAGGAAAATTTCATTAGTTTTTTATTGAGTTTTAAATTTAAAAAAAAAATTGTACACTATTTTTTTTTTTTTTTTTTTTAAATAATAGGATGCCAACTTCAATTCCAGCCACGTTCCTTTTGCAGTGTTCAGAATAAACACTACTATCATACAATATGCATTACAAAATTACATCTTAAAAGACAATCACAAAAAGAAATTAATCACAACAAACCCCTTGAAAATGGCTAAAGAATTGGCTGAAAGCATTCGAGACAATGGACACTATGGACAACTTTTATACTCCCTTACTCCCACCAAACATAACAATTTAAGAATGCTAGAAAAAATAGACAAAAAAATTCTTTTAATTCTCCTTGAAAACATGTTTGAATGAAAGTTTGCTGTCCAAATACATATTTTATACCTGACACTTCATGCAATCCTCTACCTTTATAAAAGCCAGATCAGGCCAAAAATGGAGTACTGTTGCCATATTTGGGTGGGAGCTACTCAGTCTCCACTTTCCAGTCTTGATAGAGTTCAAAAGCATTTCTGAGTCCTTGTTGGAGAAAAATTATTTTCCACCCTTCAACATCTCTCTCACAGACTGGATATGTCGAGTCTCTCACCGCTCTATTGCTACTTCCATGAAAAGTGCTTGGACAAACTACATTCCTTGGTTCCGCTAAGTCTAATCTTCGCAGATAAGACCCACTATGCCACTTACATAGTAGCAAAGCACCGACATTCTCACCGTATTTCATCAGCAAGAAGTTCCACTCAAACAGCTTCTTCCAGCAAACCACTGCTCTGTGGAACAGACTTTCAGGAGGATGTTTTCCCAGTCACTACAATCTTAACCTTTTCAAGTCTAGAGTTAACTGTTATCTTCGACTCTTATCCATATAAAATACCCCTTATCGTAACCATCTACCTTGAGTGGCCCCCAGGAATTGTACAGGGTAAAGCGTACTGTAAATTATATAAAATTTTCAAGATGCGTGTGTGTGATTGGATTTTTCCAAGATGAAATTTTTTGTTTGTTAGATAATTGGATTTTAAGTTTATGCATTTCCATTATAGTTTTGTTCATCCAATTTTGATGAAATTCTTTTGTTTGTTAGATAATACTTCAGTGCCAGTTTTAAGTCCAAATTGTTGGCGACAATGGCTCCCCACTACCTCCTGTCCATTATAACTCTCAGCAAAGTTTTCATCCAATTTTGATGAAATTCTTTTGTTTGTTAGATAATACTTTAGTGCAGTTTTTCAGTCCAAATTGTTGGCCAATGTTTTGCAAAGTTTTTTCCAAATTTTGATGAAATTTTTTTTGTTTGTTAGATAATACTTCATGGCGACAATGGCTCCCCACTACCTCCTGTCCATTATAACTCTCACCAAAGTTTTCATCCAATTTTGATGAAATTTTTTTGTTTGTTAGATAATACTTCAGTGCCAGTTTTAAGTCCAAATTGTTGGCGACAATGGCTCCCCACTACCTCCTGTCCATTATAACTCTCAGCAAAGTTTTCATCCAATTTTGATGAAATTCTTTTGTTTGTTAGATAATACTTCAGTGCCAGTTTTAAGTCCAAATTGTTGGCGACAATGGCTCCCCACTACCTCCTGTCCATTATAACTCTCACCAAAGTTTTCATCCAATTTTGATGAAATTCTTTTTGTTTGTTAGATAATACTTCAGTGCCAGTTTTGAGTCCAAATTGTTGGCGACAATGGCTCCCCACTACCTCCTGTCCATTATAACTCTCAGCAAAGTTTTTCATCCAATTTTGATGAAATTCTTTTGTTTGTTAGATAATACTTCAGTGCCAGTTTTAAGTCCAAATTGTTGGCGACAATGGCTCCCCACTACCTCCTGTCCATTATAACTCTCAGCAAAGTTTTCATCCAATTTTGATAAATTCTTTTTGTTGTTAGATAATACTTCAGTGCCAAAATTGTTTTCATCCTGTCCATTATTCTCAGCAAAAGTTTTCATCCAATTTTGATTTCTTTTGTTTGTTAGATAATACTTCAGTGCCAGTTTTAAGTCCAAATTGTTGGCGACAATGGCTCCCCACTACCTCCTGTCCATTATAACTCTCACCAAAGTTTTTCATCCAATTTTGATGAAATTCTTTTTTATTTGTTAGATAATACTTCAGTGCCAGTTTTAAGTCCAAATTGTTGGCGACAATGGCTCCCCACTACCTCCTGTCCATTATAACTCTCAGCAAAGTTTTCATCCAATTTTGATGAAATTCTTTTGTTTGTTAGATAATACTTCAGTGCCAGTTTTGAGTCCAAATTGTTGGCGACAATGGCTCCCCACTACCTCCTGTCCATTATAACTCTCACCAAAGTTTTCATCCAATTTTGATGAAATTCTTTTGTTTGTTAGATAATACTTCAGTGCCAGTTTTAAGTCCAAATTGTTGGCGACAATGGCTCCCCACTACCTCCTGTCCATTATAACTCTCAGCAAAGTTTTCATCCAATTTTGATGAAATTCTTTTGTTTGTTAGATAATACTTCAGTGCCAGTTTTAAGTCCAAATTGTTGGCGACAATGGCTCCCCACTACCTCCTGTCCATTATAACTCTCAGCAAAGTTTTCATGAATTTTGATGAAATTTTTTTGTTTGTTAGATAATACTTCAGTGCCAGTTTTAAGTCCAAATTGTTGGCGACAATGGCTCCCCACTACCTCCTGTCCATTATAACTCTCAGCAAAGTTTTCATCCAATTTTTGATGAAATTTTTTTTGTTTGTTAGATAATACTTCAGTGCCAGTTTTAAGTCCAAATTATTTGGCGACAATGGCTCCCCACTACCTCCTGTCCATTATAACTCTCACCAAAGTTTTCATCCAATTTTGATGAAATTCTTTTTGTTTGTTAGATAATACTTCAGTGCCAGTTTTGAGTCCAAATTGTTTGGCAACAATGGCTCCCCACTACCTCCTGTCCATTATAACTCTCAGCAAAGTTTTTCATCAATTTTGATGAAATTCTTTTGTTTGTTAGATAATACTTCAGTGCCAGTTTTAAGTCCAAATTGTTGGCGACAATGGCTCCCCACTACCTCCTGTCCATTATAACTCTCAGCAAAGTTTTCATCCAATTTTGATGAAATTTTTTTTTTTGTTAGATAATACTTCAGTGCAGATTTAAGTCCAAATTGTTGGCGACAATGGCTCCCCACCCTCCTGTCCATTATAACTCTCAGCAAAGTTTTCATCAATTTTGATGAAATTCTTTTTGTTTTGTTAGATAATACTTCAGTGCCAGTTTTGAGTCCAAATTGTTTGGCGACAATGGCTCCCCCACTACCTCCTGTCCATTATAATTCTCACCAAAGTTTTTCATCCAATTTTGATGAAATTCTTTTTGTTTGTTAGATAATACTTCAGTGCCAGTTTTGAGTCCAAATTGTTGGCGACAATGGCTCCCCACTACCTCCTGTCCATTATAACTCTCAGCAAAGTTTTCATCCAATTTTGATGAAATTCTTTTTTGTTTGTTAGATAATACTTCAGTGCCAGTTTTGAGTCCAAATTGTTGGCGACAATGGCTCCCCACTACCTCCTGTCCATTATAATTCTCACCAAAGTTTTCATCCAATTTTGATGAAATTCTTTTGTTTGTTAGATAATACTTCAGTGCCAGTTTTGAGTCCAAATTGTTGGCGACAATGGCTCCCCACTACCTCCTGTCCATTATAACTCTCAGCAAAGTTTTCATCCAATTTTGATGAAATTCTTTTGTTTGTTAGATAATACTTCAGTGCCAGTTTTGAGTCCAAATTGTTGGCGACAATGGCTCCCCACTACCTCCTGTCCATTATAATTCTCACCAAAGTTTTCATCCAATTTTGATGAAATTCTTTTGTTTGTTAGATAATACTTCAGTGCCAGTTTTGAGTCCAAATTGTTGGCCAATGGCTCCCCACTACCTCCTGTCCATTATAACTCTCAAAAGTTTTGATCCAATTTTGAAAATTCTTTTGTTTTTGTTAGATAATACTTCAGTGCCAGTTTTGAGTCCAAATTGTTGGCGACAATGGCTCCCACTACCTCCTGTCCATTATAATTCTCACCAAAGTTTTCATCCAATTTTGATGAAATTCTTTGTTTGTTAGATAATACTTCAGTGCCAGTTTTAAGTCCAAATTGTTGGCGACAATGGCTCCCCACTACCTCCTGTCCATTATAACTCTCACCAAAGTTTTCATCCAATTTTGATGAAATTCTTTTTTAGTTTGTTAGATAATACTTCAGTGCCAGTTTTGAGTCCAAATTGTTGGCGACAATGGCTCCCCACCCTCCTGTCCATTATAACTCTCACCAAAGTTTTCATCCAATTTTGATGAAATTCTTTTTGTTTGTTAGATAATACTTCAGTGCCAGTTTTAAGTCCAAATTGTTTGGCGACAATGGCTCCCCACTACCTCCTGTCCATTATAACTCTCAGCAAAGTTTTCATCCAATTTTGATGAAATTCTTTTTGTTTGTTAGATAATACTTCAGTGCCAGTTTTGAGTCCAAATTGTTAGATAATGGCTCCCCACTACCTCCTGTCCATTATTTCTCACCAAAGTTTTCATCAAATTTTGATGAAATTCTTTTGTTTGTTAGATAATACTTCAGGCCAGTTTTGAGTCCAAATTGTTGGCGACAATGGCTCCCCACTACCTCCTGTCCATTATCCTCAGCAAAGTTTTCATCCAATTTTGATGAAATTCTTTTTGTTTGTTAGATAATACTCTTTTGAGTCAAATTTTTCATCCCCCACTTTCCTGTCCATTATAATTCTCACCAAAGTTTTCATCCAATTTTGATGAAATTCTTTTGTTTTGTTAGATAATACTTCAGTGCCAGTTTTAAGTCCAAATTGTTGGCGACAATGGCTCCCCACCCTCCTGTCCATTATAACTCTCACCAAAGTTTTCATCCAATTTTGATGAAATTCTTTTTTGTTTGTTAGATAATACTTCAGTGCCAGTTTTAAGTCCAAATTGTTGGCGACAATGGCTCCCCACTACCTCCTGTCCATTATAACTCTCACCAAAGTTTTCATCCAATTTTGATGAAATTCTTTTGTTTGTTAGATAATACTTCAGTGCCAGTTTTAAGTCCAAATTGTTGGCCACAATGGCTCCCCACTACCTCCTGTCCATTATAATTCTCACCAAAGTTTTCATCCAATTTTGATGAAATTCTTTTGTTTGTTAGATAATACTTCAGTGCCAGTTTTAAGTCCAAATTGTTGGCGACAATGGCTCCCACTACCTCCTGTCCATTATAACTCTCAGCAAAGTTTTCATCCAATTTTGATGAAATTCTTTTGTTTGTTAGATAATACTTCAGTGCCAGTTTTAAGTCCAAATTGTTGGCGACAATGGCTCCCCACTACCTCCTGTCCATTATAACTCTCAGCAAAGTTTTTCATCCAATTTTGATGAAATTCTTTTGTTTTTGTTAGATAATACTTCAGTGCCAGTTTTAAGTCCAAATTATTTGGCGACAATGGCTCCCCACTACCTCCTGTCCATTATAACTCTCAGCAAAGTTTTCATCCAATTTTGATGAAATTCTTTTGTTTGTTAGATAATACTTCAGTGCCAGTTTTAAGTCCAAATTGTTGGCGACAATGGCTCCCCACTACCTCCTGTCCATTATAACTCTCAGCAAAGTTTTCATCCAATTTTGATGAAATTTTTTTGTTTGTTAGATAATACTTCAGTGCCAGTTTTAAGTCCAAATTGTTTGGCGACAATGGCTCCCCACTACCTCCTGTCCATTATAACTCTCAGCAAAGTTTTCATCCAATTTTGATGAAATTCTTTTGTTTGTTAGATAATACTTCAGTGCCAGTTTTAAGTCCAAATTGTTGGCGACAATGGCTCCCCACTACCTCCCTGTCCATTATAACTCTCACCAAAGTTTTCATCCAATTTTGATGAAATTTTTTTGTTTGTTAGATAATACTTCAGTGCCAGTTTTAAGTCCAAATTGTTGGCGACAATGGCTCCCCACTACCTCCTGTCCATTATAACTCTCAGCAAAGTTTTCATCCAATTTTGATGAAATTCTTTTTGTTTGTTAGATAATACTTCAGTGCCAGTGCCAGTTTTGAGTCCAAAACTTGTTTTCATCCAATTTTGGCTTTTTATGGCTCCCTTCAGTGCCAGTTTTGGCTCCCCAATTATAATTCTCACCAAAGTTTTCATCCAATTTTGATGAAATTCTTTTGTTTGTTAGATAATACTTCAGTGCCAGTTTTGAGTCCAAATTGTTGGCGACAATGGCTCCCCACTACCTCCTGTCCATTATAACTCTCAGCAAAGTTTTACTATTTACTATTTGTTCTTGGATATATATCTTTAATAAAATCTTTAATAAAAATAAATATTTTAAATTATTACAATAATATTATTTATTATACAGTTCCCTTTTCAGAGCCATCCCACCCATCCAAATTGTTAACCTCCCCCCCACCCAATTTTACATATATACACATACATATATGAATATAAATTTTTACTTTACTTAGTGTTTTTAACTGTTTGTTTTTATAGAATGGCTACACACCACTTCACATTGCTGCAAAGAAAAATCAGATGGACATTGCAACTACACTTCTGGAATTTGGTGCAAAACCAAATGCAGAATCCAAGGTAATTTCATGATTTTCTTATTACCTGTTTATTCACTTAAAAATTTCAATTTAATAAAATATATAACAGTTTAAAAGATTAGTAGTTAATTTTAAATCAGGTTTTGTTTTTTTCCCTGTTTTTAAAGCATTAAATATTTTTATTTAATTAAATTTTCACTCTTTTGCTTAAACCATTTTATATTATTTTCAGAATGGATTCACACCTCTTCACTTGGCCTCACAAGAAGGTCATACTGATATGGTCTCATTACTTTTGGAACATAATGCAAATGTCAATGCTCAAGCTTCAGTAAGATATACTTGTTTTATTTATGTATACTTTTGACTATAAAGGATTTTTTTTTTATATCTATAAAGTATATTTGATTTTATCTTTGATTTTAGTATAATTCTGACTGTGAAGAGAGAAGTCATCATGGGTTAAGTTCTAAAAGAGAATTACACTTGTTAACTGTTACCCTTTGAAATATGTTAACAAAGAGCAACCTCTTGTTTCTCTTTTCTTTTTTAAATTATTCCGTGCTTTTATAGTACATGAAAAATAAATGCTTACATCAGTTTTCATTGAGAAAAATTTGAAATTTGAAGAGCATGTGTTAAAGAAACTAATTTGTATCTTTTTTAATTAGTAAATCCTAATTGCCTATGTTTATATATAAAACTCAAAAATTTACACTACGTCCTAAAAGTTAAAGGCTTGTAGGTGCAAGGTAAATATCTTAGACTTATTTTGACACTATGGAATACAGTACTTTTGAAATTATTATAATCAAATGCCTATTTTCATTATCATTGAATTGATGCTTATATATATATATATATATATATAAAATAAAAGGACAAATAAGAAATATATATCAAACATGTTTCACTTTTATTAAAACTTCATCAGAAATTGAAAGAAAACAGACAATAACAGAAATACTGGTATTTTCAATTATGTTTGGGTCAGTTCTCATTGGTCAGACACATGTCACATGTATTAAAACTGTGGCTAATTCTATGTGCATGTAGATTTGTGAAGATTCTTGTATGTCTAAGTGGGCATTGAATGTTAATGCATATTTGTAATTGTATGTTAGATTGATATAGGTTTCTTATCTGCTTTATTTTATCATCCTGTCGAATTACAATTTGGTCTTTAACACTATATATAAAACATTTTTTCTGGTCAAAGTTAGACTTATCTGGAAAATGCTTATATAAAAGAGTGCTCAATACGCAATGTAAAAAAGAAAAAAAATGAATGTGCAGAGCTATTAAATATCAAAGTCAAGGAATACCAGTGGAAACCATGGTAGCATAAGTGGTTAGTAATCCTAATAAAGAAAACAATGGTAATAATATTGATAATAAGAATAATAATTACTTTATATTATTAGGCCTTTAAACCAAGTAGAAGCATGAGAAAATGTTGTGTGTGTGTGTGTGTGTATATATATATATATATATATATATAATGTATGCTAAGAATAAATAGGGTTAAATAGAAGCCTTCTAGAAACACTTCTCAACCTTAATCATGGCAACCAAATCTATAAAATTTCTCATGGTCATACAACACATGAAAAAAAAAAATACAAAATATCCCCAAGAAAGTTGCAACAACAAATTCCCCAGAAAAGTGAATCCCACTTCATTGTTTAGTTCTTGTCTCATTGATAAAGGACACAGGTATGTCTGAAAATTCCAACTTTCGAATCTTTCTCTTCATGCTTCCATTTAGTCAAAAGGCCCACTAATCTAATATAAAATAAGTATTATCATTTTTATTGTTTTTATTTCTTGAATTTCATTAGCCAGCCTATGAAATCAACATACTCAAAATAAATATATATTTGTTCCTTATCACTTGATGCTACTTGAAGTTTCATGCATATAGAAATCATCAGTCACAATATATATATATATATATATATATATATATATATATATATATATATATATAAATTTAGGGTGAGAGAGGATTGTTCATGAATAATTATACCACCTTCTTAATTTTCTTCCAAACTGCACATGCTAAACCATAGCTATTCCCAAGCATTTAAACAAAGATTATATTTTCTTTCAATATAATCTACAACATTCATTATTCTGCTGAAATACAGCACCATTACACGTCATGATGTTTCCACCATCAAGCTCTCAAGACCAAAGACTTTTCCTTCTATACATTACTGTGACATTGCCAAATATGTTGGATGTCATCAGACTTAAATAGATTGATTTGTTTCCTATGTAATTGTCAGCTTCTTCAAAATCCTGGGAACTTACTTTGTTTGACCAAGCAACATGTTAATATCTTTCAGAGTCCACTGATGATGTTCCTTGTTTTAGTAACCAATGCCGTGCCAATAATGGTACTCTTGGCAACAACTATGAAACCCCATAAATTTCAGTATATGTTGTACAGTTGATTGATGGGTTTAGAAGCACCAGCATTGAACTGATATAAGATTTGATGCAATATTCTCTTTTGTTTAATGGTTACCATCCTTGTCATTTGCATCACCTGTCAATGCCCACCCATTCTACATGTTGTTGATGTTTGCCTGGAACTTGTCCCATCCTTCTAGCTCAAGACTCATTATGTGGTCAGTGTTAATTACTATGTTTCATGGCTGCCACAGTTACACTACGTCTTTACCTATTATGTGGATGAACTGGATCTAATTTTGGAGCACTTCACATTTTATATATAAAATTCATAGGGATATTGTTTAAATTCTTTTTTAAATTGTATAAAATTTGATTGTTATATGCAATAATGGATTATCTTTTTTGCAGAATGGATTGGCTCCAATTCACCTTGCTGCCCAAGAAGACAAAGTCAATGTGGCAGAAGTTTTGGTTAAATTTGGTTCTGAAATTGACCCTCAAACAAAGGTTAGATATATTTTCACTATTTTAAGATTCATTGTATGAGGTGGCACCAGAATGTTCTCAGTCCAATCAAGAAAAAAATTCTAAAAACATCTGATGTTTGTTTATTTGGTCAGGTTTTGGGAAGTACTGTATATGCTTGAGTACAGTATAAATTTTTATTTATCAGCTTGTGACACAAAAAATACAGGGTCACACTATACATGGGTAATTTTCTGAAGAGTTTAAAACTTATGCATATTCGGTGGCCAGTTGTGCTATACACAGGTAATTTTTTTTTTTTTTTTTTTTTTTTTTAGAGGGGTTAAATTTCATGAAAAAAAATTTTAGGGGCTACACTATACATGGAGTTAGCTTATGCATGAGTATATACAA
The DNA here is from genome assembly GCA_903632075.3 of Acanthosepion pharaonis. Taxonomy (NCBI): domain Eukaryota; kingdom Metazoa; phylum Mollusca; class Cephalopoda; order Sepiida; family Sepiidae; genus Acanthosepion; species Acanthosepion pharaonis. Next base: position 6,912,270 of record CAHIKZ030002722.1, on the reverse strand, counting down.
TAGGTTGGACTGAAAACTTTTCAGCACCCACTCATATCGTTAAAGATATAAAAATATTTAATTAAATATTAAAATCTTTTTGTTTTGTATTTGGCATCATACTTTCAGAAAATTCTAAGAGCAAAGCAGCCATTATGTATCAAAATGTGCTGTTTCATGATTTTGTTTTTAAATAAATTTATAAAAAAATTTTGAAAGAATTTTTGAATATTTCTTGTTAATTCATAATTTATAAAAAGTTTTATTTTTTAAAAATTCACTTAACTTAAAAAATTCATTTAACCTTTAAACCCCAATAATAAACAGTTGTTTTTTTTAACATATTTTGTCAAAATTTCTTGTTCTAAACTCCAAAATTTAAGATGAGTTAAAAAGAATAAAATTTTGTATTCATTTTTTTATGTGACTCTGTTTATAACAATGAATTCATAGAAGTGAATATGAATTTTTTAAAATTTTATATCCTTTGCTTAATGCTATCATAAAGTTTGTGTGTACTGACCCTGTTCAAACTGTTGATCCTGCTAGATAATATGCTCTTTCCCAGAAACTAACTAAAGTTCACTCAGTGTAGTAGCATTATAAACCACAGGTGGGCTTTATGGGTGTTGCGCAAAGACAAATGTGCTTGAGCAGGTATCTGCAATGGGAATTGGCTAGCTACCCCTAGCAGACATCCATACTCAGATGTGAGCAGTTAGCTATTACTTACTATTAATGTTATCAGCCAGTCTTTACTTAAATATTATATTAAATTCCAAAGACATCACAATACATGACTTCCTTTATATTTGCCTTATTTCTTTTAATATAGTATTTAAGAAAATTCTGTTTCTATATTTCTGAATATTATTTGTAATGCTGACTTTTTACTTTTCTAGGCTGGCTACACTCCACTCCACACAGCCTGCCATTTTGGTCAAACCAATATGGTTCGATTCCTATTGGACCATAATGCATCAGTCAGCTCAACTACAAAGGTTTGTACAAAATTTCTAACCTATAAACATTTCTTTCACCTGTCTTTTAAATTGATTTTAAACAGATTATTGATGATAACTATGTATATCATAATATCTAATAGTTTTCTCATAGAATTTGTATAGAACTGTTAAAAGATACTTATTACTTTACATTTATTTTTTTTTAAAAATATTCTTTTATTTATTCATATTATTTTAACATTTGATTTCATTTAATATTCTAAAAGATTTTATTGGAGGAAATTTCTCAAAATCTTCCTTTATCTCTCTTTTTAAATACCTTTTATAAATTAAATTCATTAGTCACAGTTGCATGGTCATCGTAAAATCTTCTTTCAGAGAACTTGATTTATTATGATTCAGTTATTTAGTTTGAATGTCATCTTTATTTAGAGTTCTTATTAAATTAGATTCAATTACTTTTAACATATTTTATATGGATGTTGTACATTTTAAATACAGATAAGGCATCAAAATCTCACCTAAGATATGTATAAAAAAAAACAAAAACATCTATTATATGCAAAACACAATGTCACTTTATTTGTTAGTCATGCAGCTTGAGCTCATCTCCCTATTACATTAACAAAACACATGGGTTCATTACAGTAAAAAAGCATGATTTTTATTATCACAACAATGGATTATCTCATTAGCATAGAGGCGGGGAGAACAAACTGTTAATACATTGATTTTTAAAAATGGTCATGAACTGTATAACTATATAGAACCCCCCCTCTGACCATGAACTGTATAACTATATAGAATCTCCATAATGACTACGAACTGTATAACTATATAGAATCTCCATAATGACTATGAACTGTATAACTATACAGAACATCCACACTGGCTATGAGCTGTATAATTATATAGAACATCTACATTGGCTATGAACTGTATAATTATATAGACCCATAGATATGAATTATATGACACTCACAAAATACTTACACTGTATGAAGAAAATACCAATTGTATATTATATGTAATAGATTTTTAGTGGAAATTTTATGCCATTTTCTAATAAAATTTTATGGGCTAAGTTCAAAAATTAATTGTTATAATTTCTCAAAGATTTAGCCACTTGGAGTGTTTCTCATTATATATTGACTTCAAATCTGGAGCAACAATCATCAAATTTACAAAAGAACAGTACGTCTTTAGTAAATCTCTTAAGTTGACTATTTTTCTTTTTAATTACGTCAGATTTTTCAGTCATCTTGAAAAAGGTAGATGTAGCAAAAATAAAGAAAGAAATGAAAAGAAACTACCAGCGCACTTGCTGGTTAGAATCAGAGTATAAGAGATTTTTATCAATCTCTCTTACTTATATCATTGTGCCAGTAAGTAGACAATGACTGAAAAGGGAACAAGCTGTTGGGAAATTTGGGTTCATGCCTTTGCAAGAACATTAGCACATGATAACAGTAGGAGCATGCAAACTGAATTTAATTCCACTTCCTAAACTTGGTTACCTTTTTCATGAGGTCAATTTACTATTTCTGGGTTTATGATTTTTATTTAATACTATTTATTATTTAATTAATTCATTGTTCAACTTGGAAGTATTAAATATGTTTTTGAGAAATACCTATTAGTATTGAATTTACATTGAATTTATTTCTTAGAAATTCATTTATGTTGATCAAGGTATGAAAACAGATTGTATGTATTTGATGGATTGCATAAAAAACATTTTATCCTTAATTTTAAAAAAGTTTTTGGTAAACTTGGATCTTTGTGCCCACAAAAATAACTGATAACTTTTCAGTTCATCCCTTGTGTTAATAACTGAATGAGTTCAACATACAAAAGAAAATAAAGGATTGTTGGCAATCTTAGACCTTCATGCCCACAAAAACAAAATGGAGTGTCAAAAGGACAGTTTTTCCCTTGACACTACTATTATTTTAACTACCTTCACTCCTTGGCAATATTTATTCTGTTAAAAAGTGATAATTAGAATTCTAATAAAACCTAAACATATTAATGTGTATTTATACATTTTCTTTGTTCTTGAGAATTGACAACAAAAATAATAAACACTATTTATTTATTAGATTGTTTATTTACACTATTTACTGTTTATTGAAATGATTGACAAATTGTTGGCTAATTGTCAATTGATTTGAACTTTATAAAATGGTAAATAATAAGGATTTCTTTATAGTTCACATATTTTAATTTAGGAAAATGTTTATAAATTTATGTATTTTTGTTGCAAATTCTCAAGAACAAAAAAAATGTATAAATTCACTTTTATCATGTTTAGGTTTTATGTTTTATTACAATTTTAATCATCCCTTTTTAAAGCAAACACTGCTGAAGATGGAAGGTAGTTAAAATAATAGCAGTGTCAATGTAAAAATTGTTTGACACTCCATTTTTTGCAGGCAAAATGTTCAAGTTTGTCAGGTTTTTTGGGTTTTTGTTTGCATCCACTCATGTGTCTATCAGTGTGTATGTGTAGTAAAAGTTATATATATATATATATATATATATATATATGTATGTATGTGTGTGTGTTCCATATTTAATAGACTTATTATATATTAATTCAAAGAATATCTCCGTTTACTGTTTTACTTATCATTACTCTACACACAGGATATTCCCCAATTTAATCTACCTGGTCTTCAAAAAAAAAAAAGTACTGTTCATGACTGTTGGGGGCATCTTAATTAAAAAATTTTGACCATTCTTCATTAAAAAGACAAAGATTCTAATATTTTGAGAATTATAAAATTCACATTCTTTGAAATATTCCAATATTTTTTAATGTATAAATAGCATCAAAATGTAATAACAAAAAATATTTTAGAATATTAATAAATTTAGAAAGCATAATGACCTTTTTATCAATTATATATATATATATATATATATATATATATATATATATATTTTCAGCCCATGCAAAGCAATTAATCTACTAAAATGCAAAGGGTTACTGAGTGTTAGAGAATATGAGAAAATATACTATTAAGGAGAGAGGTCAATAAAAGAATAAAAATTAAGACAGAAGATAAAGATTGACATTGCATTTAAAATTTTTAAGATCAAAGTTGACTGGGCAAACAAGAAGCAGGAAGAGAGTTCCACAAGTGAGAAGTGTGATAGAAGAAACTATTGGCATAGAATTTTTTTGAGATCAGCTGACAATTTGACCTTATCAAACTGATCAGACTTACTATGAAGACAGGTGTAAATAGTCGTACCATCAGCATAGATGCCAAGTTGAGAACTGATCACATCAGGAAGATCATTTATGAAAATTAGTAACAATTGATAGAACCCTAAGAAACGCATACATTAACACTAAAAGACCTAGAAGAGTGACTATTCAAGATAACTTTGATTTCACGATTTAATAAGAAAGATTGACTCAGTTCAAAAATTTGTTCAGAAATACAATAATCTTTCAACTTGTGAAGAAATCCAATATGCCAAATGTCTTCAAGATATCCAAAGCAACAGCCTGAGCTTCACCATTTTTATCTAAAAACATCTTTCAACAATGATCATTAACACATCCTCAGTTGACCTAGAGAAGCAAAAGCCATAGTGGTTATCTGAAAGAAGACTATATGGGGTAAGATGTTTAACCAATTCAGGATATACAGGGGTGGATCAGTAAGTTTTTACCCTGATGTGTAATAAAGTGAATTTGATTTAGAATTTTAACAGAATAATGTTTGATATCTCATTCTTTCAAGGATGTAGACAATTATGGATCTCCACATTTTCCTTCCTTTTGTTAATAGCTGAAAACAGCATTATTTCCCATTGCTTTCTACTTTCTAATTATTAAATTCAGCATTCTTCTTCCTGTGGCTTATGGCCACATCATGTTGAAACACTGATCCCTGTAAAATCATTGGAGTTAAGCAACATCTAGCCTGGTCAGGACCTAAATGAATGACTGCTTGATAATATCAGGTGCTGTAAGCTTGGATGTGCAGGTGGTGTAATGGATGATGACTTGAAATTCTTAATCAGAGAACCAAGTTCCAATTCCAGTTGAGTTATATTCAAATGCCCCTAAGAAAGGTATGAAACTACCTCTTCTCCCCCCAGCTATGGATTAAATATTCAGGCTTGTATCACTAAATCATTATCTAAAAAAAAAAAAAAAAAAAAATTTAAATAACCTGCAATGGGTTGATAAGCTGTAGAAAATGAATGAATCAATCAATATCCTTCTTGACTGGTTACCAACCTCAACTAGAGTGCCTAGTCTGCCTTTTTATTTAATATATAACACGGAGGAAAATGACAGGACATATCGAAGGCAAGAGGGACAAAGGTAAACAATGCATTACCTGCCTAGTGAGCTTGAGTAAATGGATGGCAGGACAAAGTTTAGGAGAGATAATAAAAAGACAAAATTTATTAAGAGCTCCAAAGGTTAGGAAGTTGTGGAGAGCCATGATCACCAACCTGGTTTTCTGAACCTGAAGGAATATGGCACATAGAAGAAAGCTGTGAGCTTATTGATGTATCAGAATATAGGAATTAACACAATTATCATCATCATCATCAGTCCCTTAACTGCTTCAATTGTTGGTGGGGTGGGAAGAAATGGACAACTTCCACCAGGATGGTGTGTTGGTGGTGACTCTCAGGAGTTCCGACATTGTCATGACTGTCCACTCTTTGTTGTCTGACTAGCTTTTATGTTGGCATCAACAAACAAATAGCAAATATTTATCAATCTAACATGTTTCACTTTTATTAGAGCTTCATCAGAGACAAAGTTATAGAAATTTTTTTTTAAATGTAAAAGTGTCATGGTAAGAACAAAATAAGTTTTGAGAAGGAACTAGTAGACTAATTTTAATTTTTGACTTGCGATCTCCTTATTTATAGGGTTCATTTGGATAGTTTAGTGAGTCCCATTTCTGGTTTCTAGTTTTAAGTATTAGACAGTTTTAATAGATTTATTATCCAGAAGAAATTAGAATGACTGTACATTAATTAAACAATTAGTTTCATAAAACAATTAATCTCCTAATTGAAATACTTAAAATACTGTTTAGTAAAAATATCTTCAAGTTAGTCCATTGTTTACACTATTTACATTGTTCAGACTGTTGCCCTCGTCTTTATCGTATTCATGACGTTTCAACCATTGTATACTTCGGCCCTCTTCAGGTGATTGGTATTTTGAACCAAACCCCTTATTTCATCCACTGGAGTAGATTGTTCTAGTTCCACATGCCATGCCACTTCCGGATATCTCACTTTTAGTTATTTTCCTTTAGTAACTCAACTCTCCAAGTTTTCCTGAAGAAGGCTGGAGCATACATTGTGAATATGACAACAAAGATGAGTACGAAACAATATAAATAGTGTAAATCGTTACAATACCTCATCTCAGAAATATAGACAGATATTAGACCAATGTATTCAAGAATTTTTGTTAAACTAAAATAAGAGCATGTAACACCAAGATCATAATTAAATTATTTTTTTAAATAGTACTAGTTGAAGTAAAATATTTATAATCAAATTGCGTTGCTATCCTAAAATAGACAAATTAATTATGAGGCTTACTTTACAATCTGTCATTTCTTTGTCACTGTTGGTTAAATAAAAAATTTCATCCTAATGTGGATTCTTGTCATAAGTGTTTCAAGATTTTAGGAATTGGATGAAATTAGGAATTTAATTTGAATTTAGGAATAGGATGATTAAATTTGATTTTATGATTTAAATTTTTAAGGACTTAATTTGAATTTAGGAACAGGATTATTCTTGTTATAAGTATTGATATTAAATTTAATAATTAACTTAAAATGTCTTTATCATTCAAACATTGTTTTGCACTAATGTATTTTTCTCAAATTATGAATTCAGACTGATCTTCTAAAAAAAATGTTTAAAAAGCCAGAGATATTAGAAATAAACCATTCTTGATTTGTGTCTTGCATATTGTCTCAATGTTTTCATTTTTTATTTCTTTCAAAAATTTTCTTATTGATAGTGTTTATTCCTTACAATTTAGTATTTTACCAAAACACTGTCTTATATATTCTACTCTCATAGAAGTTTCAGCTAATAAATGAATTTCCTTTCTAAACACAACACATAGACAAAGCTGATAGTTACACACTTGTTCTGTTCATGTAGCTTCCTCTAACTGTGGTAAGTTACGGATTTTGTGGAGCTCCTGGCGCTGGAGCTTCCAAAATAACTGCTGCTGTGTCGCTATGCTAACAACCATGGCAGCTTTGCCCTGGTTGGTGGCTGATAGCTCTCCAACTTGCCAGCTTCCTTTCCTGCTGGAATAAAGAAATACAAATATAGATATATAAATACATACATATTATAAATAATGTTTTACTTCTGTTGAATATATTATTTTAAACAGACAATATTCTTACATTATTTTAATCTACTAAAAATACATGTTTTGGTATGTGGTCTTTTTTTTTTCTTTTTTGTATCATGTATAGGTATGCCCCCCCCTCCCACACACACATCTATAACAAAGTGGAAAAAAATTTGTGTGGTGCATTTCATCCTTTAAGGGCTTCATCTGACTAAAGTGATATTTACATTGTGATTACACATGTGCATGAAGGAGAGGTGAAATTTTAAATTAAATTTTTTTTTCCAATTTGTCATAGATTTACCTAAAATTGTTCTTGATATATAAAAATTTATATATATCATTTTCCTATATATATATATATATATATATATATATATATATATATATATATATATATATATAATATCATGAACTGGTGTGAATATTTTCATACATTTGAGATCAAAGACCATTTAAAAAAAATGTTATATCTGCTAAAAGTATTTTATACAACTGACAAGTAAAAAATACATTCTGTTCATCATTACAAGAGTGCTGTGAAGTTCCTGACTTGTTCTAGAAAAGAACAAAAGTGTGAAAGTGATTGCAACAGATTAAGAAATTTAAGAATTTGAATCTGGCTGATCCTATTTTAAGCAATGATCAGCCATGTTTTAAAATCTGTTTTTCCACTAGGTAAATTGATTTAGTTTAGAGAATTCATTTTTCAAGCATTTTATGGATTCAGAATGGTAAATGTGTTATACCCAATATTTTTATTTGTGTGCTAGACACAATTTGAGTTCAGTTTTTGTACGCACATTGTATACACTCAGAGATCTCCTAAGATGAGTTCCTTATTTCTGTTCTTTTTACTAGGAACCAACTGAAGAAGTGTTTTTTAGAAATATATTCTAAATACAATTTGCACTTGACTCAGACTTTGTCTGTCTTCAAAAATACAAATGTATGCTTAAAACTTGTTATTGAGCATTGCTGTAACCTTCAGAATGCTCAGCTTGCAAACAATTTCTAATGAGTTCACTGCTTACTTTGTACTGCATGAATTGAACCCTATGTCAGTTTGGTCTTAAAACGTAAGTTGTAGTATAAATTACAAGTATCTACTAATCTAACACTTTTTTTAATGGCTACATAATGAACATTATTGTAAAAAAAAAGAAAAGAAAAAAAAAAGTATCTTTCTCCTTAGTCATATAAAAGCAAACAAAAACAAAGGCATACCTATATATGTGTTAATAAAGTTAGATGTATTTATGATTTCATCATACTTTCCATTATAAATGCATAATTTTAATATATTCAATAAAAAATCACTGCTTCTTTAAATCTATAAATTTCATAACTATAAAAATCCTGTTTTAAACTGGTTTAAAGAGGATGATGACATATTTTAAAATCCATACATCAATTTTTTTTTTTTTTTTGGTAAAATACCTGTAAACTTTTTTTCCAAACATTTGCTTTAAAAAAGACTGTTTCCACTACTGCAGAAAAAATACTATGCTAAAATCTGACTGCAATGTACTTTACTCAAGAGTGATTTCACTTCTAAATTTTATGACTTTATGCAAATCTTTTCTTTCCTCAGTCTACATCATTAGTCTTTAAAATTTAGTCTCTATCAAGTACATGTACTACTGCATTATGTTTGTCTTAATCCAGTGTTCTTCGCAATTTTTTTTATTTAAAAAAAAAAAAAAAAAATCAGTCCTTGACACAAACAGTAGAGCAAAATATTATAAATTATTTTCTCTTTTTTTCTTTTTAAATCATTTTAAAAAGAAAATTATATTATATATATATATATATATATATATATATATATATATATATATATATATATATATATATAATCATGTTTTTGTGCTCATTTTAAGTCTTAATAGTTATACTCTGTTTCTCACATTATTAGCCATTTTAATTTTTCATAATTTTTAGGAAAATAACAGAGCTTCATGGATATACTTGAACTCTTAATGAGTCGAATATTTCGCATACATATAAATTAATATACATTTTACTCTTATGATGAGGCAGCAGTTTTATGAAATTTTACAAATTTCACATTATTAAACAGGGTAATGAAACTCCAAGAAATATTATATTGTAATCAAATATTTTAATTCTAGAACAAATGTAAAGCTTACATGTTTTGAACAAAAAATTGAAAAAATGTTATTGGAATGACAAAGGGATAAAAATTAATGTGAAATATATGCCTCCCTGTTTTGAAATTAGTTTGAGATATTGTTTGTCCATTATTTTTGTGAGCTTATGTATTTGTGTGAAACAGATTTTAAAGCATCAAAATTAGCATTCTAAATTTTTAGTAAATTGCTGACAGCCTGCCTAAACCTTCCTCTTTTGAATGCTTCATATGTTTTCAATTGGATTAAGATCAGATCAACAAACCAGCCATTTTTAATAAGTGCCTTTGAATGTTGTTTTTATTAGTTTTTCTTCACTAAATATGATAGAGCAATGCCAGAAAGTATCCAGCTTCTTCTTTAACCATAGCTCCATATGAACCTTCAAATAATATATACCTGAGCTCTCATCTTAATACCATTTGGAACATGCCATGTACCCACCTAGCACTTCATTACCTAAAATCCTACCCTAAAACATTGCACCACTTATACTTTGTTGACATCTCAACCTCTGTGGGTGGTTTCTACTGGTAGCCACCCAGTCTTTACTTTATATGTCAAGCCTATTGAGAGAAGCATGACATTTTTTTAAGCTTATAGAATAGTTGAAAAATCAGTATTCAAACATTGTCTATTTCATTCAATTTTCCTTATGGATATCTTTTAAAGAAAGTTGAATGAGTAGACTAACATATTTTGTCACTTGATTTAGAATCCAATGTCTTGTATTTTTCAATACTTCCATAATGTCTAAAAATTTCATAGTTTGACAAAAACAAATGCTTAGTAAATCTTTCTTGACACAGATCAATGAGATAAAGGCCTCAACTTGCTCTTATCTCACCTGTATCAGTTGTTTATTATTGTCAATGTACTTCATAGTCCAGTGGTACCCATCAATCATTTTGCAATTTTCAGGTGTGTTTTACCTTTTGTAAGTGTTGAGGTTATGAAACATTTCTCCTTCTTTAAGAACCAGTTTAATGCTTCAGACTTGCAACAGCCTAACTACAAATCATAAAAATGTCACTTAAAAGGATAGAAAATTCTAAAATTAGGAAATTTATGATATTCTCAGATTCCCTATGTAGTTTAACAGCAATTAATGAAAAGAACAAAAATCATCCCTATATTCAAGAAATCCTAGAAACCTGTGGTCATTTAATAAAGCACAAAACAATAATATTGGCCTGGATTTCTAGCCAAATGGGCATCAAGGGAAATCATAAAGCTGACACAATGGCAAAAGGAGCGACAAAAACAAAAATAGCCAACATCAAACTCCCATATACAGATTATAAAAACAAAATGATGCAACACATCAAAAGAAAATGGCAAGCAATTTGGGACACGTTCCCAAACAATAAATTATATGAATATCAGCTGAGAATAAGAAAGGAGAATATTAGTTAATCGCAGCCAAGACAAAGTGTTCAACAGAATAAGAGTTGATTGCACACATATGCTAAAGGTAAAAATTGGAATTCGGTTGTACGTAACTGTTATGGGACCTACCTTTATGGACTAAATAGACTCATCCTATTACTATATATATGGGGAGATTATGCCTCTCAAGGAGAGCTGTCTACAGTTGAAGAGTTGACTATTGTATTTTGCCGTCAGTTGGACGTGCAACACTTATGTATTCATTTTTTTTGTTAATAATGTTTTCACTAAATTGCTGAGTTCGAGTTTTCTTTTGGACCTATTCTGGGTCCACAACAATAACATTAACTCATAAAGAAAAAGATGGAGTCAACAAAAGCATGTACAGAGAATTAAGAGACAAATATCGTAATTATAAACCATTCTACACAGATGCATCAAAAATTCTAGATAGAATAGGTACAGCAGCCACAAACAGGGAAATTCACAAACAAACCAGGCTACCAAATAATGCATCCATTTATACAGCTGAACTACAAGCCATAAACATGGCATTTAAAATGATAGATTCAAAAGATAGGGAGTCTGAGATGATTATAAATTTCCAATCTAGTTTAACAGCAATTAAAAAAAATAACACATTTCATCCTTATATTAAAGAAATCTTAGGAGTTTGTTATCATTTAATAAAACTCAAGACAATAATCTTGACTTTGATTCCTAGCCATATGGGTATTAAAGGAAATCATGAAGCTGATACTCAGGCAAAAGACGCAATGGAAATAACCAGCATTAAACTCCCATATACAGATTATAAAAACAAAATTACACAACACATTAAGAGAAAATGGTAATCAATTTGGGACATGTTCCCAAACAATAAACTATATGAATATCAACCAATAAATAAGAAAAGAGAATATGAAGGAGATTATTAGTTGATTGCAGACAAGACATAGTGCTCAACAGAATAAGAATTTGACACACACATAAGCTCAAGGTAGAAACTGCAATTTGGTTGTACCCACTGCAATCAATTTCTCATGGTCAAACATATCTTGTAAGAATCACAAAAAATACATAGCAAGCACAATATTTTAACATGCTCTTTAAAAAGGTACCTACTACCCAAATAATAGGATATCTGATGTACCTATTGCCTAAATAATAGGTTATCTGAAAAAAAAAAAAATACTTCAAACTTCTATAGAAAATTGAGCTTGGATTTTCAACCGTACAAATTATATTTTGAAATACTCCCGAACTATGCAGCTTGAGACATTTTGAAATATCTTGAACTATGCCACTTGTGATGTTTTGAAAACAGTTTTAAAACTTCACAGCCACTTGAAACTTTTTGAAACATTCCTGAATAAAAATCCAGTTTCCGGATTAAATGACCCACAGGGGTTTTGATTTTAACAATCAATCAATCAAACTTACAACATGAGACTTTGCAATTCAGGACATCTCATACAAATGCCTGCTGTTTGTTTACATCCACGTAGAAAGGACTAGCTTTTACTATAACAATGATAGATGATGTTGCCATCGTTCAGACAATAAGACTTTAGATTTCAATAAGTATTTATTTTATATATCAATAAAACATGAACTGGCTAATAACGTGAGATACTGTGTATTATGTCTACTACCAATAACTAAGTAAATTAATTTAAACAATGGATTAGCTTATTCAAAATATCTACTGAAAAATATTGAATAATACCAGAATTAAAACAAAAAATCTATCTTCTTTTCGTATACTCTTTATGTATTTCAATTTATTTTTGCTTCGATTAATTCCTTATACTCTCATCTGCTGAGCATTATACATTAAATTACTTATTTCTGTCTGTCCCATAATCATTATTACATTTGTATATTCATTTTGTACACTAAATGTAATATGAGACAGAAGTAGTAGCATTTTAAAGGCCAAATTTGTTTTAAAATCTTATCTATAATTTCTTTTAGTGAAATATTTACTGCAAAAAAAAAAAAGATAATTTATGATAGAACACCTATGATAATTATTTAACTGATGTGAATTTTTCTATTGAAATATTCTAAAAATGAAGTATCCAAATTGATTATTTGTTAATTTTTTCTCTCTTTTAGTGTTCCATACTTCATCAGTCCTGTAATTGTTGTTACATTTGCATAAACATTTCATACTTTAAATATAACAGCAATTATAGAACAGAGATAGTTAATTTTTTTTAACCTCTTTTTTGTTTCCCTTGTTCTTTCTTTTTGCTAATTATTCAAGAAATGAAGGCTTACTGCCTGTGCTCTCTTTCAGTTATTTCAAAGAATATTGTTCTTGTTTCTTATTTACTATAGAATCCTTGTTTCTAAGCTCAATTTGGTTTGCTTTCTTTGTATTCCTTCCAGTTGCATGTACACACCTTGCTTTTGCTTAGGACATTCTCCAGATTTGATGCTCACAGGCCAACTATTCCATATTTTTGTTTTTGATATAATTCTATATTTAACTTTAAATATTGTATTTTCCACTTAGACACATTAACTGAATGTGCTGTTTTGATTTGTTTGTATTTTTTGCATATATATATATTAAGCGAATACTTTTGGTGGTTGGTGAGATTTTAGCTTTTAAGTATTTTCACCTTATAAAGCTTTATGCACACTATTTTAATGGCATTTTAGTTTAAATGTTTGTCTGTATGTACAAACTATACACAGTAATTATGGGATGAGGATTGTTAATCATTTAACATTATTGTGTTTTAAGTTAACATTATTTTCATTGACAGACCATTGTATATCAACATATGAAGGATAAGATTCATTTCAACTTTTTAATATTACTTGGCATTTTTAATCGGGTAGAAGCAGAAGATATAGATATATCAGATTTTTAATGGGGTTGAAAGGGGAAATGATGTTGAATTTTTAATGAGGTAGGAAGAGAAATTATATCAAAAATTTAATGGGGGCAAAGGAATTATATTGAATTTTTAATGGGGGTTGGAAGAGAAATTATTTCAAATTTTTAATGGGGGTTTGAGGAGAAATTATATCTCATTTTTAATGGGTATTGGAGGAGGAGAAAATATTTTGAAATATATTTGAAAAATATATAAAAAATAATATTGGAAAATGCTTCTACTATAAATTTTGTGGATTATATCCATTTTCATATTTAAACTTTTGATAATTACGCAAAATCTTTTTAATTTTATTTTTAACTTTAACTGTTTTAATTGTGGTTTCTAAAAAATTAGATTTCTAGTTTTATTAATGAAATATGGTGTTCTTTCAGTCAGACAAATTAAAGTTTAAATGTTTTGTAAAAATCTTTTCAATATTAATATTTATTTTTTTAATTGGATTTCTATTCATATCTATTATTTTTTTCTATCATGTTATTCCACTAAATATATTTTAAATATCTCTTGCATTTTTTATTTTATGATTCAGAGCAGATCTTCTGTAACTGGGGCCCTGTTTGACCAAAACAATTTTATGATTGTGTGCATAGTGTAATGGTCATCACTAGGAAATTGAAATTACTAAAATGGCTGATTTTAGTCATATTTACAATTCTCTCAGCCCAGCATCGTGCTGAGAGAATTGTAAATATGGCTAAACCAGCCTTTTTTTTTATCAATCTATATATATATATATATATATATATATATATATATATTTTTTTTTTTTTTTTTTTTTTTCAATAAAACCTCATTCCTATCAATTTAAGTTTGGTTTAAAATACAACAAAGTATTTTGCTTATTGGGAATATTAAATTTAATCTATTAACTTGAAATTAAAACTAAAATAAAAGCTTCAAGAAAGATCATTCATGTTTAAAAAAAAAAAAAAAAAAAAAAAATGTATTTTAAACCTTAGGTATCACTTTTCTTTGGAGGTACCTATATAAATTCCTGACTGTTACATTACAAAGAACTTTAATTTTCTTGAATAATTTAACTTGGTTTAACCTAAGTAATACACAAGTCTCTCATAATTTTAAATTCATAATCTCTTCAGGACATCGGTGATCATAACTCTCCACAGATTCTATTTCATTATTTCCTGTGACTTACCAAGATTTGGAGGGAGAGATAGTTGAGTGGTTTCCTGTTGCCTTCTCCAGATCTTATGATTCTATATTCCTTTTCTTAGAGTGGTTGCCATTCAAAGCTAAAGATCCCAGGTTACCCTGCTATTTAGCCCCTAGCAGGAGATAGAAGACACAAATTCATGCCTTTCCCAAGTGCATTTGTACAAAAGTGAAGCTAGCCCAGAATTTGAACCCAGCTCGATAAAACTCTCCATACCAAGGTCCATTACACTGCCCACTCACTGATCACACATACTTACTACTATTAATTTAATTTTTGATATTTATTTATATTGTTACTCTGTGTAAAAATGAGTTGCATATAAATTAAGCATAAGTATAATGAAAAATTATAGTTAAAAATTAATAGCAGTGACAATGCTTCATCTAAGAAATTCAGACAAAAATTATTCTTCATTGTTGCCTTAATATACAGTTATATTTGGCCTCATCTATACCAAACTGCCATATTTGGCCTCATCTGTACCGAACTGCCATATTTGGCCTCATCTATACCGAACTGCCATATTTGGCCTCATCTATACCAAACTGCCATATTTGGCCTCATCTATATTGAACTGCCATATTTTTTAAATTGCCAAATTTTCATTTGACAGTTTTTAATAATTTTTCTGTATAGAAAAACAACAAATTTAGACTGACATGACAGTAATCTATCCAGGAAGATTTTACTCAAGAAATTAAAATATGGTAGACTTGCATATTTTATAGTTTTTACTCTTTTAGGCATTGACTTTTATTCTATCTTTTGTGAAATATGCAACCAGGCTGTACTGAAAACAAGAAGCAAATCCTTTTTTTTTTTTTTTCTTTTTGGATATTTTCTTTATTTTACAATTCGAACTGGTGCAGCTAATTAGCTTCATGTCTTTATAAGATTATCAGATTAGACCAAAAATGGAGTATTGCTGACCTATATAGGCTGAAACTCTTCACTTTCCAGCTCTGATATCATTTGCATAGTCTTATGGGGGGAAGAATTATTCTCCCCTCTGCATGCTCTTTCCCACAAACACAAATTTGCAAGCCTATTGCTACTCTGTTGTCATTTTCATGACAAACGTTCAGATGAGCACCATTTTTTAATTCCACCAGTTCAAACCTTTCAATTTGGGACATACCATGTTACTTCCACAGAATTGAATCATCCTTATTTCTTCCATATTCCAAATGTAAGGAGAACATTACACTTGCACAAAATTTTCCTGGGAACTACTTCTTTATAGAATAAGCTATCGTGTGGTTCTTTCTCTGAACACGACAACATTAATTTCAAGTCAAGGGTCACTCATTATCTATCCTCCCTATCTTCCCCCTTGCTACCTCCTCTTTTGTTCATATAATACACCTCATTCATTATAATCATTTT
This sequence comes from Acanthosepion pharaonis, assembly GCA_903632075.3. Taxonomy (NCBI): domain Eukaryota; kingdom Metazoa; phylum Mollusca; class Cephalopoda; order Sepiida; family Sepiidae; genus Acanthosepion; species Acanthosepion pharaonis. The sequence goes on along the minus strand of CAHIKZ030002722.1, from coordinate 6,895,927 downwards.
AACAGTAATGCTCTACTTTAAATGACATAAAAAAAATGCCAAGAGATTTACTTGTACATGAGTCATTTCATACCTTTTGAAATATACCATTCTTATCTCTCTCTTTCCCTCTCTCTCTCTCTCTCTCTCTCTTCCTCCTCTCTATCTCATCTTCTCTCTTGCCTGCCCCCTCTTTCCTCCTCTCAAAAGAAAAGCAAAATGTCACTTTTTTTCTTTTTTTTTTTTTAAAATAACCAGTAAAGATAATCTACTACTGTTCTTGGGCTGATTCTTATATTCTATGTGCTGTTTCGTTTTTTCTTTTTCATTTTCTAAAATTATTTTATTTTCCTTCTCATTGAAAATCCTTCAGAAGACTTTAGTCAACCTGAATAAACTACAGTGGCTTTTATTTATTTTTTCAATAATGAAATTATATAATCACATATAATTCACAGATGAAAAAGCAATTTTCAAATTTTATATAATTTGACACTCTCTCCTTACACCTTCAAAGTGACTCGATATTTAGACCTTTAAAAAATTAAGTTCCTCTGTTTCACGAATACAAGGCAGTGTGTGTATGTATACACACACACACACACACACACATATATATACATGCACACAATCAGATCAAATTGAGAACTTTTCAGCATCCCCTCATATTAGACATTTTTCGTATTCTTTTTAATAAGTTACCTCATTTACAAAATAACTTTTGATTTTGAACTGAACAAAAAATGTTACATTTCAGAGTAAGAACAAGTATTTCTAGAATGTCTAACACTTTGCAGCACCAATTCCACAAAGATAAATAGTGACTACCAGGGTTGCAATTTTTAAATATTTGTGTGCTAAATGTAGAATTTTTATGGCTATTATAACAATGAAAGCGTTTGTCACTTGTTAGAGAGGATTTAGATTTATAAATAAGTATATACTATATATAAAAATGTTTTTATGTAAATAGTATTCTAGCTTTAGTGATGAAATCTGGAAAATTATGGATGTGAATATATGATATGTGAATATATCTGAATTTATTTAGAGATTTAAGAAAAAAATTGTTGGTACACAGATTGTCACATTCTGTTAGCCTTGATATATGTTAAATTATATATGTTAATTATATATATATTGATAGGTATTATTATTTTAATTTGTAAAATGGAAAGTTTTTTTGTTTTTTTTTAATGTCTGACCCAAATCATTAAATTTGAGCTTGAATGAACCTGCATTCAGGTTTTCAAAAGTTAAAGAGTTCTAATTATAATGTAGACCAGGCTCCTAGCCACACCAAAACTTGGAAGTCATTTTATTGTTTTTAGTCTTTCTGTAGTTTATATAAAAAGGTGTTTGCATACACGTCCTATAGATTGTAGCAAGTCTCAAACTGAGACTTGTTCCCCTTGAGAACAGCTGTTGAAGTAGAAGACATACTGATCCAAAACATCAGTCTTTCAAAGTATGCAGCTTCAATGTACCAATCCCTAACAACATAGAGAGGGGGGTTGACTTCCCACCTGGGCAAGAAAGCCCAGTCTGTGCTGTTGTTTTCACATAGCTGGTAGAAGAGGGATTCTTGCCCTTTTTCAAGGGCATTAGTGCAAATTGAATGAAATGGACATAATCAGAATTTGAACACAGCATTTCTGAGCCAATAATCATTACATTACCTGCATATCCAGTTCTACTCCTAGACTGATTAAATTTAAACTCTTATTTTTTTAAAACATTTTATCATCAAATTTTAAGGACACAGCCATTCTCTTGATTAAGCTATAAAACCATTTACATTGTTTGAACTATTGTCCTCATCTTTATTGCCATATTCGCGACGTTTTGGCTGTTGTACACTCTGTATTTCTTCAGGTGATATACATTGGAATTTCAAACCAAACCCTTTATTTTGTCCACCAGGGTAGATTGTTCTAGTTCCACGTGTCATGCTTTTTCTGGATATCTCACTTTCAGGGTTCAGTTCTAAATTCCAATATATGTCACCTGAAGAAGACTGGAGCATACAACAGCCAAAATGCCAGGAATATGACAATAAAGATGAAGACATTAGTGTGCACAATGTAAATAGTTACGGTACCTCATCTCAGAAATATACAGATATTAAGCAATAAAAGTATCACAGAATACTGCTGATCTTAAATTTGCATTTTAAGAATCCTATTAGATATAGTGGCTTAGAATCTTAATTTTGGTTTAAAAAAAAAAAAAAATTAACATTTATATACAATGGTGTCTTCCCTATATGCAAGCTGCTAGTGGCCTGCTGGCGGGCCACTAGCAGCTTGCAATGTAGGGAAGATGCAATGGCAACACCAGAGGTCCACTGGTGGTAGTCTCCGGTGGCCCTCTAGCAATTTGCCAGTGGTAACATTGCTGAGAGGAACATGCAAGCAGTCCGACAGCTGGCCAATTGCAGTAAATGCTAGTGGCATGCCATGCAGTGGCAGATTGGTGGCTTGTGTGTAGGGTTATTCCCGAACATTTTACTTCCATTACCAGAAAATATCATCAATTTATAATGGCTGGCTACTAGGGCAGCTAGTCAATCCCTGTTGCAGACGCTTGCTCAGGCACATTTTTTGTGTTTGATCAACACCCACAGACCCCCACCTGTGGTTTATACTGCAACTATGCTGAGCCGACCGTAGTTACAGTTTCTAGGAGAGAGCATGTTATCTAGTGTGATCAACAGTTTGAACAAGGCCAGCATCCTGAATCCCTCGGTCATGATGACTTGTGACTTTGTGCTAGCTAGCACAACCATCGGCAGTTCCCATAGTTTCACATATTAGCATGCAAATTATTTACATTTCAATTATGTTTTAATCTTTCTTTAAGTCGAGCATGGGCTTTTACATATGAATAATATTGTTTCAGTCTTACAAAGAAAAATGTTTTGTTTTTTTTCTTTTGTAAAATTGTAAAAGGTTATTAGGTTGGTGCAAAAATAATGACGTAATAATGTCGTTTTTTGACGTATTTTTTAACGTCAAAAAACAACATTATTACATCATTATTTTTGCACCAACCTAATATTAAAAAATTTTAGAATAAAATTGATATATTTCTTGTAAACCTTCAAATAAAAAAAAAATTAAATGTTTTTCATTATATATGGACACTTTTCTTAAACATCCATTATTTTATTAAACATTTTCACAGTTACTTGACAATCCAAATTCTTTTTCATTTGCAGTTAATGCAAAATGTGATACAGCCTTTTTTTATATATACCTGAGCACTTTGATTAAGCTACAGATATCAAATAGTGCATCTGACCCTGCCACTTCCAGTAAAATGGAAAGTGCAGTTCAGACTCATTTCAATACTATATGATAATGTGACCTAGCTGCCACTCTAGTACTGCACTTAAATTCATAAAGTCTAGGTACCAGAACAAAGGTCATCAGAACAATTACCATGAAAGTATTTATAGAAAAGACAGAGGGGAGCTATGTTACCAATTAATAAATTTTACAATGCTTTAAACATTCAAATTGTTTAACAATATTATATGTATTTAAATTGAGTTGAGATAAAAAGAAATTAAAAAAAATAAGATGAAAGTAAATTCTAGTTAAAATTAATAGAATTATTTAATTTCCAATAAATTTTATTAAAAAAAAAAATAATGACAAACAAATTCAGATTTTTAGCATCCCCCAAAATATGATAAATATTAATATAAATAGGAAAATAATAAGACCCTCGATTTTAAATCTGCATGTGGGGTATTAAAAGCAATTTATTTTTTATTTAATGAAAATTGTGTATTTATATGGTGTATATTCATCATGTAAATACAACTCCTCATCCCAAAATTACCATTGACTACTTTTACAGTTAATTTTGTGTGGTTAATTTTTTTTTCTTAAATAAATCTCATCTTACATTTTTCTGTTTAATCAAAAAAGTTTGTATGGTTTTCAATATTCTCTTCTTTTTTTTATCAACTCTTAAAAAAAAACTCAAAAAGATAGATTTGAAGACAAGTTTGTAAGCATTTTCAACAATAACAAACCTACACACATCATATAGTAGCAGGTAACTTGCTAAAGTGTATACTTACAGTAGTAATGAGTGAAATCAAAATGTCTACCCCAAAATTGATTGTGAGAATTGTATGAATTATTAAACTTGGGACTAAAATAGCAGTAGAATATTTACATCATTTAGTGGAGAGGAAATCTGTGATTGCATCACACAAAACTTGTTTAGGAGGCTTTTAACTGGGCATAAGTCACTCAAAGACCGATATTGTAAGTGTTGATGTTGACTGAAGACTGATGTTGAAACTAACTTGCTTCAAGCATGTCCACTTCTTGCATTAAGACTCAGCACAAAAGACAAAACTGCACCTGCACTGACTTAGAAAAAGAGGCACTAAGTTCTTTAGTTACAGAATTTGAATTTCACTCCATATTAGCTTATTGATCTCTCTCCAGATATTTATATCAATAGGATTACTTATAAACACTTTCACTTCTCTTATAGAATTGCCATTCGGAACTGTTAGTTGTGTCATTGAATTGCCAGTTGGTATTGTTGGTTATGTGATAGTTGCCAATTGGTATTGTTACTCTTGTGTGGGTCTGCCTTTAATAGATACTTCCAATACCAGCTGACTTAAACAGCTCCTAAATGGAAAATGTTGTAGGCCATAAGTTATCCATTTTATATGTGCACACACACACACACACACACACACATTAAATATTTCAGTTCATATCAAACACAGATTTTAAACTAAAATCTAATCTTTGATGTGTAAAATTTTAATGAAATTTATTTCTACTGTAATATTTTGAGCTTGTAATCTTGAGTTAAGGACAGTCATTTTTAAGCAAATTTTTTTGTTGCTAGAACCTGTCAGTGGAGTCATAGATTCATTTCTGTAGCTAAGGAGTAGTGGCAAAGGGAAATATAGTTTTTAACTTATGGGCCTATTTACATGTGAACTATTGTCCTTATCTTTGTTGTCATCACATTTCGACTGTTGTACACTCTGGCCTTGCTGATCTGGGTAACACCTGAAAGAAGCCAGAGGGCACACTGTTTGAAATGTTGTGATAATAACAAAAAAAATGACATTAGTCTACATGTAAATAATGTAAATAATGATAGTTCCTCATCCCAGAAATTCAAACAGAAGTTATGGCCATATGTTTTCCTACCCTTTTAAGAGAAGAGCAAATATTTTAATGGATTCAATACAGGGATGAGCTAACAATATACAATTTATTAATTGGTTTGTAATTTTAAAATTCTGTTCCATTCTTTTTTTTTTTTTTTTTTTTTTTAAAAAAAAAAAAAAGACATTATTAATGCAACATTTTACCACTTTACTAATATTATCATGCTATGAAGTTTTAGTTAGTAAACTTAACAAGAATCTAAATAAATACGTATGTTAGAATTGTTTTAAAATCCTAAATGAAAATAGGTTTTAAAATTATGCTGTCTCACCCACCCCATTTCATGAATAAAATTTAATAATGAAATTTTACTCATTTTTAAAATTGATTTATTTTTTTCAGTTGGGATATACACCTTTACACCAAGCTGCTCAGCAAGGCCATGTCATGGTCATAAACTTGCTGTTGAAGAACAAAGCTTCTCCCAACGCAGTTACCAATGTAAGTAAAAAAGAAATTATTGTTGTATATTTGTATTTCTGTTATACTACACATAATTATTATTATTATTATTATTATTATTATTTGCACACCTACACACACACAAAAACATACATTCACACACACACACACACACACACACACTGATGCATTGTTTTAATTTATTTTCAGATCTCTTTTTAAATTAGAGATAAAATTTAAATAATTCCAAATTTCTTTTCAACTGTAATTTATTAATTTATTATAAAATTTGAATCTTTTATTTTGGTTATATTTAAATTATAACAAGAGTAATCTTGATGAAAATGACCATTATTTCTAATTATTAAATGCAAAAAAGACAAAAATATTTACCTTATTGGATGGCATATAATAACCCCACCTATTTACAACAGGGTTATGGCATTTGGCTATATATAAGAACCGGTAATCTGTAGAATCTGGGTAAAAAATAGCCTACCAGATATCTTTTCATATATGGTCAAGGAGATAATTTTTCAGCATTTTTCTTTTATGATAATTGATGTGGAAGGGTGTTTACATGCTATTAAATATGGTATCGAAAAGTTGTTAAACACATTTTTAAAAATTATCTGTGAGTATTTAGGCCTTAAACTATTTTTATATTCATATAACTTTTTAAATTTTTTATCCTTCTAGATTGGTCTATACTTTATCTTTTTTTTTTTTTTTTTCATTCATCTAAATCAGCCCATATCTTATCCTCTACTAAATTAATCTACATTTGTCTGTTATGTCTGCATACATGTACAGGAATTTTTTTTCTTTTCTTTTCAGAACGGCCAAACAGCTCTGTCCATTGCTCAACGCCTGGGCTACATTTCGGTGGTTGATACCCTAAAAACTATAACAGAGGTGACGGAGACTTTGCCAACCAGTGAAGACAAATACAAAGTGGTAGCACCTGAAACAATGCAAGAAACGATGCTCTCAGATTCGGAAGATGAAGGTCAGTTGATAGCCTTTATCTACAATTTTATTTTTAAACTAAAAAGACTTACTCTTTCATTCCTCATATTCAAATAGATCTTTAATTTTCTGAATTTGTTTGTATACTATTGGATTATTTTTTCTCATTCTAAGCACAAAGCTTCTTGAAATTGCCGTTTCGAAACTTAAGTAAATGTGTTTTTTAATTTGAGGTCGTTTCACAAATCAAATATGATTAATTATTTTCTCTTAATAGTTTTAAGTTGCCGGAATAACTTATAAAAATCAATTTCACTATTAGTTTTTTAACTAATTTTTCTTTCCATTTTTAGTGTTTAATTTTTTTCTGATCTCTTATGAACAAAAAATATTAATAATAATAATTTTGTCTTTTAGAATTTCTCTTATTTTCTAATGAATAATTTTCAGCAGATTTCTTAGTTTATCATTTAAGAATCCCAGTTTTTTAAGAGATTATCAATAACCAAAGTCCTTTATTTAGGGTTTAAAAACAGAAACCTTAAGAATGTTTGTATATATATATATATATATATATATATATATATATATATAAGCAAGTGTAAATGGATATAAATCCGACAGAATGAAGAAATTTTGAAAAAACAAACAAAAATCCTTAAATGTAGTTAAAATGAAAGAAATGTCGACGTCTGACGTTTCGGTTTAATAAACCTTTTTCAAGACAATATTCATATTCATACACATAAGAATTTTAGAACCTAATAGAATTCTTTTCATTTTCTTTTTCATTTCAAAATAATCACAAACTTTTTAGGAATACGTTATGAAAAGCGTCGCCCATGTGACGACACGGCGTGACCATGTTAGACGGAAGGCTGATCATTTTAAAATTTTCAGTTATCTGTTCTGAATAAGACTTGTGTTTTTATGTCCATCGTATTTGTCATATTGAACTGAATTGTATTTTGATGAATATTGTCTTGAAAAAGGTTTATTAAACCGAAACGTCAGACGTCGACATTTCTTTCTACATTTAAGGATTTTTGTTTGTTTTTTAAAAATTTCTTCTATATATATATATATATATATATATATATATATATAAAATTCTTCATGTCCTCATTGGAAAAATGGTATAATGGATAGCATCTTGGAATGAGAAATCCAAGAACCGAGTTTGAATTCCAGTCAGGTTTGTTACATTCACTTACATGCAAATACACTTGGGGAAGGTACAAACTATCTCTTACCCCCAGCTATGAGTTAAGTAGTAGGGCTTGTATTGGGAAAAATCATTGTTATTTGCAAAAAAATTGTTAATGTGATAGTCACTTCCAAAAAAATGAAAATAAAATAACCCATAAATGGTTAATTTGTAAAAAAAAAAAAAAATTGTGACAAAAAACGATCACTTATCCCATCCTCATTGCTGAGGATCAGGGACCATGGACAGTTATTACATTTTGGAATTCAGGGTTGTCCTTCTCCTAGACTGGTTGCCAATTATGGCTAGAGACCCCAGTCTACCCTTCAATTTAACCTGTAGCTGAAGGGAGGAGAGATGGATTCCAAGGGTATTTGGATAATTTAATGTAATTAACTTGACTGGAATTCAAATTCAGATCTTCAATTTCTTATTCTGAGGCATCATTTATTACACTCCACTCATACATCCATACACACACATATATATATATATATATATATATATATATATATATATATATATATATATATATTTTTTTTTTTTTTTTTTTCTTTCCTTAATTTAGATTTTTTTTTATATTTGTAAATTTTTATTTTTTCATTTTTTCCTTTCCTCCCTTTTTTTTTTTCTTTTTTCCCCCTTTTTCCTCTTTATCCCAATATATCTGGATGGATGGATTCCATTTCTAAAAAACTTTCAGTCTGAAGAAATGAATATAAAAATTTTCATTAAATAAATTATAACCGATATGGATTTTTAAAGTTTTTCTTGATTTGTTATTATATTATTCTGTAGCTTACATTGGGCTCTCTTTCGATTAATGTCCTCCTTGGAATTATCCCTACCAATCACAAATTTGTATGTGCGTGTGTGTTTATATAGACTTTCAAAAATTTCCTTTTTTAAGGCCTAAATAAAATTTTCTTTTAATTGTGTTATTCTCTTCATCCTAATTGAGGCATAAGGCTGCAACCATACCCTGCCACAGAACTCTGAACTGTCTTGTACTTTCGCGTGTGCTTCACCTCCTATGAAAGACCTGTCTCTATCAATTCCATCATTACTTTTTTCCATCAGCTCTTTTTTTGGGTCTGTCTCTCTTTTTCTTCCCAATTAGACCTCCATCTCAAGGCAACTATTCTATTCTTTCATTGAAAAGCCTCACTATATGACTGAGTCATTGTAACTCATTTCTTGATATCAAGGAATATGTTCTTTTAGTCTCTTTCTCTCTCTCTCATCATTACAGATGTTGATATGCTTTAGCATTATGGTATATTTACAGTGTTATTATGAAATTCTGATTATTGTTATTGTGATAGATTGATTTCATTGTTAGACTGGCATGCTGGTGTACATAGAAAGTACAACCATTAAGTTATTTTTAATTTAATTTTATTATTATCTTTTACATTTTGACTAGTTTTTCTTTATTTTACTGTTGGATTTATCACAATATCCTACATTAAACATTCTGTTAAAATAAACAGCATGAAATCAGAATAAATAAAACTTATCCAAGGAGTTCAAGTCTTCTTGGTTGTTACTTTTTTGTTTCATGCCTGCTTGCTTTAATAGAAGATATTTATCGTAGAATGTTGTAACAAAATGCCACAATAAGATGCAACAAAACTAAAAAAAAAATATAAAGAATTCTAAGCTGATTTAAACTTAAAATGAAATTAAAAGTAAAGATCAAATTTTTTTTTTTTTTTTTTCTCTCAAAATTTCACCCTGTTTGATCTCTAAATATTATTTAGTGCAACTTTTGAGTATTTATCTTCTGGAAAATTCATTAAAGCAATCATTTTCATACAAATTAAAATTTCTTTTTTTTTTTTTTCTATATCATTGACCAATTAATGCTCACACTCCTATTTTTATGACACTGCATTAATAGCCTTTGGAAAAACTATAATATTCTATTTTTATAATTAATAAAAGATCTTTTAGAAACCAGTAATAAAAACCAGATTTTAATAATACTAGAATTTTAGAAACCAATAATTAAAAAGGGTTTTTATTTTTTTTAGAAAACTATGATTTATACTGGATTTTTAGTTTAAATTTTATAAGTAATTCTGGATTTTTAGTTTAAATTTTATAAGTAATTCTGGATTTTTAGTTTAAATTTTATAAGTAATTCTGGATTTTAGTTTAAATTTTATAAGTAATTCTGGATTTTTAGTTTAAATTTTATAAGTAATTCTGGATTTTTAGTTTAAATTTTATAAGTAATTCTGGATTTTTAGTTTAAATTTTATAAGTAATTCTGGATTTTTAGTTTAAATTTTATAAGTAATTCTGGATTATAGTGTGGGCATTAATGGATCAACCTATTGTCTAATTTATTCTTTCTTGACTATTCTCATTTATACTGCACCTTGACTGCAAAAATCTTAAGTTACATTTTGTTTTTTTTAAATTTAATATATTTAATATTATATTTTGCTCTGGCTTGAAATTAGCATTTTGCAAAATTTATTTGATAATTAAAATTTTATTTTTTGAAACTGCATACATTTGCATGTTAATTTTATTATTCTGCCTCAGTTACTTTTCATTTCAGGAAATTGGAAAAAAATGATAAAAGAAATGATGCATTCAAACTTTATTTTTTTTTTTTTTTTTTTTACAGTATAGACTAGTTTCTCTGAAAAAGCAAGATATTACTAATTATGTTATTGATATTTATCTGTTAACATCAGTGTTGTTTTCATTGTCTTATAGTTGTCATTAAAGTTTACAAATATTAATGTCTTAATTTGGAATGAAGTATTTAATTCTTCAGAGATGCATATATGCAAGGTCTGTCTGGAAATGATCCAGCCATTTAATATTAAGGAAAAAAAAAGAAAGAAAAAAGTCTACTACTTTTAGTCTGATTCAAAAAGCTCGAATTGGGACTTGACAAACTTCTCACAGAATCTTTCATTTTTATAAAAATTCTTTCATGTTTTCATATTAATCTCATAGCATTTCAACAGCAATTTTTATCTTTTGTAAAAACCAGAAGTTGCAATGAGCCAGGTGTGGACTGTTAGGGAGCTAATAGATTTAGGTGATGTGATGCTTTACCAAAGACCTGTACAAGAGTTATTCATTAGCCATTAAGAGTTTATTGAGGCATGGTTGTAAGTGGGGCTATGATTTTCCTCATTTTAGATGGGAGAAGTTGCTCAGCCTCAGTGATTCCTACTCTGTGGCAGCACCTTCTTCATCACACTAAAGTGGTTGGATCGGTGTAATACCAATACCAGCGTGACAGTGGTCATGGGGACTGGGCAAAAATCATAAATATATGTATGGCACTCCCTATGTTAAAACGACCTTGTTACATCCAGCCTTGGTGGGGAGTCAGGGTAAATGTGCCTGTATGACTCTTTTAGAATCAACTCATTGTGAATGTCACAATTACTCAGTACACAATTTCACAGAAGAAAGTCTCATTCTGACTGAGTAACCCCACAGGAGTGTATATTTATGTATGTACAGTAAAACATCTCCCAGGATTTGATTACCAAATTATATCATAGTCTCACAACCAGTTCTTCAACACAACCAATTCAAATGGCTAGATATATTCTGGACAGACTCATATAATGTAGCTATTCTCTAAAATGAGTCTTTGCCACAGCATGGGGTAATGATTAGCAAAGTGGGTTTGGCTGGCCATTAATACAGAGTTGTTAGTTTTCACTGGGTGCCCCCATACAAACTTTAACATTAAATAACCCAGCTGGAGTTGATATATTGTACAATCAAACAACCTGACCTAAAATAAGATATAAATTCAAATAGTGAAATGAAATTATTATTATTACATCTAGAAATGTTAATGTATTGTAAACTTTAAAGATTTATTAATACTTAACAGTTACTTAAATAATAAGTTAAATTACTTAAATAATAAATTAACTTGCTTCGTGAAGTTTATGCTGGAATAACGAGGCGCATGTGTCAGTGAGTCAGATCGAGGCTGGCAGCGTGTCTAATATGCAAATTCTCTGGCTTGGCAAGAACGAAGGTAAGTTTTTGTTGAGCCGGCAGACTGAATTTGTGCATTCAGCATAGTTCACGTCGGTGTGTACTATACCAGAATTTGTTGTGAGGGTGATTCCAGCATCTGTGCTACAGAATCCCAGGTTTCCTGCTACAATCTCACAAAGGAAAAAGACTTGAAGCAGCAAAAATATAGTTCTATGGAATAATACTAAGAGTATCATGAGTTGAACATGTGAGCAACAACAAAGTTTATCTAAGAGAAAATGGAAACAAAAAGATACTTAACATCAGAAAGAGAGAGTTGAAATTTCTAGGAAAGACAGCTTGGAAAATTTGACACTCACAGGACAGATTGAGGGCAAGAGAGACAATAGGAATCAATGCATAACTTATCTAGTGAGCCTGAATAAATGGATAGCAGAACAGGGTTTAGTAGAGATAACAAAAAGACAAAATTTATTAAGAGTTACAAAGGACAGGAAATTGTGGAGAGCCATGATCACCAACGTCCTGAAGTGACATAGCACTAAAAGAATATATAGTTATCTCCTCTGCATCTCATCTATTGATGAACAGATTTTTAGTGACAATAACATTGGCTGAGGTATGCACTCCCTGAGTGCTTTCTAATTTCTGACTGTACACATTAAAAAGGCTGGTCAGTTAAAAATTTAATAGGAATATATTGGTTCTCCTATTGTCTGGTTCACATGCCTCCCCAGTCTTTTGAACAGAAGTAAAGATTTATCCTATGTTTCCTTTTTTAGGAGTGGATTTCTGGCCTACTTCAACTCTATACTTTTAACATCTCCATCTGAACTCTGAAATTATATTTACTATTTTATTTATTTTTTTCCTCAATAGGAGTAGATAGGTTTGCCTATCATCTGGTTCATGCTCCTCTCTGGTCTTTTGAACAGGAGTAGAGGTTTATCCTTTGTTTCCAGTTTAGGATTGGGTTTCTAGTTCCTTCCAAAGTTTTCTCATTCTCTTTCACTCCTAATAGCCCCTTGCATCTTTGTGGCATTGCCTTGCTTGAGGCAAATTGATTTAACAAAAAAAACAAAAAAACTTAGTAGTAACAAATCCAACATAAGAAAGGAGTTCAGCAGTTAAAACAATTCTTGGAAGGTTTGGTTTGGTTGGTTTTGTTTTACAGCATATCAACACCTCAATGGGTTATTTCATGCCGACAAGATTTTTAGGGTAGGTCCTGATGAATATGTATTCTTTGGAAGAAATCAGTTTGTAGATCAAGGTTTGGGTTTATTTTGTTTTACAGCATATCAACCTCAATGGGTTATTTCATGCCGACAAGATTTTTATTGCTGGTAATATTTTTTTTCAAAAATTTATTGCTGGTAATAATGTTTTTATAAAGTATTTCTGGTATTAAAACATTTTTACACTTTCATAGTGTTTTGACCCCAGTTTGGGGTTAACTATTTACCCATAGCTAGCACCCTAACAGGTATTACCACTCTGGGTTAAAGTGGACCTGAGAACACTAGCAATTAAGAGATGGTTCCAACTCTTCAAAACCTCCTGATAAGAGGCCTTGCTGGATGTAGTTTATCGTCTTACCCAGGACACAGATATAGTTTATCATCATACTCAGGATGGATTCTTGGAAGGATAACATTTTTTATTATAGAATTAAAATCTACTCATATCATATTTCTTTTATCTATATTTAATACTTTTTAGTAACTGAGTTTTAAATTCAAAATTAATTTAATTAACCTATGGTTCTTTTTAATAATAATTCTAGAGGTGTGTTTATAATCTATTCTTTTAAAAACTATCACATCTACCTAATATAATAACAAAAACAAAACTCATAGATTGTGTAGTGTATATTAATATACATGAAATTTCTCAAGTAGTATTTGTAGGGAAAAACTTTTTTCAAATTTTATTTTGTTACTGCTCAAGTTGATCTAATATTGAATTCTAAAGTCTCCAGAATATTACTACTTATTTAGTCAGTTCATGGTTTAATTAAGGTAGAATGGTATTTTTGAGGAATCCTTAAAAGGTGGAGTACTGACTATTCCAAATTTAAGTCGTTGTTGTTGAAAGTGGCAGGGTTTATTCACACATGATCTCAATGAACAGAGGTATGTTGATTTCCTGAAGCCATGAGATGTTGATCCCATCTGTTTGCAGCATTTTTTTTTTCCTGTTAAAAAGTAGCTGAATAAGACCCCAGTTGTTTCTCTTTAACGCTGCCTTAGGGGATGATCTCATGCCACAGTCACCTCTGTTTGGAAAGCCCTTGTCAGAGCAACATGTTTATTTGCCTTATTATGAGGGACAAACACTACAGATGCGTAAGTCTGTGTCAATCTGGTCTGCCTTCGCATGGAACAACTATTATCGCCGCTGCAGCAGCTACCTTGCATGAAGTTAGCATTGTCTTGTCCAGGAGATTGTGTCTTGTTACTTTGATCCTTTGAACTCTCTGATCATTTTTCAGTGCATGTCCAGAATATGTCAATGTTCAACTTATTCAATTACACTTTCTGACACGCACTTTTTGTGTCACTAATGGATGTGCTTACTGCTAAGTCAAGTTAAGGTGGTTGTTTTTTTTCTTTTGTTTTTTTTTGTTTTTTTTTTTAATTATAGCTTCACAGGCTTCAGTTACTAATATTTCCTGAGACATTTGGAATAATATCCTCTTCATTGTTGTTTTTAATCAAACTATTTTGGCTTATGTGTTCTTTAGCCTTCTTTAGTGGTATTCTTCTTCCAGTTAAGCTTTGTTTTTCTCTTGAGAAATGCTTCTAGATAACAGTGATAAGGATATTAGTCCAAATAACTCCTGGAATAATGACAATGGCTCGTCTCAGTATAAAATTGAACTGTAAAAAATTTTTGAAGAAAATTTTACTATTTAGTTACTTCTATGTGAGGAGGTGCTGAAAAGTTTTTAACCCAGCCCATTTACCAAAATCAGTATTTTGCTATTTATTTTTTTAAGTGGGAGTGGGTAAGTGAGTTGGGCTGATAACTTTTCAGTACATCCCTTATGTAAATAACTGAATGATTTCAACAGACAAAAAGAAATGAAGGATTTTTGGAAAACTTACCCACAATAAACAGTGTTAAAAGGATGGTTTTTCCATTGACACCACTATTATTTTAACTACCTTCTATCCTTGGCAATGTGTATTATTTTATAAAGCAATGATTAGAATTCTAATAAAACCTAAACACATGAAAGTCAATTTCTACATTTTCTTTGTTCTTGAGAATTGATAACAAAAATAATAAATACTACTTATTTATTAGATTGTTTATTTACACTATTTATTGTTTATTGGAATGGTTGGCAAATAATTGGCAACTGATTTAAACTTTATAAAATGGTAAATAATAACAATTTCCTTTATATTTAGTTCACATATTTTAATAATTTAGTAAATGTTTATAAATTTCTAAATAAAAAAATTTCGTATTTCTTTATTAATGAATGATAAATATTGCATTGCATTAGTACTAATTGCATTAGTTGTTTTAGAATGTTGTAAATATAAAATTATTCTTGTAAATAAGCTAATAAATAAAAAGCGTTTAATATTTTTGTTGTAAATTCTCAAGAACAAAAACTGTGTAAATTGCATTAATTCACTTTCATTTTATGTTTAAGTTTTATTAAGTTTTTCTAACCATCGCATTTTAAAACAATAGACATCAGTGAGGAGTGAATTTAGTTAACAGCAGTGTTAAGGGGAAAACACATTTGACACTCTATGTTTTGGGGGGGGTTTTTTGTTTTTTTAGGCACAAAGGTCCAAGTTTACTGGATTTTTTTCTCACAATATTAGCTAGTTTTATATATGCAAATTACTTAAATTTGACTTTTCAGTATAATTTGCATAAAAATTTTCTTATCCTGTATCTCTCAGTAATTAAAAAATTGGGAGAATAAAGCTTAGAGAAATGATTTTCAATTATTTTTATTTCTTTAAATCTCCTTTATATATCTTTGTCAAAAGCAGGGATACACTAATTACTACATTTGTTGCAATGTGCATTGGTACGTGCTTGTGTGTGTGTGATAATTCTTAAAATTCCAAACTCCCAAAATGCACAAGTCTTTGAATTGAAAGATAATGAGGACTTGATAAAATTTATTACATGACATTGAAAAATATTGTCTTGAAAGCAGATTCCAAATACAATTTTATTTTAACTGCTTGTTAATGACTTATATAACAAATACAATGAAAGCAATTTTAAATCAGTTATTTGCAGTATTGAACTAAAAATACTTTAAGACAACCTGAACTAAAACATTCTTTTGTGAATTTAAAGGAAACAAGTTGTTCCATGTTAAGTTTATTTTATATTTGAAAATTATAGAAATGTTCTTTTTAGTGTTTATTGTTCATCTTTAAAGATATACATTGTTTACAGAACAACTTTAATGTAACTTTCTAAGTTGCATGGTTAAGCTAATTAAAACCAAGTCTTCATTTGTTTTTATTTGTTATTTTAAGTATAAAGAGCCTTTTTGCTGTAAAAATACCTACTGTATTTCAAGTTTTGCAATATATTCCTTAATTTTTCACCTAAAATCCATTTTTAAAAAATAGAAATGAATATTTTAAACAGAAAAAACAAAAAGATAGAAAATTTAAATCACAAAGACAAAAACTGTAAATGGATAATTTAACTGCTAAGCTAAAATTTATTCACAATTATTAAAATCTTTAATTAATGAAAATTTATGGCTATTGTTTCCACACTCAGTAAAATTTGTTGTGATGCTATTGCAGTACATGCTTGCTTTGAGTGTTGCCAACAATTTACCGTT
Organism: Acanthosepion pharaonis; assembly: GCA_903632075.3. Taxonomy (NCBI): domain Eukaryota; kingdom Metazoa; phylum Mollusca; class Cephalopoda; order Sepiida; family Sepiidae; genus Acanthosepion; species Acanthosepion pharaonis. Next base: position 6,879,318 of record CAHIKZ030002722.1, on the reverse strand, counting down.
TTGTGTATGACATGTTGGGACATTATTTTATGTCAAATTTGATTTAAAAAATGCATTATACATTGAGAAATATGGTCTCCACATAATGTATGAAAATAGCTTCTTTTCAATTTAATATGAACTTTCTAAAAAAATGAATTAGAGATTTCTTCTGCATTTAAAAATTAAAATTAGCAAATGCATTTTTTTTATCAATATAAAAAAAATGCATTTGCTAATTTTCATTTTTAAATTTATTTAAAAATAAAGAAAAGTATAAAAACAAATAAGAAAGAAAAATAATAGTAAGAAAGTTATTACTAATAACTCAAGGTCTTGTCAGGGTCTTAAAAAAAAAATTTTCTCACAAAAAATTAAGATAAAATTTAAATTCATTTTTCATCTTATTTATATGGCTGCTTTATTTCCTTAAAATTTTTGAATATCAGAAAATAAATATAGCCTTTACTACATCACCAAGTCAGACCCCCTCAAATCAGAATATATTATTAGCTATAGTTCTATAGATTGTTGAAAACTCAAACTAAATTATCTTTAGATCTAAGAAATAAAATTTGATTTCTCCCGACTACATATTTTATGAAAGACATTTTAAATGACCTGCATATTTTTGAGGGACAGAGCATGATAACCCAGAATCGATGAAATATGGTTAAAATTGAAAAAAAAAAACAAAAAATTTAGGAAATATGTATTTGAAAAAACAGGAAAAAAGGGATTATCAGTGGTTTAGAATTATTGACAGTATAGTTATCTTATGTGAAATATAAATGTATTTGCTAATGATTTTACTATGTAAAATCATTGCAAATAATTATACGAAAGAAATACATTGAAAATCAGGAAGAATAGGATTGTCAGTTGCCCGTAATTAATGAATTACATTAATGACTATAGGACTCTGTGTATAATGTAAATATACTTGATTGAAGTGTATGTTTGTGTCTTTTGATGAAGTTCCTGATGAATTTTTCAGTCAGCAAATCGTTTTCATTTTATTTTGGCTTTCTTCTGTCATTTCTTAACCTTGTTTTAGTTTTTCTATCATGAAAAACAAAATTGCTTTTATGATTTTTGCCCCTTTTCAGAACCACAATTTTTTTAATTTTTTACACTGCTTTCAAACTGTCCTTGTGTTTGAGTTTTAAATTGTATAAGGATTAAACTTTTTTTTTTTTTTTTTTGAATTATTATAGTTCAGAAAATATTTGTTAAATCTTCAAAATTAATACAGTATTCTTATTTGTAATAGAATTCAGATAATAGTGTATTATTATTTTGCAAGAGAAAAGCATCTCTTTGTGCAAATGAGGTAAATTTGAGTTGATATGGAAACTAGTGAATGTTTGAATATATTTGGTAACAAATATGTTATAGAAGTCTCTCTTGATATTTTTTTTTTCTGTTAAAACAACTCAATATTCATCCTCATGTGTTGTATAAATCTTTGGCAAACATGGATCTTTGTGCTTGCAAAAAGCAGAATGTCAAAAGGATATTTATTTTTCTATGACACCACTTTTATTTTAACTAACTTCACACTTTGGCAATGTTTATTGTTTTAAAAAAGCAATGATTAGAATTGGAAAAAAAAACTATTTCTTTGTTCTTGAGAACTGACAACAAAAATATTAAACATTATTTATTTACAAGAATAATTTTATATTTACAATACTCTAAAAACTAATACAATTAATACTAATACAATGCAATATTTATCATTTACCAATTTATAAAGAAATAAATATGAAAAGAGTTTTGTATTCATAAATTTATAAACATTTACTAGATTATTAAAATAGGTAAACCAACTATGAGGATATCATTATTTACCATTTTATAAAGTTTGAATCAATTGGTAATTAGCCAATGTTTTGCCAACCATTCTAATAAATAATATGGTATAAATAAACAATCTAATAAATAAATAGTATTTATTTTGTTGTCAATTCTCAAGAACAATGAAATGTACAAATTCACTTTCATTGCAATTCTAATCATTGCTTTTTAAAACAATAAACATTGCTGAAGAGAAAAAGTAGTTAAAAAAAAAAAAAAAGCAGTATCATGGGAAAAACTGTCCTTTTGACATTGTCTATTTGTGAGCACAAAAACCCATGTTTACCAAATCTTTTTTCAAATTCAAAGTTTAAAGAAATCCTAAAGATAATGCAAAGATCTTAACAACCAGTTGATCATCTCTATATTTTAAATCCATATTCTATATATATACTGTCTTAATGTTGAGAATCTCATATACAGGTGAAGGACTCTGTTCTGAAAATTTAGTAATATTGTTCTAAATATATTATCTGATTTTTAGATGTGTTCTTTAGGCTATAGATATAATTCATTTTGTGTCTTTTATAGTTGCCATGATGTTTTGGCTGATCCACTCTATTGTCTTCCAAAATGGTACAATATTTTCATTATTTTCTGAGGAAAAAATCTACAAAGGAGTTAAAACATTTAAAATATATACTTGGAAGCAAACGAGTTCTATGTTTTTCCATTTGATTAAATAAATTTTTGAGTTTAATGTCCAATTATTTTTTTCTGAAATTATCAGTGAATAATTTTAATTAATATTATTACTAGCATAGTACCCATAACAATGATGAGATTATTTATGTATCAGCACAGCTTTCAAAGATTAGAGCATCTGCACTCTGTCTCAGATCAGAGTGTAGTATCTGTGCACTCTATAGAAAGCATATACACAGGGACTTATATATATATATATATATATATATATATATATATATATATATATATATATAATAATGAAGAGTAAGCGTTCTCAAAAGCAAATTTGTGGCTTTCACAACACAAAGAAAGAGAATCACTTGTAACACGTCAGGAAAATAACTCACGAACGCCGTGAGCCAAAACTGCCCGAATTTTCCTCCCAGAGTCGACAACACCAACTGCTTTTATCGGCAGAACCTATTTTTTCCATTCGTCGACAGCCGGGATAGGATGCTCCGTAATTTGCATATTAATACACTCTTATAGCGACTCCTGCGATGAACTTGTTTCTTTTTCGCTTGGGTTGACGAGGTAAGTCGCTATAAGAGTTTTGCTGACTACTTTTCTTTTTGGCAATCCCTCCCCGGCAGATCGCATTTAAAACACAAACTTTTTTCCGGGGTACTTGATTATCTCGTTCACTACAAATAAAAAGGCTTAAACACTAATATCCTTTTTATTATATCCTTACTCTGTCCTGGACATTGAGTTCTACCTGGATTCTATCCTCTTGGAATTTTTTATTCAAAAAATATACATGTATGTGTATGCACCTATGTATATATATTTATATATTTTGCATATGTATGTGTATATTTACCACTAATATTAACTATATATTTGTGATAAAAAATATACTTTTAAAGTATGCTATATTTATGGATAAAAGTGCTCAGTGTCAGAGATAGAGCACATGTGAGTTCCACATCATGTGTCAACAGACTTTTATGCTTGAACACAATCTTCAAGCAGTATCTTCATATGCCCTGAAAATTTTGTTCCAGCATGAAAAAGCTTGTTGGTTTTCACCTCTATGTCTCTTTATATATATATTAATGATTAAAAAAATGTTAATACCTTTAGTGTTACTTTCTTTATTAGAAAAGCAGAACTGATATTATGATTTCATAGTTTCCTCATAGTTACATGTAGGCATAAAAACAATTATAAGTTGAAATATGTTTATCCAGATTAATTTTTAATGTAAATTATGGTCTGTTTATTTTTTTAAAAAAAAGAACCAGTAATCCCCCTTTATGTTTAATATAAAAAATTAATATTCTCAAATCTAAAGTAAACTTTTATTTATTTTATTTTTTTACATATATAATAAATGCCAATGTCAGTGTGTCACACTCTTTCAATTAAAGGAACACAACTCTCAATAGCTCATCTTCATTGAACTTTTAAAAGATAAGCTTAAATATAAATGGAATACTTAATTGCAGCAATCAATTTTGAGTTCTTCTGTAGTTTATTGTTGCCTATCACATCTACTCCACCCTACCTATTGTGATGAAGGTTCAATTAAGAGCTCTCCGCAGGAGCTAGCTTAAATGCCATCCAATAAGGCACTTTTAAGCTAGTATGTATAAAAACTCTGAATCGTGCTACTGGTGAGGGATTATATATTAACACACAAAGTATCTCCTGAAGGAGTATACTAAAGAGACACACCAGAAAAAATATCTCAATACCAAAATTACAAAGCTTATATATATATATATATATATATATATATATATATATATATATATATATATATATATATATATATATATATATATATATATATATATATATATATATATATATATATATATATATATATACATAACACTCTTTTTGTAAAGTGTCACAGTTACTTCATTGGATCGAGGCAACACATACGTAAATACATTAGCATTTTTTATGGGTCTTATGCTAGTATAATTTATAACTGTATAACACTTGTATAATTAAAATTAGCAGTTTATATGTATTTTATGTTCAATACAGTTTTGTAAATGAAGAAGTTGGTAATGTAAAGTGCTTTCATGCATTTTTTTTTCCTTAGCCTTATGATTGTTGCCTGTCTCCTTTATTCTTCCTTTCTTTGCATTTTTCTCTTCTTTTTCTCATTGTTATTCTCTCTGGTCTTCCTAATTACATCTATTATCATCATACAATTCATAAAAAACAAAGAAAAAGAAATAAAAATGCCTGTTATAAAATGAATTGATATTTGAAACTCTCATATTTTATGCATGAATCTCAAAAATGAACTTCCGAGTGTTTTAGAGGTTCGTCGCTAATTCTTTGGTCTAAAAACAAATCTTGCTTTATGGAAATGTAGATTTTCAAACCTTTCCACTGATTCCTGATTCATATTGACTGAGTTGTCTGCTCTTTCTAATGCATCAGTACATTCTAGAATCTTTTCATACCTTTGTATAAACAGATTTATATTTTTCTTTGAATCAGTTTTGCCTTTATGGATGTGTCTTTATTTTAATGCTATAATATTCACCTTTAACTTGAGACAAATATATTAACAACATAAGTTTATTTTGTCATAAAATAGCTTAATCCATTGAACCCAATGATTAACAAGCACAATGCTTTTGCATCTAATCAACAAAAAGAATCATACAGCCTAACATGCAAATAGAATAAGGCTGTTCATGTGAGCAACTTCATACCAGCCATTTGTTATTCTTCACTGTCACAGAGAGAGTTCCGAAAGAGTGAAATTTATCCCAAAATGTTCAGATAGTGTATTTGGCAATTGGTAAAGTCTCAGGATTTAATGGGTTAAAAATGTCTCTTTTATTGTCTTTAAGACAATTTCTACAAAAACCCAGAATTATTACATGGTGTCATATATTCTTATCTAAGTGACAAGGTCTGTCTGTTTAAATTTAATTTAAATTCTCTGAAGGTCATGTTTTTTTTTTTTTTTAAATACTTTAATTTGTCTTGGTCATTATCAAAAACTGGCTGTTATCAGTGTGGTAGAAAATTTTTTTTTTTTTTTTATGCTTCAATTCCAATTTGGTTCAAGTATACACATTTCATATTAAGTGACTTCACATGTAAAAGGGTTTCACAGAGCTTAATTTAATTACTTAAATAAACACAATGAAAACATGAATTTAGAACACTTTATCCACAATTTTGCTCCCTATGTACATCTTATTTTTAAATTGGAAAATTCAATAAAAAATTAAACAGGCAGACCGTCTTTGAATGTAACAAAACATATTTAAAGGAATATGGTTACACAAATACAGATACATCAGCACCTGCAGTGTAATGATGAAAAAGCATTTATTTTACACAAATATTTATCTTTCTATATAATTTCCTTTTTTTGTAAAGGCACTTAATCGAGTCATGAATATTAATCCCATAGATTGAACATTATACAGTAAAAGTTTCAGATCAAATATTCACCTAATGAAGTGTCAGGTATCACTTGCATATAATGCTCATATAAATTCATCTCGAGAAAATTAAACTTTATTTCTTTCCGTCTGAATTTCTAGAATGAAGATTTATAATTATTTACACATGGACTATTGTCTCCATCTTTACTGTTTTATTATAAATAATCCAGAACAACAGCAAAGATGAGGATTTTTTTTTTTTTATTTCTTGTTTGATTTTGAAAGAGAAATGTTTGAATGCTTAATAATTTACAAATTCTATTCTTTTTTTAATAGGTGAAGACAGCATCTCCATTGAGAAGGGTGATATTACATCTCCACTCGATCTATCTTTTGACAAGGTAAACAAACACAGTGCTCATCGGCATGTTTTATTTCATTTTTTTTTCTTTCTTTTTAGTCATGTCTTTTCATTTATAGCGTAGTAAACCTTATCACAAATTCTGTTGCCAAAAGTTGTTTTATAATCTATTTTGGTTTTGTATTCTCAGCCAGATGTGTAAATTTGGGCAGAGAGGAAAAAAGAAAAAGAAAAACTAAAAGATTTTCATAATGACCAGAGAATTTATTTCACTAATTTGCATTTAAAACTGTTACTAAACTAAAGCTTTAATTCTAAAATATTTGGATATGACATTAAATAATTTTAATTTTTTTTTAAATCTTGTAAATTACTGGCTGAGATTACTTTAGTATGCATGATACAAAATTATTAGATTTTATATTGTAAATAGTATTTTAGTATTTTATCTACACTTCACAATAATTATTGTTCACTTTGGAAAGGGAATGAAAATTTTATAAAAGATATATATATATAATTGTGTATTTGGGAAGCAATCCTTGACAACTGACAAGGTACTGTGATTAAGCTTTTCATTTAATTTTAATTTTTTTTTTTTACTGAATGTATGGGTTTTTATGTCTCTGTCTAGAGTTATAGGAAGGTTTTATTTTCCAAACAGGATCAGCACATTGTGGCTGTGTTCCTATTTGATATTATTGAGTGTTGGCAGCTTTTTCTTTTTTTTTTTATTAGTGCTTCCATTACTTTTTAGTTTTTTTTACATGAGGCTATATATATATATATATATATATATATATATATATATATATATATATATATTTGTATATTTAGGCAGCAATCCTTCGTTTGTTTCATTAAAAATGACAGACATCCTTGATAATGGCTAAAGGTATAGCCGAAAGTGCTCAGAAATATAAAACATTTGGACAGTTCTTACACACCCTTTGTCCAGAGAAGAAAGCTCTTGTTTGAACACAAGAAAAATTAAATAAAAAGCTTAACCGTAGTACCTTGTCTGTCGTTTTTAATGAAACATGCATATATATATATATATATATATATATATATATATATTGGGTGCATGACCAAGTGGTTAGAATGTTTGCTTTCTGACCATGAGATCTGGGTTAGAATCTCACCATGGTCGATTTGTCAGGAAGGAGACTTCTTGATGTTATTGGAATGGATCAAGGTCGATCCCAGCGTGTGGCACCTTTGGAAATTTCCTGAAAACTATACCATGGGTTGACCCAAGCCTTGTGAGTGAAATTGGGTAGAGGGAACTCTTGAGGGCTGTTGATAGCTGTGCTAGCACAAAGCCACAAGCCATCAAACATGGCTGAGGGCTTGAGCGTGCTGGCCCTGTTCAAATTGTTGATTAAGCTAGATAACACACTCTCTCCCAGAAACTAACTATGGTCTGCTCAGCATAGTTGCAGTATAAACCACAGGTGTGCTCTGTGGGTGTTGAGCAAACACACATGTGCCTGAGCGAGCGTCTGCAATGGGGATTGGCTAGCCACCTTAGTAGACAGGTATCCTTGAATGCGAGTGGCCAGCTATGATATATAAACAAACCAAAAGTATTCATAAAGTATTAGTTTGTGTCTTTGTCTGATGATAATGTTGCAAGAAACTTGGAGGAATTATTTAGACCTACTGTCTTAAGAAGCTTGAAGAGAGTTCCAAAAGTTAGAGAAAAAACTGTCAGCATAGAACTTAGTTACATCTAGCCATTTCAAATGTAAAGTGATGAAACCTTGGCTCCAATCTAATACTGTAATTAAATTCATAAAGTCAAGGTACCAAAGCAGTAAGTTCGTCAAAACAATTACTATGAAAATATTTATAGAAAAGGCACAGAAGCTATGTTATAGCAGTGGGAAAGTGACTGAAGCCAAGATAACCAGATCAGTACCAATAACGTTGCAGATTCTGCTGTTGATTTTTATCAAGAATCTCTAAATACATGACAGAAGCACCTGACCATATGTGGTAGCAAAGTTCAATGCCTGGACAAATAGCAGACTTATAAATGTAAGATAGATTCTGGCAAATATATATATATATATATATATATATATATATATATATATATAATGTTTCATTGAATAATATAGACATATTGTGTCTACTTATTTTTATATTGATTCATTCCTGTTGTCTAATCAGTTTCTTCATGTTTAGTTGAAATTCATCAAAAAAGGTGCTGTAGTATTAAGTTTTTTTTAACCCAAGTACTTTTGACCTTTTCTAAGATTGTCACCAGGAGTAAATTACAAAGACAACATATTGTAACTGTGATAAAATCTGCATTCAGTTGTGATAGTAATTTTTTTAAAATCATGTCATGTTATAATATGTTGAGTTTGTAATTTATCCCTGAAGATGATCTTAGAAAAGGTTGAAAGTACTTGGGTTAAAAAAAAAATCTATAGTGCCTTCCTTGATGAATTTCATCTTAACATGAAGAAACTGATTAGACAACTGGAAAGGATCAATATAAAAATGAGTAGACATAATATGTCTATATTATTCAATGAAAATGTTTGAATGAAGATATATAAAATATGGGGAAAGGGGCTAATGAAAATTTTATGATTCCATGAAGGATTTAACAGTTAAAAAAAAAATAGTTGGGGCAGGATTCCTTATCTGTAAGAAAGATTTTCTATATTTCCATCAAGATTTTTATTCCCTGTTCCATTCTGTTTTTTATGGTAAGTAAATAGAAAGACACTTTTTTTTTCCCTCTATGTTGTTTCAATATTGTGTCAATATGCTTACTGGTTGCATTCTTTTGTTGCATGAACTGTTTAAGTATCTGCCCTCTGTTGCTTTCATTGTACATTAGGACTTACATAAAGTCCGGAATGCTTCTGAAGACACCAGAGGCCGCATCATAAGTGACATTGGTGCTGGCATGGAATACCCTACCTACTTGGAGAAGGGCCCTGATTATGAGGCTGAAATGATGTACTATAGTGGAGATGTTTTGTCACCCCAGGAAAAGGTAAATTTGTTAGGGGTTTTTTTTTTGTTTTGTTTTCTGCTAAATCACTAACCAAATAATATTGCTATTTTTAACAGCCTTTAACGAAGTGAAAACAAATTTCTTTTTCATTCTTCTTGGTAATTAATATAGTTGGGTAGCATTTTCTTTCATGTATGCAAAAGGTAAGTATTACATTAATTTTATTTGGAAAATCAGCTTATTAATATCCTTTTTTTATGTCTAAAGTTTTTACAATATAAAAAGATTTTTTCTTTTTTTAAAGACTTTTCTAAGATAGATTAAAATTATTTTTGAAAATTTTTTTTCATTCACTTTTAAGTTTAAAATTAGGAAAATAAAAATTTGGTTTTATTCATGTAGTTGATTGGTAAATAGGATTGTATTTATTTGCATATTTTAAGTAGAAATATAAAGTGTATAGTAAGTAAACTAAGAGACAGGGAGAAGTTGACTAATGATCATGTGTCATAGAACAACACAATACAACAATTCATTTATTTAAAAAAAAAAATCGTTTGACTTTTACATTTATACTTTGTTTTTAAATAGAATAATAAACTTACATGGAATTGAATTTGGAATAGGTTTTGAATATTTCAATACCAGAATACATTATATTTTACAATTGAGTCTCCTGATGAGTGGATGTAATTCTGCAAGACACACAATAGAGAAAAGTGAACATATTTAATTTTATTATCAGAATATATCTAAATATAAAATTATATGGAGCACTTCAACATGGTGTAATGGTTAGCAAGCTTGTTTTGTTAGATCAGTTACGACTGATGACTCTTGCACCGGCCCTGTTCAGTTTATTATATTTGAGAAGAGATGGTCAACAACACTAAGTAACTACTATTGTAACTAGGGATATTGCAAAGATCCTTAATCAGGTCACGATTCCTTCTCTGCAGTTAGTGCCATAACCTTCTTACTTAGAAATGAGTTGTGTGCCACTGAGTAATTCTGTTGTCTTAAAAAAAAACATGAAGGACTCAGCACCGTACTTCTTAAGGTCAACCCGAAAATAACATTAAAAAAAACAAAAAAACTATGTAATGGGAGACAACTTCAAATTCAACACGAGTTGCGTCCCTTAGCGGATTTCTATTCTCCCAGCATTACACTCTTCAGGAGTAGGCTGGTCCTTTACAACCATCTCCTCCACCTCCATTTGCAGATTGCGCAGTCGATGAATCTGTAGATGGCTTGTAAAGCCGATTCTTGCCTGGAATTGGTGGGGACAATGAGGACAGGCAATTGTTTCTGAAGGCCAGGGCATCTCTACTAGCCATCTTCATTCTTGTTTCTTTTCTTGAATATAGTTCTTTCTTTCTGTTTCAAAGTTGGTTGTCTTGGATGATATTCTTTCATTGATTTTGTCCATGGCTTTCACTTCCCAGGTTTGGTGGTCTAGTCCAACAAACTTTAGGACATTAACAGTATGATATGCAGAAGAATGTTTTATGTACAATGAACTGATAGATTTTGAGAATTTAATTGCATAAAACGTGTTTTGAGAGAAAATGTTATCTTGTAAGGCAAGTCACTGAGAAATATTTTTAGCTTATTTAAAAATAAAAAATGATAAATTACCAAGGACTATTATATTTGGTATAGATAACCTCTTCTGTGATGGTAGATTTAAAATTGGTTTTTCTTTTAATATCTTATATACTTTATCACTGTAAGCTCTATCTTTAGTTAAACATTTGTTTGGGTTTCATGATGTCTATATTCAAGATACAATGAACTTACTCAGCTCTGAGATTATTTATCATAGAGAGAAGGTGGGGAGAAGGGCGATAGGATAGTGAAGTAGCTGATGAGGTAAGAAGTTTTCAAGATTACACCATCAAAACAAAGGTTTTGTTTGTAAGAAAATAGATGAAAGACACTTTCATTTGGAGGTATCTGTATCTGCCTGTTAAATAAAGTTATTTCTCTTATATAATAAGTGACTGATTTTATAAATGCTTGGTGTTATCCTATATAAGCATTGAAGCAATAAACAATTTCAGAACAAAGACCATTATTAAATATCTTGGTACAGAACAAAGAAACCAGAAAAAAATATATTTAAAGATGTCAGTTTATATAATTTAATAATGAGTGACTTTTTTCTTGGTTAATTTCAATTAATAAAATTTGAGCATAGGTAATTGAAACTAGAAATTAACTTAGAAGAATAACAATTTTAAATAGAATTAAACTTAGCTCTTTGGACTACTTTTAGAACAAACTAAGCTAACTTGTGCTACTAAAATAAATATAAACTTTAAATTTAGTAGCCTTAGTTTTTAATATATAGTCCAATATATCAAACCTATAACATAAAGTTTTATATGAAAAACCTGCTTGTAGTTAGTCTATCTTAAATTAAAAAAAAAACAAAAAAAAAAAACACCAATAATCTATATTATAAGGATGTGATTTCTGTTTGAGTAAATGTGTTTGTTTATTATATAATAATGCCGCAAAAATTGGCACATCATTGTGAGATTTTGATTGAGGCAATAAAATTAAATTAGAATCTAATTTGAAGAATAAAGCAATTTCCAATCCAATTAGCAACTTAACAATAGTGATCTGATTTTTGGATGTTCATTTGTGCATTACTAAAACTGAAAAGAAAATTATATCAACATTGAAAGAAGAAAAACATGAAAAGATTACTAATAGTGTGGGGTCTGTATCCACACACACAGTGAAAATAATGATCTGTTTTCTGTATGTTTATTACAAAAGCTGAGGAAAATCCTAGCAACTTTGAAAGAGGAAAAATTAAGATTACTTATTTTCTAAATTATTTTCTAAATTGTAAATATATAAAAAAACATCATTAACATTAAATTCTGCTGATTAGGGATGAGTAAAAGTACAAGTTAAGCGAACCTTAAATTTTAAATGAACCGATAATTACAGAAGTTCTCTAAATAGGAAGTGACTTGATATCAAGCTGAACACATTGACTGCCAACTTTCACATATGACTGTCAATTTTTATTTTGATGTTGATTTGAATTATCTCATGTCAATGAGTTTATTTGCAGTGATAATTTTAGTGTGAAAACAATGTTAAAATCAAGTCATAAAAATTTTTTCTTATCTAAGTTGGCTATTATAAAGTTGGTGTTTTAAGTCAGATTTTGGAATTGACCTCTGGCTGTCAACATGTTAAGGGCTGCCTTCAATCACTTATGAGTAAAAATAAACACTGAAAAACTGATAAACCAATCCCCAGCTATTTTTGTCAATCAAATATTGCTTACCTACAATCAGGTTTTTCATCATTACTTCCATTCTTTAAGTATATAGAAATTTGCTTATTGTGTACAGTGGTTAATAAACTTATCTTGGATACATGTAGTATACTGAATCTTTAATAAATCCCTGTGGCCTTGTGCCTGACAGTTTTTTTTTTTAATAAATTGGTTTCACCCCATGCAAGGCAGAAAAGCCACTAAGACACATGGGGTTACTGGGTGTGGGAGAATTAGAAACAGAAACATTAATAATGAGCGAGAAGAGAAAAAAGTAATCAAGAGGCCAGCAGATAGCAATTGACATTGCATTTAAATTTTTGCAGATTAAAATTTGCTGGAAAGCATAGAGCCAGAAGAGTTCCACAAGCCAGAAATGCAAGAAATGAAACTGTTAGCATAGAATTTATCTTAGTAAATAACTATGACTTCACATATGGAAATATTAATAAGCTGATTTTTTTTGTAATCTTTTATTTTCTTGCTAATTCAGTAGATACTTTCCAAGCATGTGACTAATCTTTAGCATGTTACTAAAAATATTAATTTTAGAATAAATTTATCATTTTATTTTATTTTATATTTCATAATTTCTTTGTCCTTCAATCTTTTTAGTTGATATTTACTTTGCATGTTTTAAATTTTGCTGTCAAAAATGATTCTTTTGCAACTGCAAGTCTTCTTTGAGAATGTTTACACTGAAGATGTTAGGGAAACCTAATCAGATTCCATAGAATATTTGTAGCATTCCATTATAGATATATATCATATACTTGCATGGTACTAGTGAAAAAAAATATAAAAAAATACAGATCATTGATGTATTAACTGACCTCCTCTGCTTGAGATCTGTATCCATGCACTCTGCCTAGGATTGTGTGTGTGTATATATATATATATATATATATATATATATATATAACTAATGGACCCTTAAGGTTGTCTGTTTTCTAATTAATATTAAAATTTTACAATGGTCAGTTTTCAATTTGTGTCTGACATGCATGAAACTCAGTTATACAAAATGGTGAGGAACAAATGTATATTTATTATTAATATAAAATTTAGCTCTGTTATTTTACATTGAGCACTTTTTTATCATCATCAGCACTCACTCTGTGCTATTTTAATACATATATATATATATATATATATATATATATATAGCTTTTCCTTGATGTATATCATATTGCTCTGTATTCTATACATTAAGCTCTCTATGGATATCTTGTTAGTATTTTATATTAAAAAGAACCACTTGAATTATCCTTTCCACTTAAGGAATTGATAGTTTTTCAAACCCAGCCTATGTTTTGTTCTGGGTGTAAGGATGTTCTCCCTCCCCATCAAATTAATTCTATTGTCTACAAATACAATTGTAGTTGCTGTGCTGACTACATAGGGAGAACCACTCAATGCCTTGACATGAGAATTAAACAACATATTCCCACTAAGATCAGGAATCACACCTTGTCTTTGAATGGACGTGTCCCAAATAACTATGGTTCCACCATATGTGAGCATCCCTTAAATAACAGAGGATGTGCTGCTAATTTTAGTGCTGACTGGTTTACTGTTTTGTCCCGGTCGCATTCTTTATTTCACCTCAAGGTGCTGGAGGCACTTTATATCGGGTCCCGCAAGCCCTCCTTGTGTAAACAACGTGAGTGTTTGTTGGGACTCACTGTTATTTGTCTCTAGCTCCTTTAGCTCATATTTTTTTTTCTCTTCCCCCTTTTCCTTCTCATTGCACATTTTCTAGTGTTTTAATTTAAGTTGAATCTCCCATGGAGGCCTGAAGAGCAGGAGCTAAACTGGTTGCTTCGCTTTTAATATGTCTAGTAATATTAAGCTTGACACTTTTATTTCTATTATTAAATTTTGTACCTACAAAAATATTTTCAAATATATATATATATATATATATATATATATATATAGTTATCCACAGACAGACTGTTTAGTTGCAATCACAGCTCATTAGTATGGCCAGACATCCGATTGCTTCAAGCCGGGATTGAAACTGATTTGGCATCAGTCAGAGATTCTGCTCCCAAGCTAAAATCTTCAACTAATATTGTAAAGAGATTTTTGTTATTCAAGCTTTGTAACTATCATTTTATTAGTTTATGCTTTTTTATTTTTTATTTTTTTTTAAACAGTAAGGTTCACCCTGTTCAAGGCCTGGGGGCAATTTGTAGTAGAGGATTATGTTAAGGGGTAGTTTATATGGATAGGAGGGGAAGATAATGGTTGACTCTAGACTTGAACAGGTTAATTAAGAGTGTAGTGATCAGGGAATCATTCTCTTGGGAGTCTGTTCCACAGGGATGATGTAAAAATAAAATGATAGAAATTAATTAATTTTGCAATTGTATTTTATTTAAAAAATATTGCAAACTCCATTTTCATACCTATGAAAATTTTTACTTAATAAAAATTAATAAAATTTTTGTGTAATAAAGAAGGATATTTGTGATTAAAATATAGATATTTTTGCATATTTCCTTTCATTATTACAAAACAAAAGAATGCCTGTTCCTTAGATTGTTATGTAAACCTTGACTTGCATGCCCAGAATGCATGCCTTTTTACATATAAGGCTTGATCTTAAGTTTAGTGTGTTTAAATAGTGTGAAAAGAATCAAATAAAGCTTAATTTAAGTCTTTTTTTTATTGTAAACTTTAAACATAGAAAAATTCCATTTTGAAGCTATGAAAGATAAACCATTAAAGTTCAAAGAATTAAACTAAGAACCCCACCAGATTCTACATTAATTTGGATTAATTTCCACACAAACATAATTACACAGATGTTACTTTTACTATATTTGATGGCATACAAGATGTACTGGTGTATAAAACACACCCCATTTTCAGCAGGGCAAATCAAGAAAATTATTAATGAATATATATTTGATTAATATATTTATAACAAAAATTAGAAATTTCATTAAGAAACTGTAATCTGAAACCTGAACCAAATAAAAACATTCTGATGAACATTGTCTTATTTTAGTCTTTTATTTATTGCTAAAATGGAAAGACAAGCACTCATTATGTGTATATGCAAAGCAATAAAGTGCTTAACAACAAACAACATATAGTCAGCCAGGAACATAAAATGCTTTTTTGATGCAATTCGATAGTTCTATGGTGTGTTTAAATGTAAAAATAAAATTAAAATATTAAAAACAAATAAAAATAAGGTATTTGATGGTATATAAGACACACCCCAATTTCAGCAGGGAAAATCAAGAAAAAAAATTACTAAAATTATTAGTAAATGCTACAGCCTAGGCTATATTTATGAGGTATTATTTTGGTTAAACAGGCCATGATTACAATTAAACGAAAAATGATAGGAAAAAAGAACACGAGCCTATAAAAACTTTATTATATCCAAAGGTAAGAAAACAAAATAAAGATCAAGCAATTATTACAATTGAGCAAAACAGTACAGTTACCATTAAAATTCAGTCAAAAATTTTCCTTTATGTGATTCGTACGACCTGCATCTTGTAAACATTTTAGTGGAATAATTAGGATATAAAAATTCTGATTGTATCTATACCAATGCAACCGGAAGTTATTGCAAGAAAAATATTAATGAAACAAATATATTTTACAAATATATAACTTGAATTTATTGCATATAATTTTAGTGAAACAAAGTACTAATATTAAATGTGATGAAATTATATAATGAATATTATCAAAGATGACACTTTTAATCTGCCTAATATCCTTTTAAATAATGACGATAGGTATATAAAAGTTACTCTAAAGTCTAAGCTAGAAGAATAGGAATTGCCAGGTAGCTAATTTTGGCCAACTATTGCATATTTTAAACCTACATATGGTATATAAGATGCAGGGGAATTTTAAAAGATATTTTTAGTAAAAAAAAAAGTGCAACTTAGATGCCATCAAATATGGTAATTGCTTAAATTAATTGTATTTTTAGAAATAATGACTTTCATAATTTTGCTACTGGTCAAAAAATAAATATTAATAATTAATAATGTCATTTTGCTACTGAATAAATCTACTTCCTTAAATAAATAAATAAACAAATAAAAATAACTTTTAAAGGATTTTATTTCATTTTATTTTTTATGGTGGGAATGTTTATATCTATATTTGTACCTTTCATTTTCTATTCAAAAGACAAGCAGTTTTTCAAAAAATTATTTTTGTCAGTTTTTTTTTTTTTTTTGTCTATGTTAATTATAATTTTTATTGCATGAGAATGAGATATTACTTTTGCTATCAGGACCACCATGGTCATGACAGTGTTTTCGCTGGTGGATTTTCAACTCTTGACGGACTATCCACATCATTTGACAGAGACCGGATATCTACCCTTGATTCCACTTTCGATAAAGATTCTATTCATCAAGTTGAGCCAGTTGAACAAATTTTCGTGCAAAATATTGGCTCATCATTAGCGCCCAGGGAAACGGGCAGTCAAATGGATGATGACCTGAACTATGTTGATGACACACAGGCTTCATCCTCAAAGGTAAATCTTATACAGTTAGGTGATGGGCAACTATTTCCCTTAAATTACATATATATCTTTTGCTCTTTCTTAAGGCACATTGTAAAGTTTATTTCCATATATTACACTGTATGGTATTTTAATTTAGATCTTCATATTTTCATTTAATCACAATTTTAATAGGCATACCATGTTTTTTTTGTTCATGAAATGCAACAAATATATATTTTTTAAAGAGCTGTTGTGTATCTCCTAAGATAAAGACTATACTTCCAACACTCTTGAATATAAGACTAGAAAATTTACTCAGTGTTCTAGAAACTGAAGATTATATTTTGGTAATCTTGGACCCTTGGGCCCACAAAAAAAAAAACAAAACAGTTTTTCCATTAATACCACTATTATTTTAACTACCTTTACTACTTGGCAATATTTATTGTTTTAAAAAGTGATGATCAGAATTGTAATAAAACCTAAAAATATAAAAGTGAATTTATACATTTTCTTTGTTCTTGAGCAGTAACAACAGAACATATTAAATCATATTTATTTATTAGATTGTTTACTGGAATGGATGGCAAAACATTGGCTAATTGTCAATCAATTCGAACTTTATAAAATGGTAAATAATGATTTCATTATAGATGGTTCACATATTTTTATAATTTACCAAATGTTTAATTGCTTTCATATTTATTTCTTTATAAATTAGTAAATGATAAATATTGCATTGCATTAGTTTTAATTGTAATAATTTTTAGAATGCTGTAAATATAAAATTATTCTTGAAAATAAACAATCTAATAAATAAATAGTATTTAATACTTTTGTTGTAAATTTTCAAGAACAAATATGTATAAATTTACTTTCATCATAGTTTTAGGTTTTGTTAGAATTCTAATCATCACTTTTTAAAACAAACATTACTGAGGAGTGAAGTTAGCCTTTTTTTTTTTATTTTACTTAATTCTTTCACTGCTGCATTGTTATAGCATTGTTACCTGGCTGGGCTGACCCTATTTTCAGAAAAATAGGAAATTACCATTTACTGGAAATAAATTATTATAAAAACCCTTACAGTGATTTCTTATAGGTGTAACTATTTTAGTTTTAGTCAGATACTCTGTAGTACAGACTATGCTAAACGTCTCCCCAACACAAAATGCACTAAAATGAATCATTACTGTACACTACTTTGTCTGTTGGTTTGGAAAGAGCACTGTGTGTTAGTTGGCTCACAATGATACACCAGTTCTCATACAATTACCAAGGTTAAGAAATATCAGGCTTGGTCAATACCTAGCTGGGTGACCGCTTAGGAATGCCAGACACTGTAAGCTTGGATGTGTGGGTGGTGTAATAGATAATGGTTCCTAATTGGAAATTGGAGAGCTGAGTTCCAATTGCAGTAGGGTTCATTATATTCACTTACCTGCAAATACCTTTAGGAAAGGTATGAATTCCCCTTTTCTCCCACCATCTATGGGTTATTTAGTAGGACTTGCATCAGTAAATCATATTGCTAAACCATTATTATCTTCCCAAAATTCTTACAATTTAAAAACATTTTCTGGCTTTAAATAACCCACAAAAGGTTGATAAGCTATTAAAAAAAACAAAACAAAAAAAAAAGAACTATGCACTAGTTCATAATAAAAATGCTAGATACCAACATTTCAAGGTATCTTAAGACACACACACACGTCAACAGCAGGCAGTGTAAGTTTTGTAAAGGCTTATAAGAATGCCTTCATATATATATATATATATATATATATATGTATATATACACACATTTAGGTAATGAAAAGTTTGGTAATCCATATGGATAATCCCAAGGAGGATGTAATCCAGAGAGCTCAATGTCAAACTAGAGTGAATATTAATTAAAATTAAAAACAGGCACCCTTAAGGGTCTATTGATTACATAATTTTTTTTTATAAAAAAACACCTTCCTGGGGAAATAAAATATAATCAATGGACCTTTTAAGGTTATCTGTTTTTTTAATTTCAATTAAATTCTATATAGGCCTGTCTGCTAGGATAACTAGGCAATTCCTTTATGGAGACACCTTCTCAGGCACATTTGTGTTTGTTGAACCCCCACAGAACCCACCTATGGTTCATACTGCAACTATACTGAACAGACTTTAGTTAGTGTCTTGGAAATAGCTCACAGTTTGGTGTGATTGCCAGTTTGGACAAAGCCAGTATGCTCAAACCCTCAATCAAGATGACTTGTGATGTTGTTCAAACACAATCATTGGCAACCTCTGAACAGCTCCATCTACCTGATATCGCTCACAAGGTTTGGGTCAACTTTTGGTATCATTTACTGGCACTTTCCAAAGGTTCTGTACACTGGGATCACTTCCCCAGGCTGATAACATCAAGAAATTACTTCCCTGACAAATTGACCTTAGTGAGATTCGAACATGGGTCACATAGCCAGGAAGTTAATATTCTAACCACATGACCACGCACAAATAGCAGTCAGTGTAAGTTTTGTAAAGTCATATGTACTTATACAGTGGCAGTATTAATTTATATTCATTTTTATTTATTTATTTTTTTAAATTTTCAAAGTTAAAATAGGGTGGGGGTGTCTTCACCACTTGGAAATAACATATTTGAAGAGGGTGAAGTAACCTGACACTTAGCTGCCAACTCTATTTTTAGTTAAGTTTGAATTCTAGAACTGTATATATTCACATCACTGTAAAGCTCTTGTAAAAGACATAAATTCACTTCTAATTGTGCTTTGACCTATCTGATAAAATGTCACATTATTGGCATGCTGCTGTGGTCAACAAAGGTGATGCAAGAATCAGTGAACATTTACACAAATCTCTCTTCTATAACTACTCCACTTGTTAGTTTGGAAATAGCACCAAGTACTAGTTGGCATATAGCCACATCATATTGAAATACAATCACCAAGGTTAAGCAACATTAAGCCAGTACCTTGATGGGTGACTGCTATAAGATTGGATGTCTGGGTGGTGTAATAGATAATGGTGCTGAGTTCCAATTAAACTTGTGTTCATTATATTCTCTTATACACAAATACTCTTTGGAAAGGTAGGAATTCATCTCTTCTTCCCCCCAGCTATGGGTTAATTAGTAGGACTTGTATCAGTAGATCATTATTATATACAAAAAATTCTCACGTTTATATTTTTTGGCAAGCAGTTGATAAGATTTTAAAACACAAACCATAATGTAGCCAAGATAGTTTCTGCTAGAGACTAATGTTCAGGCTAAGGTAAAAATGTAGAAATTTCAAATCTTGATTTTGTAGACAGGCAGGTTGACCCTTTTCATGGGAAGATTGGTGGATATAATTTATTCGCAATCCTTCCCAGTATTTACCTTTGACCTCCCACTGAGTCAGGATGCAACACAAGGTCAGTTTGTTTTAAAGTGGGGAACCCAAGTGTCCCCACTCAGGCTTCTGGTCTTATCTAGTCATAGCTTATTTTAACTAGTCTTAAACAGTCAATCACCTCACTACAGAACAGCTCCGAGGATTCTGTCCAGGCAGTGTAGATGGGGAAGGGATCCCAGCACAACAAATACAACAGCGTCTCCACTGAGGTGGGAATTCCTCATTTGGTCTTGTGTTTGTGAAAACTAAGTAAGGCTTGCGGATAAGATTGTTATGCATTTCTCATTAGAATATGAGGTTGGTGTTTGAGTTCAAATTTAAAAAAATAAATAAATCTAGGTTTTTGATTATCAAGGCATACTGTTCATTCTCATTTGGAAGATTGGAGCAATACACTCTTCCTATTCACATTTCTCATTAGACTTTCTGTCAAACAAAGCTTAGAACCACTAGATTATTAGTCTTGTTTTGTGTGCTATGGAGGCACAGTGGCATAATGGATAATGGCTCTGATTGAGGAATCGGAGAGCCAGACTCAAATTTCAGTCAAATTCATTACATTCACTTATGTGCTAATACCCTTGGGAAAGGTATGAACATTTCTTCTCCCCTCCAGCTGTGAGTAAATAGCAGCACAGACTGGGCATTATAGGCTTGTGTGGCAACCAATCTAGGAGAAGGGCAACTCTGAATTTAAAACCTGAATCCCTAGTGTACGGACTGAGGGTGGCCCACACCATATTCTGTGGTCTTTAACTGTCAGTCAAGAGCTTAGGGAGGAGATGGGCGCCGCCAAGCTATCTGAAGCCCTCTGAAATGATCATAAGGAAGAAAAATCAAAGTCTGTTTCTTCTGCTCTCAGCTCCTGACGTTTGAAGCAGTCGAAGTACTGCCAATGATGCTATCAAATTTTCACATTTCAAAAATATAGTCAACTAATAATAATATATAGTATATTTTATTACTTGCAGCAGTTTATGGACAAAAAGATAAAATAAAAAAAAACTATTTGTTTATAAAATGTATTTAAATTTCTTACAAGTAAAATTTGATAATGTTTGTCGCTTTTCAAGTTATTGATGAATGATAAGGTAATTTTGGTTTTAATTTTCTACTTTGAAGATTTTAATGTTATTTGTTAATTTGCAATGTGTCTTAAGAGAAATTTTTTTATGAATAAACTGAAACTGAGCTTTTTATAAATATCACTTGCTTTTAGTTATTCTGCAGTTGTTTCTTTTTTTTTTTCTCTCTCTCTGATAAACTGCTTGGAAATTTAAGCTTCCTGGAAAAGTTTGGATGGTGGTGTTTTTTTTCTCTTTTTTTTTATTAAACCTCTTGATTTCAACTAATTCAAGGCTTAGTCTTAGGTTCTTAACACCCATTCTTCACATTCTTTTTGCAGAAGTTTCTTCTTAGACCAATAACATCAGATAGGAATTTCCACCATTGCAGTTTTATGGTTCAAATTTCAACTGAGAAAATTTTTTTACCAAAGTTAACAGAACAACTTCCCTCATTTGTTCAATACATTTATAAAATAAAGAATTGCAGTAATATTCAGATCCAATATTTAAAATACCTAAAGATTTAAGAAAATCATGTAAAAAGCCATATGGAAAGGTCATTCATATATATATATATATATATATATATATATATATATATATATATATATATATGTGTGTCAAATTTCAGATATTACCAAAAAGAATATCAGTTAAAGGACGTTATGAATAAAAAGAAAAGAAAATTTTTTTAAATTAAACAATATTTACTTGCTTTTGTTTATTAGACATTAAATTACATCACTTAGCAGCCTCCATAATTTACCTTGACTTTTCAGTCTGTTAGCTTGATTTATATGTATGAGTATTCTTAAATTTAAAAATCCTGAAAAACTAACATTTTTATTTTAGTTTTTAAATACTTATTGCAAAGTAATACCCTTACATTTGCCTTGATAAAGTCCATCAGAGGACAAAATGCTTCAACTAAGATAAGTTTTCTTTTTTGTCTTAATTCATATATATATTTTTCCCTTTTTTGTTACAAAATATTTAATATTTTTTTCTCACCAAAGAATACTACAAGTTATATACAGTCGTCTGTTATCTTAGAAACATGTTCTTAAATCTCCAGTACATTCCTGAAACTGAATAGTACCAAACGCAATATATACGGCTTTTCTTTTTCTTTTTTAGACATACATTACCTGTCAAAGCATAATTTACAAATTATTGAATTAAATTAGTGTTGTAAGAGATCACAAATAAGTAATAAGATGGAACAACGATATCACCATGCATTTTTTTTTCTTTACTTTCATCTTTCCACTTAAAGGAAGCAATTCGCAACTTTTCTTATGCGTATCAGAGTTGCTAGCATTACTATTTTTGCTTTTTTTTTTTTTAGACCATTTTTAAGTATAACTTAAATTGTTTATTTATGGGTTACCGAAACTAAAGAGGAGACAACTGCGTTTCCAAAATTGAAGGTAGACAACTGTATTAATAAAATTAAAAGACGATGCTCATGTTCTAAAAACACAATGAATATATCTACACAAATGGGTTTGTTAATTATAGAAAATCAAAGCCAGTATAGTTATTGGTATAACCATATTTTCATTTGCGTCAGTAATCCAAATTGAATTTATCCTGAGAGTTTTCAAATATAATACAGCCATTATTAGTTTGGATTCCTCAGATTATTATCTTTATTTTTTTATTTTTTTTCATTATGATATTTTGGACACTATTCTCTTCACCTCTACTCAGACGTATATTGCATCTGATGTATTACTAGGTAGTAATATAATGTAATAAGTAATGGCTGTTTGATTCTTTCTGAATTATCCCTGTTCCAGTTTCTTGCTCAAGCACATTTGAGTTCCTTCAACACCCGCAGAGCCAACATTGTTTTATGCTGTAACTTTTGAGCAGATCTTAGTTACATTTTCTGAGAGACAACATGCACCAATCTGTCATGAACAGTAATTGAACAAGGCCAATAGATTCAAACCCTTTTGACTTTGTACCTGCACAATCATTGATGGTTCCCAAACAGCTTTGGCTACTCAGTTTCTCTCACAAGGCTTGGGTCAACCTGTGTTATGTTTTGAAGCACTTCCCAAATAGTACTGCATGCTGGGATCGTTCCCTGAAGCAGATATTGTCAAAAAACCACCTTCTTGACAAATCAATAGTGAGATTTGAACCTGGTTTTCATGTTTAGAATGCTAATGTTCTAACCATGTGTCCATTGCAGTAATCAGCATTTAAAGACAATTCAAAGAAGGCTCAAGAATATATCGGTTGAAAAGTTTATAAAAATAGCAAAGATGACTATAATCATCTGAATGTGAAATAAATTGTTTTCTCAGCACTTTAGACAAAAGCCATTATTTGTTTTACTTAGCTTTTGAGCATTAATAATTTTATTTTTGTGGAAGCTTTTTTATTGTGTAAGCAGTTCATCAAATTGTGATGTTAAGAAAGCCATTTCTCTAAAAAAGGCATAATCTCTGATACAAATAGTTTATAGTATATCAAAAATGCATTTTTATTATTTATTTATACATATATCATGAGCAGTCTCAGTTTGAAATGTTTTTGTTTAGATACACTTTTCAAAAGTGTGATTTTAAAAAAAAAAAAATTTAGAATCAAATTTGTTTGGAACAGTTTCTTCATCTTATTTGTTTTTCTTTACACAATATTTTCATTGATACATTTTCCAGCCTTCCTCAAGTAACTGTCACATCAATTTTGTCCAAAATTCTTTGAAGGCTACCAAATATGGCAAATGTGTAAAGAAGGTTAGGAATGTTACAGAAAGAGCAAAGATAAAGAAACTAATCTGAACAAATCAATGTATAAGAGTAAAAAAGCTTCATAAAATTTGGTTTTGTTATTTAAAAGATAAAAGAGCCAACATATTTCTGGTTTATTTATTTTTTACTTTACTAATATTCATAAAGCATGCTTATAATTCTTTTTTTTGCTTTGTCTTTTGTCTTTTTTTTTGCGCTTGTACAATGTAAAATGAACTTTCATCTATATTTGCTTTTGTAATAATTTGACACAAATTTTCATGTTTAAATTCTTTAAAATTGTATAGCATTTTGCTAAACTGTTGTATTTAACAGCATTTGTTTAACCATTTAAATTAAACAAGCCTGTTTTTCATGAGCTGACTTTTTCTTTTTGTTGCTATACTGTTATAATTAAACTAAAATATTTGATTGTTTTCTGTTTTAAAGATGTCAGTAACTTTGTTTCAAAATGAAAATAATATGTATAACTATCTGCTTTGTGACATTTAAACTTTCTTTGGTAACAGCTTTAAAATTTAACTAGAAAATTTTTATTCTATTTTTTAAAAAATTCATTTTACTTCAGAAAAATGCATTTCAATTTGAAGAAAAAAGTTAAAAGTTTGAATGCTTCTGTGAATAGTTGTGTTTCTGTTTTGTTATCTTTTCTTTCTTTTTCTTCAGTTTTTTTTAATCGCTTCTTTCTTTGTCTCTTTTTGTCATAAACATCCTTTATATACTGTAAATTGAGGCATACTAGTCAAAATTTAACCTTTTAGTGTCCAGACATGGCTGCACGTGTTAGTTTTCAATCAAATTTCAATATGGCACTACTTATGGGTTACTTTTATAACATAATAATTTAGTTTATAATTATTTATTTAAAAATATGATTCTATGTAATCATATTTTTAAATAAATAATTATATTTAGACTCTAATTTTGTATCGAGCACTGTTTTTTAAAAATAATAACAAAAATACTAAAGAACTTTGGATTATTTACCTAACGAGTTCTTTCCTATTTTCTATATATTTTCACGCACACACACACATATATATATATATATATATATATATATATATATATATATATTTTAGCCAAAAGATCTGACAAAGTGGAAAATGTTTTCATGTGACGCATTTTGTCTTTTAGGACTTCATCAAGCTGTCATATTGATATAAACATGCACATAAAGGAGAGGGGACACTGAGAATTTTAAATTAAAATTTTTTTCTTTTTACTAAATATGTTTTGGGTATATAGTCTAGCCGATTTCATTTAGTTTCCATTTTTCTTGTTGTTCCTGTTTCCATCACTTTTGTTATTAAATATTCCCACATTGTGATAACAGAAGATCTGCCAAAAATAATGAAATGTAAGAACCTGGACATAAATTTACTGTGGATGATCTTGTGGTTAAATAACTTTCTATACATTATTGTCTTAGTAAATTGCTTTCTCTTTTAATTAAAGTAGCATTTTTTAAATCAAAATTATGGTCAAACTCATTATAGTGAGGAACTAATATTTTTAGTGTGTTTTGTAAAAGATCCCTTTGCGTTTAAGGAATTTAAATAAAAAATTATATGAAGCTTCTACTTTGTATTTTTTGTGGCAGTTATTACAAGTAATAGAGTAAATTCCTTTTTTGTTTATGATTTTTAGCTTATTAATTTATTTTGCATTAATTAAGACTCTTATTGTTTTAGATGTTAAAAATGTTATGTTTAACTGCAATAAATTATTTTTAATTGTAGTTGTGATAGTTGGTCAGTAGAATTTTCCCTAAAATTGTTTTTGATCTATATTGGTTTTTATATACACACACACACACACATATATATATATATATATATATATATTACTGATAAAATAATAAAAATTAATGCTCATCAGATATAAAAAGAAAATGTTTTCAAATATGTTCCACTAGTGGGACAATAGTCACTAAAAGGTTAAACTTTGTAGTTTGGTATACAAAATGTGGTCTTTATGTCACAGTATTTACATTCAGACTAATATCCTCATCTTTATCACGAGGTTGTTATCAGTACATCTTAACCCTTTATTAAATCTATGGAGGTAGATTGTTCTCACTCTGCTGACCATGTCTAAGGATATCTTGTCTTGGTTAATGGTCCTTTTAATACTACTCAGATATAATTAGTCCTGTTTACACTGAGTCTGGACTACCCAACCCAGGGATTGAACCCATTCAGAGTCTGTGGAAACAATCATCAAGAAGTACTAAAATGAGAATAATTTACTCCTGTAGATTAAATAAAGGGTTCAGTTCAGAATTCTCTGAAGGTTACCTGAAGAAGGCCAGAGAATACAACAGCCGAAATGTTGTGATAAAAACAACAATGATGGGAACATTAATTTGAATATAAGTTTTATCACGGTGTACTAAACAAAGGGAACAGCTTGCTTAAAACGTAAAAGCAATAACATTGTGAGAGAACATTTATTTAATCATTATAGATCATTGTTCAATAAATTAACATTAATTTTATTATGGTATGTGGTGTATATTGAGTGTTAAGCAATCTGTTGCTAGTGTTTGTCACTGTGCTAAGAAGGGGAGTCAATTTATACAACCTCTGTGAACTAAAAATCTTATAAAATCCACATCAACTTGTATACTACAGGTATGTTTTTCTTTTCTCTGACCTGATCATATTCCTGCTCTGTTTTAGTGAATGTGAAATTCACATACAAATATCTTTTCTTTCTTGCTTTTCTTTCTGTTCATTTGATTGCAATTTAAATTACTGTCGGCCTACTTCTATGAAGGGGGAAAAAATTCTGCTTATGTAGACGTGAATGATTATATAACAAAACACCACACATGCTTACAATTTAGTTGCATACATATTTTTTTTTAATTTATTTTGCTTGCATTGCTAAACTTTATTTTATACAAACACCAGAAAGGAGATTTGTTTGGTGAAGACATTTATGCCAGAGGGTCATTTCGCTATGGCCGAGGAAGCATGCCATCATATCGTGAACCATTGGTCAATTCAGAAGTGGCTATGCCAGTGGAGTCAGTTGTGTACCAGGGAGAATTAACTGGTAGTATAGCCACTGACACTGGGAGCGATTACAAATTTCCACCAGATGATTCCATACCAATTTCAACGAAGGTATCCATTTATTGATGAGTTTTTTTCTTTCTTTTTTTTTTTGTTTTGTTTCTATTTTTTTTTTATGTTAGTTTTGCTAATATTAGTGTTTTGCTATTACTATTTTTTTTTTTTAATATAGCCATTAGAAAATTTACAATTTAAAATTGAAATGTTTGATTAACATACTAACAGCTTTTGACGTTCACAGATGTTGACTTAGACATTCATGATCGCTATCTGTTTTTATCATCTTTTTTCTCCAGGAATTCACTTGCCCTTTCTTTCTTTTAATATTTTTTACCTTTTTCTTTCTTATTATCTATCTTTAAAGCTATAACTAAATCCACATGCTTATATTGCATGAAATCAAATTTGAAAGTAAGCATGCAGCAATTTTGAAAAGTTATGCATTTTGCATCATATTAACTTCTAAATTATTCAGCCTTTAGTTTTTTCTCTTATCTCCTATCTTAGGTATAACTATATATATATATATATATATATATATATATTGGTGTATATGAAAAGAGTTTTGTCTTATTTTATCTTATTTTATTTTATTTTTTTTTTTTTTTTTTTTGAGCATTATGCAAAACACTTTACCTAACAAGCTGATGTAAATGGATGACAGAAGAGTGGGGGATGGTGAAAAGATAGATCTTAATAAGAGCTACAAAGAAGTTGTGGAGAGCCATGATCTGCCATGTTCTGAAAAGAATATATTTCTGAGAATTCAAGTGCTGTTGATTGGGTTTAAAAGCATTATAATCAAAAACTTTTCTTCAAAGAAATGTTGCCGCATTTAAAATAAATGACCTTTGGGGAAGTATGGTTAGATTTTGTTTTTTTTATTTCTTCCCATTTACCAAATTTGTGAACATCCTCAGTAGCTTTAGTGTAAATATAAGAGTGAACATGGAAGTCAGTCTGTTTCATGTTTGACTGCAATCTTCAGGCCATATATTTCATATACACATCTTAAAAAAAAACAAAAAACTATGAATTCACTACATTTTACTTATATATATAAACCCTGCTTATTTTAAATATAAAACTTAAATCTCGCTTATCTTAAATACAAAATTTTTGTTTTTTAAATAGATTTTTTTGTTTTTTTAAATAAATTTTTTTTTTTAAATAGATTTTTTTTAGGGTTTTTCGGTCTGTTTATTTTAAAAAAGAAAAAACAGTAATCACCGTTTTTGTTTAATATAAATCCAATCTATTTTAAATATAAGTTAAATTGTTTTTTTTTATAGTTTTAGGTCTGTCTGTTTTAATATATATTTAAACATAAAAAAAAAAAATACCATTAATCTCCATGTTTATTTTAAATATAAATCCTGTCTATCTTAAGTACAATATATATATATATATATATATATAAAAACCTGTAATCCCCATATAATATATGGACTGCATCAGTATTGCATTAACCTGATACCTTTTATTAAAATTTAAATTATGTAATGGTCAGTTTAGTTTCTACTCAGCACCTGAAGAATGTGTTGAGCATGAAACTCATTTTACTGGTAAAGAATAATATATATATATATATATATATATATATATATATAACTCTATCTCTGATATTGAGCACTTTCTAATAAGTACCACGCATATAATATATAAATAATTATACATATATATATTTATATACACTTTTCATATATATATATATATATATATATATATATATATATATATATATATATATATATATGAGTAAGATGTAGTGGATTTATAATTTTAGAAGTGTATATAAAATAAGTTTGGGAATAAAGGTTTTTAAAAAGAAAATACTTTTGATGCATTCTAATAAATATCCAATTGCATTTGAGATTTTTAATTTTATTTAGAAGTGTAAAATAAAAACAAATTTAATTTATTTTTCCCTTTTAATTAAAAGATGGTGACTGATTTCATTATTTTCTAGATGAACTATCATCATTAAAAATGCACTTTTAAGATACAAATTGCAAAGAGGTGTTACAATGGATATTTCTGAAGAAGCTCCATCAGAGACCTAACGATTTGGTAGTGGGTGAACTCTGAGTAGGGGGCACGGTGAAGTAATGGATAGCGGCTTGGATTGAGGAATCAGAGAGCTGAGTTTAAATTCCAGTCAGATCCATTATGTTCACTTACGTGCTAATACTCTTAGGAAAGGTATGAATCCTCTTCTTCTCCCTCCAGTTATGGGTAAATAGCAGGACAGACTGGGTTGGATGGCAACTGGCCGAGGAGAAGGTAACTGAATTCAAAACTGGCCTAGAGAGGATTGGGCTCTGTCAGGCTATCTTGCCCAAGAAACACCACTTCTACTGCAGTTGTATGTGATGTGCCTACAATCCAGATGGGTCATAGGATTTGTGATTGCATGCAAACCTTAAGTACCAAATAATTAAAACACCTGCAGAGTAATAGTTAAGAGGTTTTGGGGGAGTTTGCCAGTTTTTTAAATTGTTGGCAACTTTATTTCACTATTAATCTTAGTGCAAATTATTTCTTTGGCTTTTACTGATGAAGCAAACTTGAAGATAGAATATAGATTGTCTATATGTATTTGGACTATTTGTAGTTGGAATCAACAGGAAAGCCTCCTTTTTTGACTAAAACTGGGTAGGAGAGCTCTCTTTACTTAAGTTACAAACATGGTAGCATTACCAAAATTATAGCTATGGTTGTTTTTTTTTTTTGTTTTTTTTTATAAAATTCTGCTTATTCTTCAAAACAAAATTTGTGGAAAGGGAGTCATTAAAACTATCATATTTTGAAAGTTACTACTGCAATTCAGTTTAAATAAATGATTGTAACACAATGATGCCACCATGTACATAACCATTTTTTATATATATATATATATATATGAAGCAGTGAGGGAATATGATATCTGGCCTCCTATATGGCAGTGAATACTGGACAATCTCCCCAAAAATGAAGAGACTTAAAACAATAGAAATGTCTTTCTACAGAAGGATACTGATGATACCATGGATCGAATATGTGAGTAGTTACAATGTTTTAGAGAAAATGGAAACAAAAAGGAAACTTACACTTATCAGGATGAATTAGTTGAAAATTCTAGGGCACATTATAAGGAAAGAGGGCTTGGAAAATCTGATACTCACAGGACAAGTTGAAGACAAGAGGAACAGAAGAAAACAATGCATAACCTACTTAGGGAGATTGAGTGTATGGATGGTGGAATAGGGTTCAGGAGAAATAACAAAAAGAGGAAATTTATTAAGAGCTGTGAAGGAGAGGAAATTGTAGAGAGCCATGATCATTTGTCGTGACAGGACACAGCTCATAAAGAGAAAAATCAGAGTTGCTTTTCATTGCAATATTTTGAACTGTCAACCTACATTCTAAAGTAAAGTGTGGAACACAAAGAATACACTCTAAGCAGGACTGGAACTGACATCTAACTTAAAAAGCCTATCCATGTATGACGTCTGCTTTATCATTAATGGAACAGCTGTCATACACCTGTACCTCGAATGAGTCACTTAAAACTTTGTCATATCAACAAAACAACAAAAAGAACCATTGGAATGTAAACTCTTTTCAAAAAGTTTCTGTTTTAATAAATTTGGCTTCAATGACTTACAAACTGTATATATCCTTGATTTTGTTTTTTTTAAGTTCATATCTTCAATTTTTCATTTTGAAAGACTAACAAATCATAAACTTGATGTGTTGTTTATCATGTGCAGACATCAATGCCTCCAAAGATGTCTTCAGTGTTTAAGAATTTGTCACTTAATCCTTTCCAAAATGCTTATGAATGGTTACCTTTTTCAACAAAAAAAAATTTCTTGATCTGATGAGTGGATCTAATCTCTTACCACTTTAGTATTTCTGCACTGTCACATTGAAGAAATGTTTTGTCATGATTGGTTATAGGGATTTGGCTTGCATCAATTTTGCATCTACCACTTGACTTGCTTTGCACAGTTAGTGGTACATTAAAGACATTCTTATTGTAGAGTGAGTGGCCATTGTTAAATGTAAAATAAATGACAGAACTGTCCAACAAATAGAATTGACAAAGTTTTCAATAAGTAATAACAAAAAAAGAACAAGGCAAAAAAAATAATACAAAGCAAATAAACAGTATATGAAAGGCAGATTAACAGTAATAAGGCAAAGCAACAGTAGTATGGCAAAATGTTCACAAACTAAGAATTAGTGTTGACACACAAGAGCAAGTTCGGACAAGTGAACATTGCATTCCGACTTCAAGACAGACCAGGATTTAGTCAGATGAAACCAAGAACTGGCCTATTTTATTGGCTCGGGAGAAATCCTAGCATGCATTTGTCTGTTTCTGCCTGTAAATTGGGGAGGGAAAAGTATGTTGCAGCAATTCCTCATTAAGATTGGAACCAACACTTATAAATCTTCAATAAACTTAGTCTGGAGATTATTACATCAACCATTCTTTACTTGTTAAACTTGTAGTACCAGTTTACCAATATGCTGCTCCAGCATCTAATTGCAATCTAACATTTCAGTAGAATAAGTCTGTTCATATGAGAAACTTTGTACTAGCTGTTTTTTCATCATAAAAATTCAAGATGTGAATTTAATAAGTACCAAACACTTCAAATACCTTGGGGTATGGATCAGTTATAACCAATTTAATAAATGAGATGAGGAAATTGAACATTGAATAGGTTGTGCTAGAGATAGTTTTTACCCAACACCGCAAATTGCTACAAAACCCAAACATCAACCTGGAAACTTGAGCCATAGTCTTAAATAGCATTGTCAGATCGAGACTTTTATATAGATGTCATGTATGGCACAAAATCCATTCAGAAATATCTAAACTGTGAGATGTATACAACCACTTTCTAAGAATGATGGTTAAAAATGGTTTGAGGTAGCGAAACTTGAAGGTCTTGGCAAAGGCCACACCTTTTTTTAACCTTGTGGACTAGTACTACAGAATCACTATGAACTGTACCAAATAAGAAAAACTACATCATTTGATGACTATCAACAGCAGCAACAACTAAAAATGGTAAAATAACATAATCAAGATATTGATATTCCACACTACTTCAAACAAAAGGTTAGCAAAGAAACTCCCATCAATACTGGAAAGAGCTATAACAACTACTCAAGAAACCTATTTTTCTGAAAAATTCTTTTAAGAGAAATATTTTATAAATTTCAACCAAGAATAGTATAAGCTTCTCAGTCAATAAATGCTAAATGTTTCCTTATAAGGAAACAGTATTACCATAGCTATTTGTTGATTTGCTGATTTGTTCTGTTACATAGTTACCAAAATTTTCAGCAATAATTTATTAGCAAGTGGTTAGTTTGGTTTGGTATGCAAGAGTGAAAAGAAGTTTGAAATTATATATATATATATATATATATATATATATATATATATATATATATATATTGTTATTTGTTTTATGCAAGCTGTTGATAAGCCATTTCTTCTTTTGATCAATCACCTGTCTATTTTTTGTTGCTCTTTGTTGAAATGATAAAAATGTAGTCTCTCTTGGCAACATTTTGTTGAATGACTAATCTCTTTTGTATTGAATCCAAATTCATTTTTTCACCTTTACCTGTTGCGATTTTATTTCTTCATGTTGAAATGTTTTTAACTGTCTGATACTTATAAGGAAACAAATCCCTTATTTTTCAGGAATGTTTTACTAGATGTCAGTGTCTTAATGTCACTAACATTGAATCAAAAAGATTCTAAATTGGTGAATGTTTATATCTTGCTTGTGTAGTGCAGTTTTCACTGTTCAATGTTGTACTGTAAATTGGTCACAAATAACCAATATGAAATAATGAATGTCTACACGTTTTTGTCTGTGAAGCATTATTTTTTCTTTTGTTTTTATATGACAGGTCTTTTGTCTTTCCTATTGATATTTTACCTTTTAATATTTTGTGCTAATTTTTGTGACACATTTTTTATGGTTTTAAAATTTTTTTTTATAAATACCAGTTTATCTTTTATATATGAAACAAGTCCTACTTTTCCATTATAATGTTAATGTTTTTACAGTTTTAATATTACAAAGATCTGCTGATTTAAATTCTTTATGGATACATTAAAATATGTTGCATTTTCTTTTTTTTACTTAATGAAAATATACTCAAATTGCAATTATCATTTTTTTAATCTTAAAGTATCATTAATCACAAGAAGTATATAAGACTTTAAATTTTCTCATTTTTTAACTGATAATTTTTTGTCTAAAATTCAATTTTTACTCTTACTATACTTAGTAATTCTTACTCTTTACTATTAAAATGTAATATATTTAAATAAATTTCTTTTTAAATCTTTTTAGCAACAAGATTATCTGGACCATCAAGTAATGAGTCATACATTTGCCAGTCATCCTGAAAATAGATACTTGAACAACACTATGGACAATTCCCGCTACAGCTCTTACAGTGGTTCTTCATTTAACACCAGTTTTGATCCTGACAATGTGGCTGTTGATCGCACCCCAACTTATTCTGGGTAAGTTTACTGTAAACATTTTAGTCAAATATTAGAGCATATCAAAAGTATTTTCGTTTCTTAACCAAAGAATTATTTTTCAATGAGGAATCTTTTCAGAGATCCAATTTTTTTTTAAAGTTTGGATTATGCTCTTCCTTTGGAATCTTTTGATGATCCTAGTTCTGAAAATTTCCAAGACCTAGTAGTCAGGTTCTTGTCTACTTTGTACTTTAAATCATCATAATTGATGGACATCCACTTCTGGGATCTATTTCAAGGAAACATTCACCACCTATATATATATATATATATATATATATATATATATATATATATATATATATATATACTTACCCTACATTTTAATTCTATGAAAATAGTCTTGAGCACTCTTAAGTTGGCTGTTCTTTTAGCTTAACATTATTTTTGCCCAAAATTTAAATTTTATATATATATATATATAATATTTTATTTCCCTTTGCTCTACTTAGTGTATTGAGTACTCTGTTTTAGTTACTCACTTGGGATTTTTTCTTTGGACTGGAAATTTAAGGCACTGGACGATTTTTTCGGCCTGTTTAGATGTTTCTAGTTCTTTCTGTGTTTTTCCAATTTTGTTCCTTGGATACCAATTTGTTTTGATATACTGGCAAATTGTGCCATCTAAATTTTTTACCAACCGAGTATAATTATTAACATACCTCCAAACGAAATGAGAATGAATTTAATATAAATCCCAATGTTTGTAACATATATATATATATATATATATATATATATATATATAAGTCATCCACAGACAGACTGTTTCGCTGTTTCACAGCTCTTCAGTGTGGCTAGACATCCGGTTGCCTCTAGCTAGGATCGAAACCCGACTGAATTGGTGTCAGTCGGAGATTCTACCAATAAGCCGTCAGCGCACGGCAGGAATGAAGGTGAATTTTAGCACATTTATTTTTAGATAAACACACACAGTGACCGAGAGTGACTCAATTTGCTTTTTACTGAAGAGTCTCGCTATATCAGCTATAATAGTCACTGTTTACAAACCCACACCTCTTCCCCAGAGAGCTCAACTGAAATTAATTTTTCAGAGTAATTTCTAATGAATTAAAGGATTTATTTTAAATCTAACATTTTCTCATTACTCAGACATATGCATCTACAAAAATAACATTTAGAATAATGAGATATATCCAGAGTTGGTACAAGGGTCTCATGACCCCACCCGAATCTATGATACAGGGCTCCCCCCTCTGCTCTACTATATCTCAATATTCATATATAATACAAATTTTATTTTAACCTAATTATGTACAATAGTGGATCATATGCAGTATAGGTGAACAATTCTAGAAAAATTGAAAATAAATACAATGTAACTAAATACAAATTAGAGACATGTCATAATCGATCATTATGTCTTGAATAAATCAGCAATGTTTTGCAGCCATTTTTAACATCAACTTGAGATTTTTCTTGTTAAAAAGTTGTATAATTTTAACATATTCACCATTATGGCTAAAAATATTGAATTTTATATAATGTTTTTGCTAGACATAGCATGAGCAAAACAAATTCACAGATTTGGACAAAAATAAAAGACCCCAGAATGACATCAAAATTTGCCAAAGATTTTTCATCCATTAATAATCAGTTGTGCTTAATTTAATTTGTAACATATGTAAATGTAGGTTTAAAAAAAGAAAAAAAAGAAGCAAATGTTGATAAAATAACAGGGTCCCCAATCAGGCTCGTACAAGCAGTTGTGATGTTCAGGGGTAGTATACACCAGCCCTGTATAGATCATGTAATGATCTTAGCTCTTTTCAAAGTTTTTATGATTTGGTAGTCAGGTTCTCTGCTCCCTTGCATTTTAAATCATCATAATCAACAACTGATGCTTGTCCACTATTGAGTTTTATTTCAAGGTACAAGTCATCACTCTTAAAATGCATAAGCCAGTTTTAGGATGTACAGTCAGATATTGATTCATTCCTTTCCATTTCAAAATTTTACAAACCACTTCAGCAACTTTGAGACAGTTTACAATGATGACTCAAATTGCAGTGCAGGAGTGCAATACACGTATCTGCCATTATAACATTTGAAACAAAAGGTACGCCTGAATAGCACTGGTAAAATGTTATGCATTATTAATAACAATAATATAACGGTATCTTAGTTGATGGAATTTTTTTAAAATGCCATCTCCATGCAAGATAGAAGGAGTTACAGATATCCAAATTCTGTTTCTTTATTATTGAATTGCTGTAATTTTTGAGGAAATATAGTGGAGTGGGTTCCTGCTGACTTCTCGACAGTTTTAAATTCAGAGTTATTCTTCTAGACTGGCCCAGTTTATCCTAATAACCCATAGTGTACAGCAGAAATGAATTCAAGCCTTTCCAAAGTGCAAAAGTGTAAAACAAAACCCAAAAAAAATGAAAATACTTTTGATACACCCTAATAAAACATTTCTCTTGATTTTAGAATTAAGTAAAATAATGCATTTTGTTTTATGCTGTTGTTGTTTTAATTTCTGCTTGTCTTCACAAAAATACTAAATACTTAATTCCAAAGAAACTATTTGTTAAAGCAAAGCATATCTGCTTTACTGTGAGCCTGTTTTAGAAAATTACTTGTTTTCAATCTCTCAAAGATCTATGCATGACATTTGAAATACAATTTGATTTTCTTACTCACTTTTTTGATGAATTTCTTCATAGTTACATGATTTACAATCAGATTAATGTCATCTTTGTTGTTACTAGCACATTTCGGTCAATGTACCATCTGGCCTTCTTCAGGGAATTTCAAACTGAACCCTTTATTAAATATATGGGAGTAGATTGTTCTCATTCAGTTGTTCACATCTAGGTATATCTGTTTTTTGTTAAAAAGACTAACAAAAGGACTTTTTTTTTTTTTTTTGTAAAAAGGATTAACAATAACTTGCTAGCCCTGAACAGCACTAAAAAGACAATAAAGATGAAATATACCTAGCTATAGATAACAGGATGAGAACAATCTATCCCTATAGATTGAATAAAGGGTTTAGTTCAAAATTTCCTGAAGGCTACTTGGATCAACAACCACTTGAAGATTGCTTGGAAGGCACATCAGTAAGAACAAAGATGAGGATATTAATTTGACTGTAAATAAATAATGTAAATAACTTCTTGTCACAGAAATTCAACAGAAATAAATTAACTTTTTTTTTTTATTCACTTTTGTTTATTACTATTTCTTTAATCATGTATTTTTGAGACTAACCTCCTAGCCATATATTTGATACTACAGTGCACAGTGTAGCAATGCCTGCCAGGGTTGCCAGAATTTAAATCCCAGCACCATTAAATTTTTGAATTGACTCCTTCATAAAACCAAGTTGTTTTTGAATGACATCTTAGGATAGGATTCTTTTTCTTTATTTATGAATTACTATAACTTCTTGGAAAAGATCAGGAAGTGGTTTTCTGTTGACATCTCCATGGTTTATAATTCAGTGTTATTGTTCTCTTGGACTGGCTGCCACCCAAGGCTGCCTAACTGTGAAACCCATAACTGAGGGTGTAAGAGATGGATTCATGACTTTTCCTAGAGCATTGTGAATATAACTGACTTGGTCACAATTTGAACTCTGCTCTCTGATTCTATTTTCAGTGCTTATAATCATTCAGCTACCTGTATATCCTATTAAGCTCAAGTCCAGCTTATTTTAAAAGTCAACCAGAAGTTCACAAGTAGTGAAATAAAAAGTTTAGTAGTGTTGGGCTTTTGACAATGGCTCAGTCTGGCAATCCTGATTCTTACTAGTTGATGAAACGACTATAGTCACTTTTTTTATTATGATTCACTACAGTACTTTATTATATTGCTCAAAATAAATGACAGTATTATTACCCACAAATATGCACCACAGTTCCTGATGCTGTTATCACTTAAATTGAATAGATAGAACCACTATAGCTTTTTACTCTATGCACTTCACCATGTTGCTATAATTCTCAAATAAATGACTGTATAATTAGCCATAGATATGCACTATAATTAGTAATGATGCAGTTCCCACTTGAACTGATAGATGGAACCACTATAGCTGCTTATTCCCTTCAGTACTGCTGCAGTTCTCAAATAAATAGCAACATAGTCAAACTTAAAAGATAAATTTTCTGCTGAAGTCACGTTCATCATATTGTGCTGACTTTAAAGTATTATTTTGGTGACAGGCACTTCATCTATGATGCAGTTCTAAAAATGTTTGACAATTTTAGGAATAAGGAACCACTGACTAAACCCATGATTGAAAATATTTTTAACCCAGAAATTGAAAAGAAGAATGTTGATGGTGCAGTATTTTTTTTAGTTTCATACTTAATATATAATGAAAATAGTTAACTTAATTGGCATCATTTTTCAATGTCACTTCGAAAAGTAGCTTTTTAATTAAGGTATAATTTGTTGGAATTGTTTCTAGCAATTTTAAATGCTTATAAATAAATAAAAATGGCTTAATTTGGTCTCCAGACATTCAGTGGCTAGGAGGTTAACAACATTTGTATGAACTACTTAATTTATCTACTAATTTTTATCATAACTTACTATATTTAGCAACATGGCATGACCAAAGTTGGTCATGGATGGTGTAATCGAAGGTTATTCTAACATAAAAAGACCTGTTAATTCAAATTTCATATAATTATGATTACATATTTTTAGTTATTTTTATTTCAATTAAACTAGGTTAAATATGATTTTTAATTATGAATTCTGTAGCTTAAGATTTTTATTAATTTTAACACTTATTCAAGTTATATTTGCCCATTGTATTTTAATAGAAATTCCTAAATTGTTTTCTCTCTCTCTCTCTTTCTATATCTATCTATATATATATATATATTTAATCCCAACAGGAATTATAAAATGGTCATATTTATAGCATTCTTTTACCATTTTTCTTTCATCTTCTTAATAATAGCAAGCTTAAGTGGAAAAGGTAATGGCTAACATTGTTTTTCCATCTCTCTTCATGTCCCACCGCTATGCTGTTATGGGTATTCATGTGTGCATGTTAAAATAAGACTAAAAGTGAATGGAAAGGTCTTAAAATTCTTTTCTTAAATATTTATTTAAAAATTTGTCCAAGGTGTCATCATCATCATGCTCTCATGGCGTCAGATCTAAATTGATTAGAAATGGTAACATGTACATGATTGCCTTGGTCAATTAGGATGGGCTACAGTCTATATCCTGTTCACTACCACAGATTTGCTTGTCAATATCCTAACCATAACCAGTTGGTCATGTCCCCTAGGGATGCCATATTGTGCATTTCTGTTCATGAGAAAGAGTAGTGGGGAAGCGTCATGGCCAAGTGTTGAGAGGATTGTTTTTCAGTCTTTTTATTTTTTTCTTTCTTTAAATTCTGAAGGATGATTCAGCCAAGGTGACTTGTGAATCACATCAAAACAATTGGGACCACCTGAGAGACTGTTCTGAGTAGACCGGGTTACTGACCTGAATCTATTACTAACTGGGCCTCACCTGCCTTTATCAAAACCTGTCACCATATCATACGCACATGGCTGTGATGCATCTGCCTGATGTCTCCTTATTAGACTGGGTATCATAATGGGTCCATATTGGGCTTCATACATTTTTAAGCTGACATGACATTATCAGGGCAATTCTGCTCTCTCACTCAATTTTCTTTTATGATTTTAAAATGAAACGCTTATAAATTAAATTTAAAAAAAACCTTTTTCAAAACATGATAAATATTTACTGAAAGGAGACCTGAAATTCACTTTTAGTTTTAGGATGATTCATAAGCAGTGACCTTATTATTCACTGGTTCATTGTAGAAAATGATTTGCTTATGTTTACCGTCATGGATCACCGTGTGTGTGTGTGTGTGTGTGTGTATATATATATATATATATATATATATATATATATATATATATATATATTAGCTTATTCACCTTTTTCTGTGTTTTGTTTTTAATATGCTGCATTACTTATATAGTGGCTTCTTGCACTTATAATTGATATTTATTATTGTTTAAATCATTTTTCTTTTTTATTAAAGTGCTAAAAATCTGTAACAACCTTAACTGGAAAAAAATTGCTTCTTTTCATATATATATATATATATATATATATATATATATATATATATTTAATTTTATTTTATTTTTTACATTGTCATTTTTGTCTGTTAAATTGAAAATGGTTTTGTAATTGTTGAATTTTAATTTTTGGTATAATTTTCTACTTGGTGTTTATCTTGTATTTAGAAAAAAAAAGATCAAATTCAGTAATATTAAATTTATTAAAATTTAAATTAATAATACTCTTGTTATATTTAGACAGCACATCTTCATTCAAACATGTTTCATTAAATAATATAGACATATTATGTCTATTTTTATAATCCTTTCTAGTTCTCTAATTATCTTGTTGATGTTAAGTTGAAATTCATCAAGGAAGGTGCCATTACATTCAGCTTGTCTCAACAATTCACCCCTGAGGTTGATCTCAGCGGAGATTGAAAGTACTTAACAAAAAATATGTTGCCTTCGTTGATGAATTTCAACTTAAATTCAAGAAGATAATTTGAGAACTAGAAAGTATTATTATAAAAATAAATAGACATAATGTCTATATTATTTAATGAAACTTAATTTAACACACACACACACACACACACATATATATATATATATATATATATATATATATATATATATATATATATATATATATATATATATTTTAATGTGTGGGTGGCTAATTATGCAAATGAAAATGAAACCAAAGGAAATAATAGTTAATAATAAATCTCTCAACACACCAGATGATTTTCTTATATATAAATAAGATTGTCTGTATATTTGGAGGCGGGGACAATGGAGGAAAAGAACTGAAAAATATATCAAATTCAACAATAATTTAATGAGAGTATTTCTTGTTGTTCACTGATCTGTGTGGTTTGAGATCCTGAGAGGAGTCATTTTCATTCTTTGAGCTATTCAGACTAGTATTTTTATCCATGTTTTTTTTTATTACAATGTTTCAGCTGATACTGTCTTTGGCCTTTATCAATCTGAAATAACTTGTAGAATAATTCACTGATTCATTATCAGGCAATTTTGTGTTCATCTCTTTAAATGCATTAAAGCAAAAAAAAAAAACAAAAAAACATTTCTGAATTATATTGAGTATTTGATTTATCTCCCTTGACTATAGAATCATTTTGTTGTTGTGCTTTTGTTTTTTTTTCCTTTTGAATTTGTTGATTTTTTTTTTCCTTTTGAAATTGTCTTTTGAAAAGTAAAAAAAAATTATTAGTCTCTTTCAAATGTCATTTAACCATTTAAATTAAATAAACATAATTCCCCAAATATATAGTAATACACAAGAGAACTGTCCATTTCTCTCATTGCAAATCTCAATAAAAGAGTCACAAATGTTTTTGTATTTTTACATTTCCTAAAACATTCAAGTAATCTGTTAGCATATTTAGAGGATGCTGTTAATGGCATGGTATATGGAGTCAGTTAACAAAGTTCACTCAAGCTGGAACACTTTCTACTAAAGGCCATGAGAAAGGCATGACTCTATTTCACCCTAGCAACTATGGGTAAATAGACTTTTATCCCTGTAAAGCAGTTCAACTTTAGTTTTGAACTAATAGATAAAAAAATGAAAAAAAAAATGAAAATAATGCAACATCAGTTGATGATGATGTAGTCTAGTATGTTATAAGCAGTCTATAGGGAAAAAAATTAACTGATTTTACTCTTTAATTTTAATAATACATTTTACAATATGGAGCTTTCAATATCTAGAAATAAAAATTTACTATCTTGGTTATATCACATTGGAGCACTGGTTCTTGTATGATCACTGGAGTTAAGTAATGTCAAGCCTGGTCTGAATCCTAAGAGGATGTTTCCCCAATTACTACAATCTTAACCTGTTCAAGGCTAGGGTCAACCTTTATTGTCCACTCCTATTTGCACATTTTGCCTCCTAACGTAATCCTCTACCTTGAATAGACCCCAGGCCTTGTAAAGGATGAACTTTACTGTAAAAAAAAAAAAATTTGGCCTAGCCTTTTGTATTTACTTTTGCATAAATACCATTGGGAAAGACATGAATGAATTTCTTCTCCCCACCAGCTATGGGTCAAATAGTAGAGTAGACTAAGTTCTAGACTTGGATGACAAATAGTCTGAGAGAAGAAAAAAATGAATTCTAAACTGTTGAGACTGTAATGTGAAAACACTCTGTCTTTCCTAAGAAGTCATGGCAATTCCTCAGATAATAAAAGGAATCTATGAGGAGTCACAGTCACCAAAATGTCTTGAATTGACATGACATTTAAAAAAAAAAATCTATCCCATAATAATTGTTATGTTTATTGTATGCAAATGTAACAACTATTATTATTATTAAATAATATTATTTTTATTCTAAAAATGATTGTTCAGATTAAATCTAAAAATATAATTCCTCATATATTTGTAACGTGTATCAACCCCCAAAATAATCTTTTACTAATGGTTTTCCTTGAGAATGGGATTATCATAA
The DNA here is from genome assembly GCA_903632075.3 of Acanthosepion pharaonis. Lineage (NCBI taxonomy): Eukaryota > Metazoa > Mollusca > Cephalopoda > Sepiida > Sepiidae > Acanthosepion > Acanthosepion pharaonis. Next base: position 6,836,832 of record CAHIKZ030002722.1, on the reverse strand, counting down.
TCCTCAATGGGATTATTATTTCATAGAGAAAATGGACAAATATATTACGTTGTGTAGAGAACAGTACTAAAAAAGTGATTTTTAACATTGAGTATTGTGCTAGTCTTTCAAAATTCTACATGTGTACTATGTATTCATTCTTTATCTCATAAATCAAATTCCATATTGAAAGCCAACTTTATTCTCCAAGGAATTATTTCATGGCACCATTTGGCCACCTCTGCTTTTGAAATTCTGTTGAATGAGTTTAGTACTCTCCTTTGATGCTACAAGATTGTCTGACCCAAATCTGTTCACAGCAAATAATTCTTAGCTAAAAATGGCTGTTGCTAGACTCTACCAGTTGCTAATCACTATTCTCTTACTTACCAACCAGTCAGCAGCAGAATAGTATGTTCCACCCCAGACACTGTTGGTGGGTAATAAGAGGTGGAAGACTCAAGTGAATAACCTATCATGATTCTGTACCCCATTCAGGAATAGGAGCATTAATATTCCTATCTATCTCTTCTGCAGTTACTACTAAGCTTGGGAGAGTGTTTAACTTTTTTTTAAAAAAAGATTTTAACATTTTACTTGAATCATTTATTTACATTGGACTTTTCTTCTTTTTTTTCTTCTTTTTAAACTAAAATCATAAATTTCTTGGTCTTATTTGAACAAATCTTAATATTTTATGTAAAAATCTATGAACATAGCAAAAATCTATACCTGTCCCAGGGTGGAAAAATTCTTATTTCAAGACAAAAAAATTATTGCTGTAGGAATGAACAATGACTTCTAATATTTTATTTTCTACTTGAATATTTTAATATTTTCAGATCCAAATCAGATTTTATTCTGTAGGATATTTTTTTCCTATTGCAATAGGATAATGTATAAACATACACATGTGACACCTTAGAATTTCTTTAATAAAATAATTGTTGTAAATTAAGTAAACATTTATTACTTTTATATAATTAAATCCATTTATTATTTTTAATTATAATTTAATCCATTTTCTTCTTTAAGAAAAATATTTTCTCCTCTTTTGTCTCATTGATGCACTTTGTCAATTGTAATCAAAATCAAATCAATTTATTGTGTGATCTTTCCTTGAAATCTGACTGTGACTAAAACCATGACTATTGCTGTCCACAGTTTCCTGGTCAGTTTTATGGTAGATGCCAGGGGTGGAGCAATGCGAGGTAGTCGTCATTCAGGTGTACGAATCATCATCCCTCCTCGCAAAGCTTACATGCCCACAAGAGTGACTTGCAAATTAATTAAACGAGAGAAATTAAGCCATCCACCTCCTCTTAATGAAGGTGAGGCTTTGGCAAGTCGCATCCTGGAAATGGGACCAGTTGGAGTCAAGTTCCTTGGGTAAGTATTACTGTGCTTGTATTATTTTTTCTTTTTTTCTATTTAGGATTTTCCCCCTTTTTCCTTTTTCCCTTTCTTTCATCCCTTTCTTTCTCACTTTCTTTCATTCTTTTCTCTCTTTCGTTTTTGCTTATTTCTCTCCCCTTTTTTGCTTTTTTCTCTTATTCCTTTTTTTTTTTTTTTGCTTCTTTCTCACTTTCCTTTTTATTTTTGCTTCTTTCTCTCTTTCCTCTCTCAACATTCTCTTGCTTTTCTCTCTCTCTCTTTCTCTTTGCTCCTTTCTTTTAATTTTTTACTCTTACCCCCATTTTTCCCCTCATCTCTCTTTCCTTACTTTCTGTATTTCTTCCTTTCTTTCCTTCCCACTTCTTCTAGTTCCCCTACCACTCATTCCTTTCTTTCTCCCATCCTCTCATTGTTTTCTTTTTTTTTTCTTCGTTTCTTCTAATGTGAAATCTTGTTGATAAATAGGTTTTTATAATAATGGAATTGTTATTGTTTTAACATTTCACTATTTACCTAAGGTTGATCATTTCTATTTAATTATGAATTTTTTTTATGAAATAATTTGTATGTAACTAAAACAAAAATATTTAGTTGTGTAAAATAAACATAAGATATGATATCAGTGATAGTAGACATTATACAGTTAGCTATATAGCAATTTTTGCAACACTGATATAAATTGAACAATTTTAAAAATACACATAGGTATATTAATCTCTATAGCCTACTGTTAAAAAAAAAACAACTCTATTTTACATGACAAATATTTATTTTTCAACATCAACTCCTCCCTTTACAGAATTGATTGTTATTCATATGGATCAAACATACAATGAAAATTTCAGATCAAAATTTAGTTAAATCTGGCTATAAACTTATTGACACATCTTTATACTGTTTATGTGACTACCACTTATGTATATTTGTAAATAATAATAATAATAAACTAATAGTAATGACACCTATTGGTATACATAAAATTATATATAATCCCATGTATGTTGAGGGGTACATAATTTCTATCAATTTGGTAGATATGTAGTTTTTGTGATTACATGTTCCTCAGGACCCAGACTAAAATGATTTTATTTATATTATATATATATATATATATATATATATATATATATATATATATATTTATTTAAAAATATGATTCCAAAACATGCTTTTCAGCTCTTGTTTTGAAACATAGAACCGAAGCGTTTTCCATGTTTTTAAAACAAGTTTTCAGCTCTTGTTTTTTTTTAAACAAAAAACTGAGAACTTTCCTATTTTCTATATATTATATATATATATATATATAATAATTTTATCGTATGTTTTACTCACTACAAAGGAATTTTTCGATTCTTACCCGTATTTTGCATCTTTGTGGTAAATAAATAATTTGTCTATATTTTATGCTCTTTAGCCCTTTTTGTTTTTTTTTAAGTTAAAACTGATGATCAGAGGACCGCTCAAAAGTACTATTTTTTTGTAAAAAACAAGGATAATTCATAAATATTAAAGAACTTTTAGGATTATTTACCTAATTTTTTTTTTTGCGAGTTCTTTCCTCTCTCTTTCTCTTTTGCTATTTTTTAATTTTTTACTATATATTTTCACATATATATATATATATATATATAATAATTTTTTTTTATGAAATATTTGTATGTAACTAAAACAAAAAATATTTAGTTGTGTAAAAAATAGACAAAACCATTTTACTTTTGCAACACTGATATAAATTGAACACTACAAAGATGCAACTCTAAGATTGTTCATAACCATTTTGTTATTCGATTCTTACCCAAAATTTAGTCGTCTTTTTAAGTGCAGTTGAAATGCACTAAAACCAAGTTGCATCTTTTTGTAGTGAGTAAAATGGTTTTTTTATATATTATAAATATTTAATAAATGAATAATTATTGCTCTATCGGTATTTAGCCCTCTTTTGGATTTTTTTGGTTTTTTTTTTTTTTTAAGTTAAAAACTGATGATCAGAGGACCCGCTCAAAAGTACTTGCATATTTAAGGAAGACCTAATACAGTTTGTAATTTTAAAAAACAAGGATCATAATCATTCATCAAATGGTTAGTGGGTTAATGCACCTTTAAAATTTAGTTAAATAAAAGAATTTAGCCCCATTTTATTTTTTTTTTTTTAAGTTAAAAAACTATCATTAACTTTACTAATTTACTTTTTTGTATGAATGATTCATTCATAAATGGTTATATATATGTTTATGTTTGTTTTAAAAACAATACGCTAGAATTAGCTGTTTCTTTCTACTGAATGATGATAGCTCAGTGGTAGAAACTCTGACACCAAATTGGTCAGGTTTTGGTCCTGACTTGAAGCATTTGGATGTCTACTTGCACTGAGGAGCTGTGATACAGTAAAACAATACTGTCTGTGAATGAATGACACACACACACACACATATATATATATATATATATATATATATTCTTACTCTGTCCTGGATTTGAGTTCTACCTGGATTCTATCATCTTGGGAATTATATATATATATATATATATATATATATATATATATATATATATATATATATGTAATAATTAACAATTATTCTTGTCTTGGTCCTGAGAAGTGTGGAATCACAGAGCACCGAGTTGATCACTGAGAAGTATTGTGAATTTTCATAATTTTTTTTATACAATATTTGTAAATATAAAAATGTAAATAATATTTAGAGTTGAAGTTATTCTAAACCATTGCTTTTATAATATCAGATGTGTTTTTAGTTTGAAAGGTTTAATTGCAAATTACATATAAAATGATTTTGAACAGGTCTCCTTATTTTAAAATTTATCTGTAATCACTTAGAGTGGATTTTCAACATTATCAATATTTCATTTTATTTATACATACCTTTTTAGGCATGTATAAAAATTAAGAAATAAAATTGATCATATGATAGAATACTTAAGCAAAATTATTTTTCTTCAGCTAAATAATGTTTAACTACATTTTTGGTACAAGGAAATCTGTAAAGATGTATGGGTGTAGAGAATCCTTTGCAAATGTACCACATACTCTTGATTGTCTTTTGTTCATACTTCCTTTTCCAAATAAAGGGGTGGTTATATGTTAGCTGAATTTTGAACTGAAATTTTCAAGGGATAATACTCAATATATATAATTAATTTTCACTTAAGTGCATTGACAAGGTGGAAATGGTTGAAAAATAAATATTCAGTTGTATGTAAATAATGTTGTTGTTTTTTCATCATTATGCTACGAAATTAAAGAAAAGTTTTGAATGGGAAAGTTTACTTGAATGTAAGACTTAAGGAGAATTAAAACATAGCTGGCAAGGTTCCATCTACCTCTTTTATATATATATATATATATATGATAATGATATATAATTTTTTTTTTTTATATATCAAGAACAATTTTTGGAGGAAAGATGTATGATATGACAAATTGGAAAAAATTTACGTGTGATGAATTTCGTCCTTTACAACTTCATCAGATGAAATGTATCACACAAAAACTTTCCCTCTTTGTCATATATATATATATATATATATATATATATATATATATATATATATATATATATATATATATATAATCAAAAGTTCTATCTATCAATTTTTTTGTTAGTTTTTAAATTTTTCAAATTAGGTGTTTTTTATTAATAGTAAATTTGACAAAGTTTATATTTATTTTTATTTAAAATATATTTATTTAAATAAAAATAAATATGAACTTTCTCAAATTTACTGATAGACAGAACTGTTCATATTATATAACCAAACGTGTTTGAGAGACTTATTGCTGCTGAAATACCCTTTTTACACATACACACTGAAAAATTCTTGGCCTGGCCCTGTTCTCAAAATCTCCCCAAAATGATCCAATTTTTTGAATCCAATAATTCAGGCTAAAAACATTTCAGTATCTTTTTATGCATATCTCCTCCACATGTATCAGACATGAAGTTAAATTTTAGAATTCTCTCTTTTAGACAAGTTTAAGTTGGAATGCGTAAATTGAAGATAATTTCAAAGAAAAAGAATTATACTGTGTTTTTAAGAGAAATGGTTTCTCTTTCATTTCTCTATAGCCCCGTCATTATTGAAGTGCCACATTTTGCATCCCTCCGTGGCAAAGAACGTGAGATTGTCATCATTCGCTGTGATGATGGAGAAAAATGGACGGAACATCCCATGCAAGCTACAGAAGAAGCTGTCAACGAGACACTCAATGGAAGTTTTGAAGGTCAAAATGCATCAGTGTCAAGTCTGTGGAGTGAGCATGCAATTTGAGTTTTTTTTCTTAATTTGCAGTTTATATTCATTTTAATTTGATCTTGCATTTGATTTTATTTATTGAGATTTTCATTTGAGTTGCTTAATTTAATTTTTAAAAATTACTTTGATATGAAAAAAGAAACAAAAAAACTATAAGCTTATTGAGAATGACAAAATATTAAGGTGTATCAAAAGTAATTTATTAATTAATAGGAAACATTTCAACACTCTCTGTAAGCCTATTAAAGTTTGTATATCATTCAATGATCCAAGATCTTTTAAAAGATATTAGGTAGATGTTTGGATTTTCTTCTCCCTTGCTTCAAGTGACATAACTGTCAAATCTGCCAGTAGCATCAGTGGGTTTGAGACCCAGTTTAAAATAATGCCTTAAAATTGGCAGAATCTTAATGTTTCTACCTACCATTATAACATCTGAAATAAAAGGTACAGCTGAATAGTATTGATAAAAACATTAACATAATATTGACAAAATAGTAGAGTCGTAGATGCTTCAATGAAATAAGCTTTGAAGTAAAGGTCTGAAAAAAAAAGAAAATGAAAATACTTTTGATACACCCTAATAGAATTTGCACAAGCTACTGCAAAGAGCTTTTTATAATTGTTGCAACACTTTTTTGTTTGGATAATTTCCTCACTTCAGATGCATGTCATATAAAAAGAATTTAATTGAATATTTTAAAATAAATGACATTTCTAAACCCAGATAAATTTCACAGATGGTTATTGACTAAGTTTAGCTTTCTCTGATACAAGACCATAATATTTAAGTATTTAGTAAGCCTTGGATAAACTACACTTGCAAGTTGGTTTTTGAAACATTTCTTTCTCAAATTTAAAATTGGGGGCTATCAAAATATATATATATATATATATATATATATATATATATATATATATTTAGAAATTGGTTTGTTGATGTTTCAGATGTAAAAATAAGTAGATATAGCTTTAGAGAAAATCTGAACAAGTGCGTGTGCTTTGTGGCAAATGCAACTTTACAAGAATTGTGAAGCTCTCTGTAGCTGAGCAGTCAAAGTACGCTGGATCAGACTGGTTTCTTCTTCAAAGAAGGATAAATATGGGTATACTCTAAAAATAAGATTTGAACTAATAAATAAATATATGTGCTAAAATATAATTTTAAGGCATGCTATATTTATGGGTTAAAGAGTGCTCAATATCAGCTATAGAGTGTATGTCAATATAAAAGTGAATATTGAAGTCAACAGCCAGAGGCGAGAGTCTGTTTCATGCTTAAATGCAATCTTTGTGCAGCAAGGCTTCTGACCGAGAGGTTTTGAGGAGCATGGAAGCACTTCTTAATTGCTGTTGTTCCTAGCTCCACCCTGACACGGAGTGATAGTACCTGTTATGTTCCCTGCTATGGGCAAATAGTGAACCCCTAAAGTGGGGTCAAAATATGAAAATATAAGAATACATTAGAAAAAGTAATTCTTAGTAAAAATAAAAAAATTACCAGCAATACATTTTTGGAAAAAAAAAAGATTACAAAAGCTCACAAGAGAATAAAATTTTGGCATTAAATGACCCATAAGGTGTTGATATGCCATTAAACAACCAAACCAAACTAAGCAGGATGAAAATTGGCATTTTTTTTTTTTTTTTTTTTTTTTTTAATTCATAATTGTTCAGTCCCATATTCGTTCATGTAACAAAGATGAATTTTTGTCAGATAAATTATTTGAAACTAGAATATCCAAATGTCTTTGTTCTTTTACTTGATTAAGGCAAACTTTATCTCGTGTGTAAGTGTATTTCATTTTGTATCTTCACCTCGACACCCTTTCCCACATTGAATTTTACATGCCATCATGGAAGTAAATTCAAGCTGAAAGTGAATTTAAATCATCTTAAAGTAAGGAGCACAATATGTGTGTCATGTATGCATGTTAAAACAAAAGAATTATTGAAAGATAGCAAGGAATAGTTTAACATGTTAAACCAATAGTATTGGTTTGATGATAATAATGCTCCAACATCTAATCACTGCAAGAGAACGTACTTCAATTTTAGAGTCTAAAATAGCTGGTAACATAGAATTTTGTGTACTACTGCTGTGTATTTTTAGGAATAAAGTAAATCTGATGGCTACACCCATTTACATATTTCTGTAAAGTAATCAGCTCATAAGTTTCAGTGGCTTAAAGAAGCCATTTTAAAATCAACATTTCTACAGGTGCTTCGTTTTTCTTTTTTTAAATTTTTACCAGCTTCATTCATATGTATTTTTATTTGTTGTAAAATGTTTTTTTTCTGTCGATTTTTTTTGGCAACAAATTTTTATATTTTGCATGTTTTATGTACAATTATCACCATGTATTTTTACTGTTGTATTCATTAGAAGAAATGTTATTTATTCTCACATTTTTGTTTGCTATTTATCCAATTTTAAAATTATTATATAATTAGAATATTGTCCTAGTTCAGGAACTGACCAAATCTAACCTGCTATGATTTTATCTGATCTGCAGACTTTGAAATATTTTGTAATTCTGAAATAATAGCTTTAGATTATTTTCCTTTTAATATTATTTTTATAGATAAACTTAAAAAAATTTTTTTTTTCTTCTATCATTGAGAACCTTTTGTAAGATCTACTGTTAGGAGTAACTGATGCTGTTCTATGACATGCTGAAAAACCAATACAAGTGAAGATTTTCTAATTTTTAGAAATGCTTCCCAATATTCTACTTAAAAAAAAAAAATATTCTGCTTGTTATTTTTATCATTTGGTACATTTTTATTTGCAAAGACATTTTCAAAATTGAAGCCTCCTTAAATCTACATATAATTCAGTCTTAACTGACCAACACTTGCAACCAATTTTGATGATAGAAAAGCATAAATTTGGAATCATAATTTGACTTCTTTATTAATCTCAGAAAAGAGAAATTCATCATTCACTCCATTTGACATTTTTTTCTTTTTAATTAGTAATGCTACTGTTAAAAGAATTATATTGGATTTTATGTTTATTATTTATAAGATTTGTATCACTAAATCATTATGTCAAAACAAAAAATTCTTACAGCCTAAAAATATTTTCTGGCATTAGATAACCTGCAAAGTGGGTGATAAGCCATAGAAAATTAATGAATCAATCAATTTGTTTATTCATAATGGAAAACATTATTCAATATGGATTAAAGTACAAGTAAGAATCCTCAGACAATTGTAAATTATTGGCAAGTGAGGGCTGAACTAAGAGAAAAAAAAAAAAAAAAAAAAATTAGAAATTATTAATATTGCAAAATATATCATGGTTGATTGGGGTAAAGCCCTCAAGCCTTTATTTATTGATTTATTTATTGATTCCCCCCACCCCAAAAAATGAGGATGTATTTTACTTTTGAAACTAAATTAATCATTCGCTTGCCAATAATTTACAATCACCTGAAGAGACACATTGTCATGTGCTGAAACACGACTGCAATTGTGTAGCAATTTTGACGTTTTTGTGGTAATATCCAAAAATAAATAATATTGCTCTACTATGTATTGAGCTCTCTTTTAAATTAAATGTTACGAACGTTGGAACTGTACTCTATTTGTTCTCATCATACCTGGAGATATATGTATATGTATATATCCAGGCAGTTTCATTTTGAGTTTGTCTTTGCTTGTTACTTAAAAAAGAAAAAAAGATTGCCAATCTGCCCAACTTACCTGAAATAAGAAATACAAAAAGCAACATATTAGCAACCTGTTTTCACAACTTACCAATGAGATATTACAATATTATAACAAAAGTCATGTTAGTTTATTATCTTTCGGTAATGCTCCAATAAATCTATAAAGTCACATTGTTTTATATATGTAGGTCATTTTTTAAAGTCTATCTTCATCTCTGATCAGAGGGGGTCATTTTTCTTAAGCATAGCTTAGATGTGACACAAAGCTGAAAGTAGGGGAGCATAGTGAGGATTGAACTTGCTATTCAGTTTAATTTAATTGATCTAGAGAGATGAGCTCACAATCCATTATACCACGTCAAAGTTCTCCTTCATCTCTGATCAGAGAGTTGGATTGTTTAATTTAATTTTGGATATTAATCTTATTATAAAATTCATGTTTTTCAGAGCTGGACCAAGAAGAGGAACTCACTGCTAAGAGAATCACTCGTATTCTGACAACAGATTTTCCAATGTACTTTGCTATTGTAACACGTATACGCCAAGAAAATCAAACAATTGGTTCTGAAGGTGGAATGCTCAGTTCTACTGTTGTTCCACAAGTTCAGACAATTTTCCCCGAAGGAGCCCTCACTAAGAAAATACCAGTTGGCCTTCAGGTGAATTGAAATTATCATAATTGTTATTCAAATGTTTTGTTTTTTTTAAATTTGTTACTGATAATATTAATGTATTTAAACATTTACCCTATATACTTGTGTAACATGTGATCTTGCATACCATGTGACCACCAAATTTTCACTTATAAAAAATGATTTTATCATGTATCTTGTGTATCATGCGAATTCCTTTTTTGAGAGACCAAATTACAATAAACTAACTTCTTTTCTTCTATCTTTTTATTCCATCTTTTAGTTGAATAAGTTAAAAAAAAGTAAAAGAGAATGATAAAAGTATCATTACTAACGCTATACTCATTGTGTAAACATGTACAAATAGGAAAATATTTAAAAAACATCTCCCAAATGACACCTCTATATTCAGTGCAGAAGTTTGCGCAATTAACATGGCTCTTAACCTCATCTCAGAATCAAGGAACAACAAGTTCATTATCTTTTCTGATTCACTATCAGTATTAGAATCACTAAAAAACAGGAAGTTTGATAATCCATTGATAGTGAAAATACTATGTAAATTAGAACACCTATCAAATGATAATGATATACAGATATGTTGGGTCCCAGGTCACACTGGAATCGGTGGAAATGACCAGGCAGATAAAGCAGCCAGGTCTACTCTAAATATGACCATAGAAAAAAATTTCAAAATACCATATACAGACCTTAAAATGAAGATAAATAAATACATACTGCAACAAAGACAACAACGCTGGAACAGCAATAGTAATAATAAATTACTAAAAATTAAACCTGAATTGGGAGAATGGAAACAGAGCTATAGGAAAAATAGAAAAGAGGAAGTGATATTGTCCAGACTTCGAATAGGCCATACAAGGACAACACATTCCTACTTACTTGAAGCAAAGCAACAACCAATGTGTTATGCATGCCAGACCGCATACACAGTGAAACACATTCTCATTGAATGTACTGACCTAGCCCATATAAGAGAAACGCTTTATAGTGCCAGTAACATGAAGGAACTGTTCCAAAAAACTGACATGGATAACATAATATCGCTTTCCTGAAAGCAGTCAATTTGTACCAAAAAATCTAAAAACATAAAAAGTTGGGAGTTTTCTGCAAACTTTTGCTGCAAGGAATGTTTTCAACAAAATCTGATTCTTTCTGCATACCATTTCTCAAAAAAGGAAGAAACTTCCTACGATACAATTCTCTACAAAAATTTTTTTTTGACAGAACCAGATTTTTTCTACAAACCATTTCATTTCTAAAAACCTTTTTCAGCATGGCAAACCTCTCCGTTTGTGGAAATGGAAGGGTCTATTATATTGGAAAATAATATTCCAATAATAACCTGATTTGACATTAAATGACTGAGGAGGTCGATATGTCGTAAAACACAAACAAACAAACAAACAAACAATAAACATGTACAGCCATAAACAACTGAACGGAAAACAGCTAAACATCTTATAAATGTAAACACTGGAAAAGATGCATATTTGATATGTTTGTATTTTATAATATCATACTAATATGTGAATATTATATGCATTATTATTATTGGATACAATTAATTAAAAGATCAAGTTTATCAAAATCATGTTTATTTTAAATTTCGCTGTACATTTTGACTACAGTAAATGGATATATGGTTTGGTTAACAGCGTAGCCAGGGCCAGCAGTACATATACTAATTTTATATCTTGTGTATGATGTGACCGCTTTAAAATTAGTTTAAAATTAGGTCTTCAAAAGTCGCATGATACATGAGTATATACAGTACTTTATTTTTATTTAACTGAAAATCAAGCCATGATTTTAATATGTACTTTTTAAAACCCTAGTAAAACATAAAGCTTTTCATTCTTTTTAAATTTAAGATTAATTTTTGTATGTTTCAATATATTTTCCTAATATTGCAGTCTTTGTTCTGAAAGCACCTTAAATATAAGGTCTGTCCAAAAATTATACAGCTGTTTAATATTAAAGTAGACTACCTTTTGTATGTGTCTCACCTCAGACGATTTCAGAATAGACTTTGCAGTCAGAGAAGCTAGGTGCAGGGGTGACTTGAAGGATGACCTCCTAATCAGGGGTGAAGATTTACGATTCACCTGATGTCAGTGGCTACCCCATGTGAACACCTAATCAACCTATCTGTGCCTGGGATATGTGCTTGTATCTTAGTTTCCTTCAGGGTTCTCTCCTTGGGACCAAACACACTTTTCAAAACAGTCTGCAAAGTCCATTTTTGGGGTCACCAAATGCCTCATGTTCTTTTTAATCTCGCTCACTTATCCCAGTGTTCTTTTCTCTTTTCAAAACAATCTGTAATGTCCCATTTTGGGACCACCATCAGCTGCTTCACCATTCTCTGTAAACTTGCTGAAAAATGTCAAACCTTTCAGTAGAATGTTTTAGATTTATGAATAAACTAGAAGCAGAAGTCACAATGTCACGGTCTAACAAAACCTGGTCATATTTTGCCAAAAATTCTTGCAGAAGACACTGAAGAAATTCTGAATGATTGAATTCTTTTCATACAGTCTGTAGGAATCCCTGGATCTTCTAATTTTTGCACTGTCAATCATCAATTTCCTTTTATTGCCAACTGTTATATGTTCAACATTTTTATGTGTTCTGCATGTTTGAAGGCTTTCCAGAACATGGATTACTTTCAGTGAATTTCTGGACAAGTTTAAAGACTCAATATTAAAATTTTATCTCATTGAATCTTCCTTAAAAACTTTAATTATTTGACTGGTTTCTGCAAGTGAATGTCCAAATTTTAGGCAAAGCTTGATGCATATACCCTTTAAATGCAACAGTAAAACAGTACAAAGATTCATTCAGTGGAATCTCACTGCTGACTGAGTAAACTCACAAGAGAGTATCTGTTCATAAATGTAAAATAAGGTCCCCTCAGATTGGTTACATCAAGGCCAGACAGTTCTCAACATATTCAAAATGGCTGGATACTTTCCAGACAGACCTCATTTTTTTAAGTTAAATATTTAAATTTAATATTCAAGTTAAAATTTTTAATAAATTTAACTACTGGATGTAAAAGCAAAATTGTTCACTTATTAGATTAAGATTTGAACCATTGTATCTTAGAAATGATTAAAGATATCTTACTGGAATTCTCTGAGGTTTTTACAACATTATTCGACTCTACTCTGAGCAATAAGAATGTATAATTACTCTCCAAGCTTAACAGAAGAATCATGATGAAATTGATCAAAAACAAAAATGACATGTTCATCATTAATTAACCATAGCTAAGGATTGGAAGCTCATGATGGATTGAAATTAAGTTCAAATATATATATATATATATATATATATATATATATAATGTGTGTGTGTTATTCTAGGATCATTTTCCAACTTATTGAAGATGATCTTCGCCTTCTCTAACATAACTTTCTCACCTGGAATAACAAGGTGCCTCACAGATTTCATGTACGATTTCATTTTCAAATCCTTTTTCATTGTTCTTTGGACTGTCATAGCTGAAACACTTCTCTCATATGCCAAACGTCTTATAGATTGAGTTGGATCTTTTCTAATTGATCTCTTTAGCTCTAAGTTGAAATGACGATCCCTCTTCCTGTTGTGACCTGATCCAGTTTTCCACTCTACTGTTCTCTCTTTTTTAAATTTATTCACCATTCTCTTGATGGTTCTTGAATGGACTTTGAAGATGGGAAGCTAGAGTATGAATATTGCTACCATTACTGAAGACCTGAATGATCTTTTTCCTCTCACCATTGCTTATTTGGGAAGACAGTGGGGCGGACACAAAACGATTTTCTAGCTGAATAACTCAAAGGGTTTTTCAATGATTCTTATGACAAATGCTGTCAAGATGGCTAAATATGTTATCTGAAGTCTGGAAAAAAGAAACCCAATTAGTTTAGTGGTTTTTTAGATATTAAACATTTTGTGTGATGGACAATTATGATGTAACACGATTTCAACAATTTTGCTGTTACACCCAGTACATGTAAACCTTAAATCTAAAGTTACAAGAAAAAGACAATTTTTCTTTTCCTTTTAATGTTGTTTCCATCTCATTACAACTGTCTTTTGCTTACTGATTTCATTAGTATTACAGCACCAAGATTGACTATTCATAGTAAGCTTAGCTTAGTACAAGACCTTCAATTATGAGGCACCTACAATGGTAATGATATATGAAACTAGCTTGTTAGTTATTACAGCAAGGGTTAGTGTTTAATGTTGTCTTCAACACAAAAACTGCCATTATAAAAATTGTTTTAGATATCTATAAAATTAATCCATGTGACAGAAATTTCCACTGTTTGCACTTTAATAAGATTTTGATGATAAATTTCTGTCATCTGTAGTTAAATGAAAAAAATTTTTGTAAAATTAAAATTTTTTTATAAAGGATTAAAATTACTGTCAATTAAAAAAATAACCAACTTTTAATTACGTAACTTAAACTCAATTTAGTTTGATAGAATCAATTTCCATGATTATTTTGGTAGGGTGCATTTCAGTGTTTCATTACAAAGAAAGTAGATTTCTTTGTAACAGTCATTTATTAATTATTTTTTGATTTCCAATCGAAAAGATTTCTAATTTTTTAACTGACTGAGTAAATATTCCTAAATGAATTTTTACAGTGATTTTATTTCAAGTTTAGAAGATCTTAGCACTAATTTAAAATAAAACTATTTTCATTTTGTTTTAAACCTAAATAACTCCCAATGTTTTATAAATGATTTCCTGCTTTCTTCATTTGTGGCTATTTTGTAATTTGTATTGCTGTCAATGTCCATAGTTTGTGCAATTTTCTAATTATTAAAATCTTTGATATTCTTTTCCACCAATTGTCTTTGATTTTCTGTTTTGTAAAACATAATATTTATATATATATATATATATATATATATATATATATATATATATATAATATATATAAAAAGTTTCAAATTAAAAAATAATAATGTTTTATTTTATAAAGTATTTATTTATTTATATATATATTTGATATTTCAAATTGTCCTCAATTTTTTTTCAGAAATAACTGTTTGTTACAAAATAAATTAAAATTACTGTTTGTTAGCAAGTAAGCGTCCTTGAGACATGGACGTCACGTGATATGGGACGTCACTGTTCGATATTTCTAACTTAAATCTGTCATAAATATTTTAAATGTTGTTTAAAAAAATTTTTACTATATCTAAAAAAAATTGCTTAACTATTGAAATATTTATAAAGATTTAAAACACCTAAGTCCCTATTCAACCCTAGTTTATGTGTATTTAATGACAGTTAGATTTAAGTTAGAAATATCCGAACAGTGACGTTCCATATCACGTGACGTCCGCGGGTCTCTCAAGGACGCTATTTGCTAACAAACAGTAATTTTAATTTATTTGTAATAAAATAGTTATTTCTGATGAAAAATTGAGGACAATTTGAAATATCAAATATATATATAAAAATAAATATTTTAAAAAAAAAAACATTATTTTTTTTAATTTGAAACTTTTTCTATATATATACATATATATATATATATATATTTTCTTTTAAATATCGACTTTTCCTTCCACTACTTAATTTATGTTAGTATAAGGTCTCAAGGTAACCATTTTATTATTTTCTTAATTTGTTTTTTAGCTTTAGAGTTGGCCAACAAGAAATATAATTAATATAAAAATATCAACAAAAATGTCTGGCCATCATTTTTTGCCTACACAGGATTCTGTGGTTAATTTTGAAGAAAATTGGTCTTTAAAAAATAAGTTATTGGACCTACAACTTATAAAATTATATATATAATATATAAAAATATAAGGCTTACAAAAATGTTAATTCATTTTAGTTAGTAAATGGCATTAGCAGTGTTTCGTTCTAACTCTACTATCACTTTTGATTTTATTGTGACAGCTGTTATGTTTATTTTTGGAATGGTGGGCATTATTCAGTTCAAGCTAGAGACCTATAATACCAGATTTTTTTATAAACCTATAAATGATATCATTTTTTTATTTTTATAATTAAAGCCAAATTTTATGGTGGGCATTCACTGGTTAATAATTCATTAATCCAAGATATTTAAAAAAAATGTTAATTTTTATGATTCGTTTAAAATATTTCAAATTAAAAAAAATAAAATAATTTAGCATGTTTAGATAAACTATTAAAAATACTCATTCTTATTGCTGTCAATGTCAATAGTTTATGTAATTTTTCAATTATTAAAATCTTTGTTCTTTTCCACTGATTGTATCATTAAAGTCTTTGCATTTATCTTTTGCAAACATGAGATTTTTTTTTTTTTTAATTACTGACTTTTCTTTTCACTACTTAATTTATATTAGATTTTTTATTTTAATTTTTGTAATTAATGTCAGGTTTTATGGTGGGCGTTAACATGCCAAAAAATAATTTAGCATGTTGAGATAAACTATTAAAAAACTTTTTATATCTACATGAGATGATGTAGAAAAGTTCCAAATAACCAAACATCCCTTTTTTTCTTTTTTTTTCTCTTGAAATTTTTCTGAACATTTCAGCACCTCTCCCCTGTATTTATCAGTTCGATGCCCTTGTTAAAAATATTTTGATGCCCTTATTAAATATATAATAACTTAGCATATGTAAATACACTTTCTGAAATAGTTATTTGATATCTCTATAACACTATCATTCAGATTCTCTCCACTAAAAATATCTATTTGCACTTTTTGTTTGCTTTCTTGCTTTTGGGAGTTATTTGGGGATTTTAATTTGTTATTTTGTTAATGAGAGTAAGGCTAAAAATAGTAATCAAAACCTTATTTTCTTCATTTTTAGCCTTCCGGGCAAATGATGAGGCCAGTAAAAATTACTGTTTAAACATTTTCTTACACTGCATTCAATTTATTAAAAAGAAAACAAAAAAAAATTCAGTATTTTTTATTTTTTAGTTGTTGTGAATTAGATACTATTTATATATATATAATATATATATAATATATATATAATATATATATATATATATATAATATAATATATATATATATATATATATATATATATATATAATATATAATATATAAAAATAATATATATATATATATATATATATATATATATATATAATATATAATATATATATATATAATATATATATATATATATATATATATATATATATATATCGTCTGCTTTTAACCAAACAAAAAGCTAGTAGTTTAATCAGCATATTCCAAAACTTTATGCCATCTCTGTCAATATCACTAGGCTCAACCGATTGCTCCAGAGTTAGTGGCCAAGATGCTTGGTAATCGTGTGGCTGTCAGTCCTATAGTTACTGTGGAACCACGTCGACGTAAATTCCACAAGCCAATTACTTTAACCATACCAGTTCCGAGGGCTGCCCAAAAGGGAATGATTAATCAGTATGGTGGAGATGCACCTACACTGCGGCTGTTATGCAGTATTTCTGGTAAGCGTAAGTTGAGTTTTGCTTGCTTCTCTGAACTTTCCTGCATGAACTAACTAACTAACATTTTCTTCCCAGCGCTCTAATGTTTCAGCAAATATCTCCCACACTTTTTAAAATATCAGACTTGTCAGTGGCAAATGTATAACTTTATTTCAAAAGTATATAAAAGGTTCATATTAATATCATTATGGTGATGGGTAGGAAAATAAGCAGTTTTGACTCAAAGAAAAAAATTACAGAACTTACTTTTAAAAAAAGTAAATAATTTAATCATTAAAAAAAATTTGCTTTTTCAAAAAAAAAAATGATAATCTTTTTTTTTTCTTTTTTTTTTTTAACTGCAAAATTTTTTTTTTTTTCAAAAACACAAATACAAACTGATTGCTTTTTCAAAATGATGATTAGAAAACATGCTTTTTTTTTTTTTTTAAAAAAAAAAAAAAAACTGCTAGGAAAACTGCTTTTTTATTTTTAAATAAGCAACTTAAAAATGAAACAATATTTAACCTACTTTTGGAATACTTCTGTGATACGCTGAAAGAAGGTGAATTCACTCTTATAAGAATTTAAAATACTTAAGATCAGTAAATTAGACATTAAATTCTCAACAGGGAACACTAAATGATGGACCTGAATGTTTGAAAGACATTTAATTTTTTTAAAAAATTGCAAAGATTAAAAAATAGATATTCTGTGAATGACTAGTCTTTACTGATTTGTCAATTGGTTTTTTCCTCAAAGTTGACAAGATTTTTCCTTAAATCAATTTCAAATTTTTTGATTCAATACCTTCCATGATGAATTTAGAAAACAAATGGTCCAAAACCACTCCAAACCTACTAAAACAATTATTTGACAAAAAAAAATCTGTAAAAATTTAATGTTTATTGAAAATATATCTTCTGCTAAAAACAAAAATTTACAAGGCAGATAAGACCATTTCTGTCTCCATTTTATATGTAAGTTTAGTATTGACTATTTTTCTAGAATAAATAATACCATTTTACAGTATTTGGTGTTTAAAACTAGTTATCAAATGCTCACAAGCTGATTTTATGTACATTAATAATAAATCCTTATAAAAATCTAGGTAGTGAAATTATTATTTAAGAGGGTTTGTCCAAGGAGTGACATCTCAGTCTCTGGAGGACTGGCCATTGATAACTCCCTTCAGAGACCTACCTGTTAGGATTTTATGATCGAGAAGACCCTTCCAGTGATTCCATAACTGGTGATCTTGTGTAGTAAGCCATTGTACCACACCTTGTCAAAGACCTTTGAGACATCTAGTGCTATGGTTCTCAAGGTGTATTTTTCATCAAGAGCATCACTGATTCTGAGAGTGGTGGTAGTTAGGACGTCGGCAGTGGATCAGTCTGACCGAAATCCATACTACTTGTTGCTAAAGAGTTCTTTCTAGGTGCTCAATGGCCCTCTTATTGATTATGGCCCCAAAAAGCTTGCTGATGATACTGAGGAAACTAATGGGTTTATATTGGGAGGAGGAGGAGGATCACATGCCCGTGTTCTTGAAAACTGGACATATGCTCGACACTTTCCACAGGCTTGGGAAGGATTTCTCCTTCAAGCAATAGTTGAATAATTTCCCTAGGATTGGAGATAATTCTGGGTTGATGTTCTTAAGTCAACCATTGGAATTTTGTCTGGACCAGTGGCTTTCTTAGGGTTAAGTCCTTTGATAAGTCTAGAGACTTCTCATGCTGTGATTATGCTCAGTGAGACATGATAACTTTGGTTGGAGATGGTCTTTGTCATCTAACAATGAGTTATTGGCAAAGGGGCACCTCGACATGGTGTAATGGTTAGCAAGCTTGCCTCGCTAGAACTGTTACAACTGAGTAGTGAGTTCGTTCCTCACTGGGTGCCCCATGCTTTCGGCCTCGTGCCACATATAAGCTTTGCTTGGAAAATCATATGAGTTAGAGGCAAAGAGGTTCGCCTTATCTGTTGAGAAGGTATAACTGCAGGATCATTTATAATTGTGGGCATTGCTGCTTTACCTCTGTTCATGATTTGGTTGGTAATCTTCCAGAGTTCATGGCATCCAATTTGTTTCTTTTTAACCTTGGTCTGGACTGCTTGTGCATATCTGCACTTGGCGTTTTGTAGAATATTTTTGCAGCGATTGTGGGCAATTCTGAATGCAGTGAGGGTCAAACTACTTCGCTCCTTGCGATAGATGAAGTAGTGGTTTCAGTGAGTTGTAGCTGCAGTCCATTCAGGGGTGAACCAGGGTTGACTGTTTGGCTTTTGCTGGAATTATTTGGTGATGGTGGGGGGTTTATAAAACTCTCCATACCAGAAAGGATCCAATCCGTGACAAGGGCAGCAGTTTTTGAGACAACATACTTGAAGGAGTGTGGGAGGGGAGCTTCTATCATGTAGGATCAAAAGCTGCCCCTGTCTGTCTTTGCATAGTGAAAAATCATTCTATAAATGCAGACTGAGTCAGTTCTAGTTGAATGTTTATGTTGAACTAAGTTTTATAAGTCAGAGAGGCATAAAAATGCAACAAACCAATGAAATAGTTTAATGTGAGATTCCAGGGGAAATGGTTTTTAACTCTGAAGACTTTTTTAAAAAACATACTAACAATAGATAAAACACAGGAGAAAAGTAAATGCAGATGGTGAGAAAATGGCAATAAGACAATTAATCATGTAATTAGTGAATGTAGCGTAAGGATAACTGGGTAGGAAGGGTGATACACTAGGAACTATGCAAATGATAGATTTGACCATATAAACAAATGGTGTATATACATAAACCAGCAATTTTTTTTAGAATGAAAAACACAAAATCTTCCGGAACTTTGAAGTTCAAATGAATCAACCAATCCAGAAAACCAGATCATATTACCATAAACAAGAAGAATAGATTTCACTGTTCCACTAGTGCACAGTGTAAAATTGAAAGGGAGTAAAAGCAGGACAAGTATCTGAATCACTCCAGAGAACTGAATAAATTATAGAACATAATCAGTTGTGCCAATCACTGTTGGAGCACTGGGAATTATCCTAAAAGCCTAAGGCAAAAAGGCTGCACAAACTGGAAATCTGGGGGTACAGAGAATGAAAGTCATCAAGAAATTGGCTCTAATGAAAAACAACTAGATTATTAGCCATTAAATGACCCAACAAATGTTGATGTGCCTTTAAACCCAACCATCGAATCAAATCAAAACAAAAACAGCTAGAATACTGCAATGAGTGCTGAAATATTGCCGAGACTTGTTGTCACTTGATCTCAATATAAACTATCAATTGATGCTGATTTGAAAATCCAGTAAGTGAACAATAATACTGCAAATGCATGAAAAAAGTAATAAATAAAATTAAGTAAATGAAATAAACAGATGAAATTAAAAAAAATGAATGAAAATGTTAAAGTATCTGACATAATGTAGTTATTTTTATACACTAAAAGAATTCTCTAGAAGACAAAATATTAAACAAAATCTTTCCAATTAATTTATTATGCCACCATAAGCATCCTTGTTCAATACAATGAAAAATACCTATTCAGCAATTAAAAAAAATTATTTTACATCTAAAATATTTAATAAATATTCTAAAATAATATTTAATATATATTTAAATACTAAGCATCATTTTAGAAAAATTCAAATACACAAAACTGTTTTCAAAAAACATAAAATACCCAACAATCTTTCAAAAACTATTCACACAAAACCTCTTAAAAAGAAAAACTACCTCCAAATCTACCCTTCAAAAAAAAAATTTAATTTACTTTTAAAAAAAACCATTTATGTCTTAAAAAAAATATTTTTAAAATTCAGTATATCTAATTTTTGTTTTCATATTCTTTTGACAATTTCCCAATTAAAAGGAAACAAATCGTTTTGAAATATGGTTGTTGTTGTTGCTTCTGACAAATTTTCTCCCAGAAGATATTTTCTGAAACATTTCCACTGTATCTTCGTCTGAGAAAGCTACATGACTCGTTGCGGTGCATGTCAGCATTGTTGAACTTGGCTCAATTGAAACCCCCTCTAAAGTAATGCTTTGCTTAACAAGAAATCAGCAGCTCTATCCCCATCAGGCTGAATAATCAGGTGAGAAAACAGGTAGGATGGTGTGTTCAGATTTTGTTCATCAAAACTTTTTTGTAGACAATAGTTTTCTTTTAGCACTGAATGACTTGCTTATGCAGTTTATTCTTTTAGATTATTCTGTCTTTTTGATATCTGTGCCTCTCAACCTATCTTGTAAAATCAGTGGCATGAAGTTTATATTTCAAATGTCGGTATTCATCCTTCTTTATTCAAATTTGAAGTCTCTTTTTAATCAATGATTAGATAATGAAAAATATTGAATAAAAAATGTACAAGTTTTATTACTTTAATTCTGTTTTATATTTTGACCCTGAAAAGATGTTAGCTTTCTTTTCAGAGCATGTTTTTTAGCATTATTATTATTATTATTAATTTTGACTTGTATTGAAGAGTTGATTGTTTTTTTTATCACAATTTTACTCAGATGAAAGTTAATTTTTTTTCCTCATTATTAATTTTGACTAGTAAATACTAATCAAAATTAATTATAAAAAATGATTCCTCTAAATAATAAAATATAATAAAAATTAATAATAGTTGACAATGCATGTTTTATCATTATTATTATTAATATTAATAATTATTGCCATGGGCAGTGACATTGACAATGTATTTATTTTTTTTTCATTATTATTTTTTGATAAATATCTTTCTTAAATTTTTAATTACTATTTAGTTACTTTAGTTTAGTTACTATTTAGTTACTCATTCATCTGAGTAAAACTGTGATAAAAATCAGTTTTACTCAGAACATTAGGCACATGGGTAAGGAGTTAAAAAAGTTAACTTTCCAACAATGAGACTCTAAATCAAATCTGATCAGGGTTGATTTATCAAGGTGACTTCTTCATAATATCAGACTGAAGTGACAATCTCAATGTGTGACACCATATTGGGAAATACCTGAAATCCATAACCTGGATTGACCGAATCCTCCTAAGTGAAAATCAGTAGACAAAACTGTTCAGAACTCATCAATGTTTGTACTAGTTTGATGTTACAAGTCATTGGGATTGAGAGTTTGAATATACTGGCCTTGTTCAGCCATATTAATGACTCTCTCTCTATCTCTCTCTCTACCTATCTATCTATCCTCAGCATAATTGTAGTATAAACCATGGGTTGGCTTTGTGGGTGTTGAAGAAACACAAATGTACCTGAGCTGGTATCTCCAACAGGGATTAGCTAACCACCCTAGTAGACTCTATAGTTTTCCAAGACTGATAGATGCCTACTAGTCAGTTGAAAATAAATACTAATCAAAAAAAATAAACATAATAAAAAAAAGTGTTGATTCAAAAAATAAAACATGTAATAAAAATTAATAATAATGGTTGACAATGTTTCATAAAAAGAAACATAAAATATGGCTTCATTTGGGCTGGGATAGGGCTTTAATTTTTTTTATTTTTTACCTAATTTTATGAAATTTGCAATTAAAAGTAATTTTTTCCCCAGAAAATTATTGAGCTATAGTTTTGAATATTTAAAAAAAAAAAGTAGAATTTCATTTTGAATACTGAAGGAATGAATTTTTTTTTTTTTGTTGTTTCTTGTTTTGTTTTTTTTTTTTGTTTTTTTTTTGTGGAATGTTTTTATTTTTTGTAATATTGTTGTCTTTTTGTCTTTTTTTTTTTTTTTTTTCATGTGCATAATCTGTGACATTTGCATGTGCAGAGAAATATATACTAATAGAAACGATAAACACTTCCAGAAGCATGTTTTGTATTAGAATTTTATTCAATCCTTATGTGATTGGAAACATTCTGAAAACGTTGATTTAAATAAAAAATATATTTGCTTAGCTTTTGAGAAACTTTCGAAATTTAATGCATGCTATGGCTTGTAATTTATTAAACCTAAAAAAAAACTATATACAGTGGAGATGTGAGTGACCTAACAGTTAACAGTGTGGTGAAAGGAATCTACAAACTGGGTTCAAACTTTAGCTGCAACACCCTACCTTCATTTCATGCTAAGCCTCTTGGGAAAGGCATAAATCCATTTTTCCCTTGAGTAAAATAGCAGGGCAGTTGCAACTCTTTATCCTTGTAAAGGCACTCTGTAGGTCATGTCAGGGATTGTTTGCTGGTGCTGTGCAACACAGTACAACCTGTTACATGTTACTTGGAAAGGAGATGGTACTATCAAGTAACTCACATTTTCTCAAGAGATGCCATAAAAAGAAATTGGTCAGCACGGCATCTCAACAGTCTAATGGGTCAAGGGAAACATTCACAAAGCCAAGTTAAATATTTAAAATTTTTGCAGATCAAAAAAATAAGATAAATTGTTTATTTTCAAAACTTCTTTTCAGTTAATGTTCCATTGGCTTCAGGTTTCATTAGTGTGTTTGTGTGCGTGTATGCACTCTAGGTTGTGAATGAATTCACTTGTTTTAATTATACCTTCATGGTTTTAAACTGAGGCAATAAAAACATTGTCCCATTGCATCTGAAATGTGTCCCAGAAACACTTTTAGCCATTCACTATTGAATGTGCATTGAAGATCATTGAAAGCACCCAATATCCCAGATTCATTTTTTTTCTTATATATTTTTCTATTTATCAATAGAATACTCACATATGAGAAGGAAACAAGTAGTCTAAAGTTATTATAGTCCAACGATTTTTCTAAATTCCGTGTGCTTTATCAAATAAATTTTAGACAATTAACTTTTTAAATTTAATGCATTATTGTTTCTGAAGAAAATATGATAACCTTTTAAGAGTAAATTATGTTCCGACTCTATCACTAGCATAGCTGGGTGGGTGGATGCACCCAGGGCAGTACTTTTATGGGGGTGGAATTTTTGTGTCTTCTGTAGGCTATAAGGCTGTATAGGCTGTATTGCACTAATAGTGGTTTTAATGTCAGGACAGTACTCGCACTTGAAGGACCTTTTCAATTTTGAGTAACTTAAACTATGGCATATATATATATATATATATATATATATATATATAATGACCTATCTATTATTGGTTATTAATCATTCAACAAGACTTAAAACAGTTCACTCTCACCAAGCAGAAAAACCTATTTACTTCAACTCTCTTGTTACTTTGAATAACACAAGCTGCAAATCTCTTCATGCAAGTAAACCAAGAAATAACATTGACATTTTAACAACTTCATGGACTTTCTGTGAAATATGCCTTCCTTATCTGATTGAATATTTTGGATGATAAATATGAGTTTCAAATAAATCATGATGACATTGATAAAGAAGAGATCCTCATTGAAAGAAAAAGACTTCAGCATTTTATTGCTGTCACTGCTATTAAAGAGAGAATATAGACATGGAAAGAAAGCTCCCTTAAACTTTTGCAGTTTATTCAAAAGTATAACCTTGGGAATTTGGTTCTAAATATAATAATAATACTGTGGAATTTCCTCACAATTGCTGTTAGTGTTGCTATCTGTGAGAGAAGTTTTTCAAAACAAAAACTGATCAAGAATTACTTTAAGATCTACTATGAGCACTTTGCAGTTGAAAAATCTTGACAGACTGTCTATAGAGCAACAATTGACAGATGAAATAGTTATGATGTCATTGAAGAATTTGCCAGCAAAAATGCAAGAAAATATACTTTGTAGAAAGTTGTAATTTTCATTTCAGAAATAAAGATGTCCTAATTTTTTTACACCTTTTCGCTATATATCGTTTAATATGCTTGATGTGTAATTAAAACATACTATATTTGGAAAAACAAACTAATTCATATATATATATATATATATATATATATATATATATATATATATATATATATATATGAACTTTAAGAGTGAATCACTGTGCAATATGTACTTTTTTGTACTGGCAAACTCAAGGGCTGCTCTGGGTGTCACACACTCTCGCTATTCCACTGGATTCTATACAAAACTTGGAATATAAAAGAAAATATGTATTCTTTATATAACATAGAATGGTACACTTTAAATACTGTATAGAGCCACTGATGGTGGCAAGTTGCTTTGGGAGAGATAAATGGATTAATAAATGGTTAGTACCTCAGATAAGCCTGATATTGACCAAAAAGAATCAAAGATCAAGGATTTAAATATTGGTTCCTTGTGGAAACAACAAGTCAAAAAGTTGTCTTATATGGGGAAAAAAACCCCAAAAGAAACTGAGACTAAAAAAAAAAATCTGTTAATATTTATGTGATTGATGATAATGGAATCATTAATTCATAGATTGAATATTTCTGTAAACACATACACACACATCATAACTTTATTAAAATGATTATGCAAGACTTATGAAAACATGCCAAATTTTTTGAATTTCATTTCATTGAATATTTCATTTCAATATTTTTTTAGTTGCATATTTTCTTTGAGGAAAACCAATTAAAAAAAATGAAATTATGCTTATAAATAGAATATTGCCATTTTAAATTAAAAAAAAAAATTTTTTGATTGCAAAGAGCAATTACTTCAATTCTGCATGGTTTTTATATATATATATATATATATATATATATATATATATATATATATATATATTTTTTGCATGTTTATTTAATTGCTGTTTTTTTTTTTCTTTGCATCTATTTCAGTTCTCTCTTCATTTCAACAATTTATGCAATTTCATTGATTTTGCCTTTACTGTTTTTTTTTCTTCTTTTTTTTGTCTTGTTTATAGATTATTATTTAAAAGACCCACTCCAACTGGAGTGGTCCGAATATTCTTAATTGTTTCAAATTAATTAAAAGGAGCCTCATTAAATCTGATAAACAAATCTCCTCTGTTCTTATATCTTTATTTTTTTATTTTTTTTTTTATCAAAAGCCCAAGATTAAAAGGCTGAGCATCTCTGTATCTTTAACGTTTCAATGTAAACTGTGATTAGTTTTTGTTTTATTTCTCCCCAATTTCCATATATAAAACTGATTCCATTAATAAAACCATTATTAATCTGAAGAAGTCTTTTTTAGAACAAAACATATCACTAAGAAATTTTTACTGTTTGCTATCTTCCTAAAGGCAAACACTTACCTATTCAGTAAAGTGCCCAATTCCTAGATTACCTAGACAGAGCAAAAAATGCTTGACAAGGTTAATTCCTATGAAAGGATAGTCCTAGTTGTAACCTGAGTTTCATGCTCATGTGATCTTCAGACAACTTGAATGCAACTGAAAGAAGTAGGACCACTTTTTTAATAAATGACCATAAACTGTATATATATATATATATATATATATATATATATATATATATATATATATATATATATATAAATTAGTGCGATGGATAAATTGTCTAAATTATGCAAACATTGAAAATATCCCTGATACCACATTTTAACAAATATATTTACCAAAATTACACAAAAATATCTTAAAATACTGAAGCGTAAAGTATTCAATAAAATCGCCATTGGCTTCAACCATGCACTCCAGATGACTTTGCAATCTCCTGCTATTTTTCTGAACTGCCTCCTTGTTTAAGTTGGTGAATGCTGGCATAATCCTTGCCTTCAGTTCATCTTTGGTGTTACAAGGAGTTTTGTTGGTATTTTGTTCAACTGCGCCTCATGCATAATAATCAAGGGGGTTGCAGTCTGAGGAGTTAGGTGGCCAGGTAAGGGGTGATGTGGTTGCAGAAATTCTATAGCCATGATAGCCATGACTGGGTTCTCCTGCTTGTGTGACATGGTACAGGCAAAGATTGAAAACTAACCATTGTGAAGTTTTACAACACTGTTTTCAATACACACCTGAGAATATTTATTAGTAGTAGTATACCTCCTGATGAGTGGACGAAATGATTAAAAAAATGGTTTGTCTACAAAACTCTGGAGTCAGGGAACTGAATATAACATTAATTAGCAAAGTGACAAATTTTATGTGTCTTAATCATATATAATACTATTATTTTTGCAACACACTGATGCATGTTGAAATCCTAAATATTTAGTATTGTTGAATTTACTGCTAACAGGTTTTGTCAATATTTATAAACTCTAAGTTTTATTCAATTTAGAAAACCAATCAATGAAATTTGAATAAGCTGATTTGTTTGGGAAAATACTTTGACAAAAACCCTACTTCACAGTGTAACAATTTCTTTAATTTAATTTTATAGAACTTCATAGTAAACAACATATTTTAAGTAAATTTTTTTTTTCTTTTTAACAGCAAAGAATAAATTCTTAGGATTTTTTTACTCTTGAGCATGCAACATACAACTGGCCATGTGTAAATATTTCTTTCTGGAGCCAAATTCCAAATTTTTGAAGCATTTGTGATTTGTATATAGTTCTCATAAATGCAGGGCGAACTGGAAACTGGATTCTTGTACATAATATTTAAAGAAAAGATATGCAAAAAACAATATTGCATTTTTATTAAATAAGTATTTTTTGTTTTAATCATTAAATTGTTTTTAAAATAGTGGGAGTATTTTGTATGTTAAATAATTTTAAAAACATTAATGAAAATTTATTGTACTAAACTACGCACACTAGTAAAACCAACTGTACTTTGTACCCCCTTACCTGTTTACACTTCTCCCCATAATTTGGTTTTGGTCAGTCAATAAATGGCTATTTTAGAGAGTGTGACAGACAGATGGAAGTCACTGAATTTATATAATATATATATAATTTTCAATAATTTAGGATAGCAGAACATTTATTGAATAAGCAAGAGTGGGACTGAATCAGTGGAAGAATCTTTTTAAAATTTCATTGGATTATAAGCGTAAACGGAATTCTAAATTTATATTTTTAAGTTAGATTTGCTATTTTGCAGATTTTGCACATCTGAAAGATTACTTGCTTAATTATTTTTTTCACATTTCTGCCACTTCAGACATATGTTCATCTATGATTTTGGTGTTGTATTTTGTTGTAAGGCATGCTTTGAAATCGGTCATTTTTATTTGCTTTTATTTCATTTCATTATTAAACGTAGCAGTTTTTATTCATGCAAGTCTTGTGATAAACATTTTATTTCAACTCTTATATCTTGTTTTATACATAAGTAAAAACTTACAAAGTTTACTGCTTCCAAACAGAACTTGATAGCAATTTATTTCCTAAAATTGCCATTCATATTGTTCTCCGATAGAATTATCTCTTCTTTACAGTTATGCAAGAATCAGGTCATGTTGTCTCTAATATATTAAACTTGGTTTAGTATGGAACAAATCCACTAGTGTTAAGTGCATAGTGAGAATCGAACTTACTACAGTAAACATAGTTTTACTAAGTCAGCTTGCTAACCAATGCTCCACAGAAGAATGATCTAATAATTTTTATATGCATTTTAATGTTGCCATTATATTCTGGTAATTTATCAAATTATATAACTTAGCTTATCTTAATTTTATTTCTTTTAAATGTAGCATTGTTAATTTATGACTTGTATAATGCTTCCCCTACGGGAGGCACGGTGGAGTAATGGATAGTGGCTCGGATTGAGGAATCTGAGAGCCGTGTTTGAATTTCAGTCAAATCCATTATGTTCATTTACATGCTAATACCCTTGGGAAAGGTATGAATCCTCTTCTTCTCCCTCCAGTTATGGGTAAATAGCAGGACAGACCAGGTTCTGTAGCCTTGGATGGTAAATTGTTTACCACAGAAATAAATAGCAACCTACTGTGGGAAAAAATCTGCCTCATCAGTCATGTATTGAAAGACACATGACCGCCTAAGCGTGTATCATTCATGGCACATAACTGACTGATAATGCTTCATTCAATAAAAATAATATTACTACTACTAATGTTAGACTATATTAAGACAAAGAAAGTACCATGGTAAAAAAAGAGAAGTGAGTTTAATTAGAATAAATAAAAGTGAATCTAAGTAGCAGATTTGATCATCGGTCAACTGTAAGGCAATTAGTAGAGGAGCTGCCATACATCGGCAGAGTTTTGTTTTTTGTGTATGTGATGGAATTTGAACTTAGCCTGAAAACTAGAATTAAGTACTTTTCTCTTTTAGCAAATATTACAGAACTTTCTTCTTTAATTATATTAGACAATTAAAAAAGAAAAATGACTCTTTTTAGATATTACAAATATTTTACAAAATTTATGATTTTCTTTTTCTTCCTAGTAGCCCATAATAGATATTTGATAACGTGCCTTAGTTTGTGAGGATGTTCAATCATATCATTTCATCATTAATGCTGAAAATGTACTTTTCAAAACATCCTTTTGTGTTAATAAAAATCTGATATGCTGTATGTCTATTTTGAGGATTATCATTTGTAAATTTATTTTTGTCAAGCGCTGATTTTCAATTAACTTTTTCTTTCAGGAGGAACGACACCAGCTGTTTGGGAAGATATAACAGCAAGCACCCAACTTACTTTTGTCAATGACTGTGTTTCATTCACAACTACTGTTTCAGCCAGGTTAGTCTAATCATTTTCAACGGATAGCATTTTGTTTATTTAAAATATATAAAAAAAAATAACTTTTCCTGAGAGGTATTCTTCTTTCCTTTTTTTTTTTTTTTTTTTTTTTTTTTTTAAATATAAAATTTAAAAAAAAATATGCTCTTCAATATATCCATTAATTATTATTTAAATACAATTATATTTAAATGAGTGTTATACATATCTTATATATATTTTCAATATAATCTACATATACACATACTAGAATATAAATCCATACCTATATACAAATAAACAGGTACATACAAATATATTATGTTAAAATTTATATATTCACATGCACACAAATAATAGATATATAATTATTTATTTAAAAATATGATTCCAACACGCAGCAAGAGCCGAAAACTTCAATATAATTATTTTAATTAAATTAAAGTACTAAGCTCTGTTCCATCTTCAAGTGAAATTTTTTTGGAATAACTTATTTCTGAAATTTACACGTTTTATAAGTATATTCATTATTGAAATCAAAATTTCTATGGTAACGGCTAGAGCAATTGTTTAAAGCAAAGGGGTGTAAGATGTTAATAATTTGTATCAATGTCTCAGTTCCATTCACAGATGTCAAGTCAGGGTAAGGTTAGGGGCTGTCTAAATTTAAAGCAGAAGATGACATCGTCCAGTCTGGTTAAGTGTCTATGGAGATTTTTTGATTTTTTTCTGAAAGAGTTTTGTGTATATAAAAACTGTCGTAAATCGCTAACATTTGTTTTTTGACGACTTCATAAAGAGTTATCTTTTTTTGTAGGGCATTTAAACTATTTATTAGGACTATGGAATTTAAAAATTATTTTGTTCTTTCCTATTTTCTATATATTTTTCACATATATGCACACACATACATGTGTGTGTATATACATACAGACACACACACACACACACACATATTATATATATTAAAAAGAAGAGAGGTGCATAAACGTTTTTTGTTGTAATGTATGTAAAACAAAAATATTATTTTTTGTTTTAAATAATTATTACAAAACAAAAATAACTTATGCACCACATTAACTTCTTTTTAATATACATACTTTTCTCTCGTTGGAACTGCTTACAACATATTTCTTTTATATATATATATATATATATATATATATATATAAAAAATAAACCAGTTGTCTGATGATCAGAAATGTGTGGAACCGGTGTTACAAACTAATATACATGCAACTGAATATATATATATATATATATATATATATATATATATATATATTATAAATTAACTGATTTAAAATATGGTTTTTCCACTACACAGTTCTAACCATGTTTCAAAATGGAAGCTAAAAAAGCCACGAATTTAATTTTGCAATTAAATTAAAGACATTAGTTCCATTTCATCCTCAAGCGAATTTTGGAGTAACTTTTTTAAAATTACTGGGTTTTAAGACACAGCTAAAATCACGTTTCCATGGTTACAGGTAAATCTACTTCAACTGGACAAGGGGTGTCTAGGTTTTCCTTATGTCTGCATCATTGTATCGGTTATTAGCTACATTTTGGTAAAAATCTGTTACTTTAGAAAATTACTATATATATATATATATATAGTAATTTTCTAAAGTAACAGATTTTTATTTATCAATCAAGGATTTTTTTATTACTTTTAATATTCCTTTTAATGAATACCCATATTTGAGAAGATGCTCCATTTATTAATTAAACAGTATATGTATTTATTTCCATCTACCAGCCTGAATATTCAAGAAAATTTTATTTAAGAAAAAAAATGCCCTCTCTAGAGAGATCATGTTTTTCTTTAGTAAAATTTCTTGAATACTCAGGCCAGCAGACAAAAACTGGTATGCATTTTTTAAATTTAAAATTACTTTTTGGCAATTGTCTAAATTAAATTGTTGACAAAGCATGACGGGAAGTATTTTTATCTTTGTATTTAATTTTTAATCCTATTTTCAAACCAATCAGAACTGATAAAAAAAAAAAAAAAAAAAAAAAAACCAATCACAGAGAAAGATAACATCTTATGAATATTCCTTTTGTAGATTCTGGCTGATGGATTGTCAAAATGTGAACGAAGCAAGCAGAATGGCTACTGAATTATATCAAGAGGCAGTTGTTGTACCATTCATGGCTAAGTTTGTCATCTTTGCAAAGCGTCACGCTCAAGAAGAGGGCAAGCTTCGAATGTTCTGTATGACTGATGATAAAGTGGACAAAACTTTAGAAAAGCAAGAAAAGTTTATTGAAGTTGCTCGAAGCCGTGATGTTGAGGTAAAAATAAAAAACTATCCTATCTTTCTTGTTCTCCCTTCACTTTGTAAACAAGTTTATTTTGTTGTCTAAGTCAGAATGAAATCTCTGGTTTGTTAAACTATTTTGTTCTTTTTAAATTTGTAACTTTCAGTTATATTTCTTCATACTTTACAATTATTATCTATTTTGTATAGATACTAGTAATGATATCCAGCTTTGCAAGGGCTAAGTCATTTGTGCTATGCAGTCATTTCTTTCAGAGATTTGCATATGATATAATATGGTGCTAGCAAAGTTGTCATAATTAAAGCCGTTCAATAGGTTAAGTTTTGGTAGTAGTAACAACCTGTTGAACTGTTTTAATTATGACAGCATATCATATTATATTTTATAATATTTGTTAGAATTTCAAAATATATATTAAAAAATGCCAACATTTCTTCTCTCTATACTTCCAAGCTGTGATCAAAATGCTAAGGTGGTTACCACTTTCAGGCAAAAAATAACTTTATTTGAATAACTAATCAATTTAATTAAAAAAAAGATACCAACAAAACGACAGTTTTATAACAGTCACAAAAAGATCAGATTGAAAACAATGGCACAGTTTTTTTTAAAGTGTTTTTTAAGCTGAATATGCAAATTTGTTATTGCTATTAAATATTAAATAAGACTCAGTAAGTTGAGCAAGATATGAGACATATGCTGATAAACATGATGAAACATTTATTTGATGTCATAATTTTACACAATATTTGTACACACACACACACACACACACACACACACACACACATAACCAACTTTATATATGTAATTAATTTTTCCGGGTTTCAAATGGATTTAGATATCTGTTCTGATTATCTTTCAAGTGTTATTAAAACTTAGCATGCATATAAATTTCAATAGTAAGACTCTCTCTCTCTCTCTCTCTCTCTCACACACACACCCATTTCTCTCTCTCTCTCATACACATTTCTCTCTCTCTCTCTTTCCCTCTCTCTCTCTCTTTTTTCTCTCTCTCTCTTCTCTTCTCTTTCTCTCTTCTCTTCTCTTTCTCTCTCTTCTCTTCTCTTTCTCTCTCTTCTCTTCTCTTCTCTCTTCTCTTTCTCTCTCTTCTCTTTCTCTCTCTTCTCTTCTCTTTTTCTCTCTCTTCTCTTTTTCTCTCTCTTCTCTTTTTCTCTCTCTTCTCTTTTTCTCTCTCTTCTCTTTTTCTCTCTCTTCTCTTTTTCTCTCTCTAATATTGAATTATTAAAGAGGGTGATCTATTATAGAGCATGAAATTTTTAACGCAACAACACTTCTGTTTAATATTTTCAAATAATATCATTGATTTTGTTATAATTTCCTTGATTGAGAATGTTTCCTTGTCTTAAATCTATTTAGGTCTTACAAGGCCGACCACAGTATGTGGAAATGGCTGGCAACCTGATCCCTGTTACCAAATCTGGTGATCAACTATATGTACATTTCCGAGCATTCCGAGAAAACCGCCTTCCATGTACCGTGAAGGTGCGTGACTTGGACCAAGAACCAGCTGCTCGTGTTGCTTTCATGAAAGAACCGAAGGTGGCCAGAGGAGAAGCTCCTCAGTCCCCAATTTGCAACCTCAACATTGTATTACCTGATGTATCAAAGGTAAACTTGTTTTGATTTACTCCCTGTTTTCTTCTTATTTTATATCTATGTAATGCTTTACAGGATTTCTCCTCGGCCACAAGAATCATATTTCACTCTTCAGAATTATAGAAATTCTATGACTGCTGCCAAATATGAGACCTGTAATTGATGTAATAATTTTATTAAAAAAAATTATTTATTCAGTGTAATGTATTGTAGCATGCCTATGGATGATAATAGATATGTCCCCATTCATATAAATACAGCAGTAAATACTGTATGTTGGTCTGCAGTTGGAGATTCATTGTGGAATTCACATGACTCACTTCTAGAGGTTGACTACTACTTCTACGCACCGCTAGCAAATCTTATGTGTTGTTCTTGTCCTAAGTATTATCAGTCATTACCAACCTTTGTGTGATTATTCAGTAACCTTCCCTAGGTTACACCATGTATAAAATACTTAAGTTAATAATGGAATTAAACACTTTTGGCACAACAGCAGATTTAAGATTAGATAAACATATTTATATGGATGATAGGTTGATTTCTTAGGAGGTGGCTTCTTGATGTAATTGGCCTGGTGCAGCAATCCTAGTGAGCACCATCTTTGGAAAGTACATGAAAATCCTGAGTTTTGTGAGTGACATTGGGTAAACAAGAATGTTCTGAGGCTGTTGATGATTGTGCTAGAAGTCGGAAGTCATCAGGACCATGGGATTTAGTATACCGGCTTTTGTCCAAACTGTTGATCATGCCGATTTATGCACTCTCTTTCAAAAACTATAACTACGGTCAACTCAGCGAACTTGCAATATAAACCACAGGGGAGGTCTATGTAAAATGTAGCTGAGCAGGTATCGGCTTGCTAAAATAGCAGACGTGTATTTTTAAAAAAACCCTGAGTAGCTGACCATTATATGGAGATAATATAAGGTTGAGAAAAAATAAATCAGTTTTAAATGTAATGCCATCATGCAGTTTAAATGTACTGCCAAAATGAAGTTTAGATGTAGTGCCATCATGCAGTTTAATGTGGTGTCATTATACAATTTGAAGTTAACAGGAGAAGGATATATAGAATAAATTATATTAATATGAACATTAACTTACCTAATTAAAAAAAAAAACATTAAAATTCAAAATTAAAGAAAATCTAAACAATTAAAATAAAAATATCATGTAAGTAGTTGAAGGCATCTTATCAGTTATCAAATACATACATGATACTCAATCCTTTTTTTTCTCTCAAAATGTCTCTCTTAGGTTTTATATCCAAAGCAGAATTATGTTGTAGGTTAATATATATTTATCCAAACACTGCAGACTATCCATGCTTGTAAGTATCATGTTCATAATGTCTGAACTCTTGATGAAGCACAAAACCTCAACAAAACCATGCAAAGAGAGACTACTGTGGTTTCTGCAGCAAGAAGATTTTACAGGGCAGAGTTGCTAACCTCCAAAACTAATTGGTTGTGAAGTTACATCAAGGCCACACAACTGGTTCTCATGATATACAAAATGGCTGCATATTTACAGACAAACATTGTATTTCTTAAAATTTGTACTTTTGGTTTATATTTAGTTTTCTTGAAAAAAATTTTTTTTTCCTCCTATTTTCAGTCCGATTCCATGGAAATGACTTCAGAAGAAGCCCTTGAAGTTCGAAAGCGGCATAGTCTTCTTAGGGAACATGGAATTGGTAAGTTAAGAAAATAGTTATCTATCATGTATATGTGAGTTGAAAATATTGATTAAATCTGATAGAATGATTAAATAAAGAGCAAGAAGGGAAAATCTTTCTAAATTTCATATATTTATCTATTTAATTTTATCAGAATTCACTTTCCAAAAATTTCTGAAGTTAAATAGTGGAACATTTTAAATCTCAGAATTTTAAATTTTTTCCTTATTCAAACATATATATATATATATAAAAGAAAGAACAGTAAGATATATAATCTGGTGTTCTCATAGATATTTTTATTTTTACAAAATAGTGCTCAATATAAATTTACAGAGCATTAATATCATAAATTAACTGATTTAAAATATGTTTTTTTTCACTACACAGTTTTAACCATGTTTCAAAAATGGAAGCTAAAAGCTTTGAATTTAATTTTGTAATTAAATTAAAGACATTAGTTCCATTTGATTCGCTTGAGGATGAAATGGAACTAATGTCTTAACATGAACCATCAAGAATAAGATAATCTTGGATTGTTTTAATTTGCTACTTTTTCACAGATTCTAACCCAGTTAAAGTGAAAGGAAAAACATCTAATACCATGACTCGCATGAATAGATTTCTAGTTGAAAGATGAAAAATAAACTTCCAACTGACAATAGTACTTTTTGCTTGGTCAATGAATACTGAATGTTTCCTTATAAGGAAACTGCTACTATTACCATTGCTCCTCCTACTACCATTTTTTATTTCTCCTTCTCATATTCCTTTTCATCCTTATTTTATTTTTTTTTACCACTTTGGTTAATTTTTTGCTTGTAGTTCTCCAAGATACCATCAGCCGAGCCCAAATGAAGATTACTGATGTTGCAGACACACTGCAAGGTGACTGGGTGATGTTGGCACAACAATTAGACATTACCATGTCAGAAATTAATAAAATCAAAACCGAATACAACACAGTAAACGATCAGGCTTTGGCAATGCTACATCTTTGGGTGGAGAAGAACGGTGACAAAGCATCAGGTATTCTGTCAATTTTAATTCTTGTAAAATTTCTTTGTACATTTTAATCGTCTTTGTTGTTGTTTTGTATCATATTTGTTCTTTTGTCTTTCTCCAGTGTATCGTGCATGTAGCCGCCGAAGAGTCATCTTTCTTTGATTTATTGTATGTTGCATTTAGTAGTATTCATTATATCACATCCTTTCATTAAGATCAATGCTTTTCACGGATCAATATGTCTACACACTGACCAGTGAATTATGTCATTCATTGTATGAATTATCTTTCTTAGGCCAAATTAATTCAAAGCATCAACATTCTCCACAGACACACACACAAAAATAAATAAATATGAAATAAACAAAGTAAAATAAAACTGTAACCTTGGGCCTGTAGCACTTGGGGCAGATTTTCACAACTTTGGATGGCGGGGGTAGGGGATACATTTGATGCTGAGAAATATGTTATTCCTTTTAAGAAAATGAAAATTAGGAGTGACTGAATTCATGTACACTTCAGAAAGGTCATAAAAACAACAAAGATAATGATACTCGTAAAAATAATTTGGCCTGTCTTGTGATCAGAGACAACCCTAGGGTTGCTGGCACTCTGGGCAAGATGAACATCAGCACACTTACAAGTAGAATTTTTGAAAACTTTCACAAGGAGAAAATCTGGAAATGAAGAGTAATAAGTTTATTACAATATACAACTTAATACAAGCTAAAGAAAACATTCATTATCCTACCTGTGGTTGGAGAACTGAAGGGAAAAGCAAATAAAAAAAAAATAAAAAAAAATTGTTCTAGTTCCTAGGATTGTCACATGTAGATGAATGATAAGAGCACATAATATCAAGAAGAGAACAAGAAGAGGAGGAAAGAAAAGAATTATTGTTGCCAAAGTGAACATCAAAGAACAAACAAGCTAAAGAAAACATTTATTATCCTTCTTAAAACATTTTTGTATCCTTTAGATCTGCAGTATTTAGTATCTTGCCTTTAGCTTACAGTGTAGAATAATGAGTTTATTACAATATAGAACTTAATACAAGCTAAAAAAAACATTTATTATCCTTCTTAAAACATTTTTGTATCCTTTAGATCTGCAGTATTTAGTATCTTGCCTTTAGCTTACAGTGTAGAATAATGAGTTTATTACAATATAGAACTTAATACAAGCTAAAGAAAACATTTATTATCCTTCTTAAAAACATTTTTGTATCCTTTAGATCTGCAGTATTTAGTATCTTGCCTTTAGCTTACAGTGTAGAATAATGAGTTTATTACAATATAGAACTTAATACAAGCTAAAGAAAACATTTATTATCCTTCTTAAAACATTTTTGTATCCTTTAGATCTGCAGTATTTAGTATCTTGCCTTTAGCTTACAGTGTAGAATAATGAGTTTATTACAATATAGAACTTAATACAAGCTAAAGAAAACATTTATTATCCTTCTTAAAACATTTTTGTATCCTTTAGATCTGCAGTATTTAGTATCTTGCCTTTAGCTTACAGTGTAGAATAATGAGTTTATTACAATATAGAACTTAATACAAGCTAAAGAAAACATTTATTATCCTTCTTAAAACATTTTGTATCCTTTAGATCTGCAGTATTTAGTATCTTGCCTTTAGCTTACAGTGTAGAATAATGAGTTTATTACAATATAGAACTTAATACAAGCTAAAAGAAAACATTTATTATCCTTCTTAAAACATTTTTGTATCCTTTAGATCTGCAGTATTTAGTATCTTGCCTTTAGCTTACAGTGTAGAATAATGAGTTTATTACAATATAGAACTTAATACAAGCTAAAGAAAACATTTATTATCCTTCTTAAAACATTTTTGTATCCTTTAGATCTGCAAATCTTTTCATGACGCTTTCTACACCTATCTTCTTTACAAGATCATTTTCTACTGACAAATTAATCAAAGAATTTAATCTGTCTTGAGTCATGGATTACCACAAATATATTTTTATAAGCTTTAGTTTTGGAAGATCCCAAACACATGGCATGGCGGCATGATGAGTTGCCAGTACCTTGAGCCAACCCTGCAGGTGATTGAGATATATGCTTATTTCTTACTGGTACCTCTTACCATTATCTATGCCCCTCATCATTAAAAGAATAAATAAATAATAAGCAGGATTTTCAAGGTAGGTAGGTCCTCCTTTTTTTAAACTATTGATGCAACACATGCCTATAGACCCAGTAACCACTACAGTTTGGCTTTGGAGTCAATATAAAAAGATGTTGAATGCTGATTTTCAATTTCTCACTATACTGTCATACTAAGTTCAGTTAACATCATAAAGTAACATGTGGAATGTTTATTGACTTATAATATGGCTTTACAACTTCTTTTTAATTTTCTTGCAAGTGTTAAACTTAATTTTTACTTAAGTCTTTCCAATTATCTTTCAGGTAATGCACTTGAAAAGGCCTTAATAAGAATAAGCCGTGAAGATGTTGCTAAGAAATGCATGTATGATGTTGTGACCTTTGAGGATGAGATGGAAATGGCAGCTGGCAGAGTTGCAATGGATCAATCTGGTAAGGACAGATTTTTTAGATTCTTTCTTGAATTAAATACTTTTTAGTTTGCATTGTTACTGGTAATATCTTAAGCCAGTCACTATATAAAACATTGTTCCTATTCTGTTTGTCTTCAACTTCTGAAAAAAGTTTCCTCTTTCTTTATGGACTGTATACTGGAAGAAGGCTGTAGAATTGATCAGTCACTATGGTAACAACAAATATTGTGTATCCACAAAACACACCGAGAAAAAAAAAAAGTTGTGAAGTTGTGTCATTGATGGTTGTGCTAGCATGAAGTCACCAGACATCGTGACCAAGGGTTTCAGCGTACTGGGCTTGTTCAGATTGTTGATCATGCCAGATAATGTGCTCTCCCCCAGAAACTGTAACTAAGGTCTGCTCAGCATAGTTGCAGTATAAGCTACAGGTGAGCTCTGTTGGTTTTGAATAAAAAACACAAATGTTCCTGAGCAGGTGTCTGCAACAAGAATTTTCACTCTAGTCAACAAGTGTGCTCAGAAACAAGTAGCCAGCCATTTTTATATATATATATATATATATATATATATATATATATATATATATATATATATAAAAATGTGTGTGTGTAGAAATGCATAAAATATCATAAGTTTTCTCTATATATCCCTCTCTTCTCTCTCTTTCTCTCTCTGTATGTATATATATATATATATATGAGAATATGATAAAATATAGTTTTAAGGTATGCTGCTATATTTATGGGTTAAAGTGCTCAATATCAGGGATAGAACATGTAAATATAAAAGTGGACATTGAAGTCAGCACCCATCAGTTTCATGCTTATATGCAATTGTCAGGCCATATGAGAATATAAAAAAATAGCTCATTAGTTTTAATTTAGTATTTCATTTCAGAGATAAGTAATTGTTAATAAACTTGTATTATTTTGACTATTGTTCTCATCTTGGTTATTATAGATGTCATTATAGACACAACGTTTCAGCCAAGTACCCTCTGGTCATCATCAGGTGTCCATTAATTGGCTGATATTGGATATCTGTTGATTATTATTATATTTTGTCATTGTTCTATCAGTTATTGTTCATTCTTGCTAAATCAGTTCTTCATAACCAGATCCAAGGATTGATCTTATGACCACTAGATGAAAGTAACACATATATAATCAACTATACACTATGCCACCATCCTGAAGGATATTAGTTGTGTGTTTTTTCAAGCCTTTGATATTCAATATCAGACAGTTTTTGACATTTGGTTACAATGGCAGTTCATACTGCTTTTTATAATTTAATATTTCATTTCAAAGATGAGTAATTGTCAAACTTGTATTGCAAACTTTTGTTCTCATCCTGGTGGATTATTATGATTACAATAATCAACAGATATCTTATACCAGCCAATCAATGGACTGATATCCTATACCAGCCAATCAATGGACAGGTATCCTATACCAGCCAATCAATGGACACCTGATGATGACCAGATGGTACTTGGTCAAAATGTGTCATTACTAACCTCTATATCAGTGGTTTGATAATACAGGTTTATTCATTAGTTTTTAATTAATTTAATTACTTGTAATAATATTCGTACAGTTTTGTTTATAGTGTTGTGTAGCAGAGCTATTTCTTCTCAAATTAGAATTTGCTGCAGTATAAGTTGGGCTCAGTATAAATTAAAATTAAAACAAGAATTCATATCTTTTAATCTTTATCCCCGTGTATGTGACTTCATTTGCTGTATAAAAAGTTTATCCTGCCATTGAAGTAGTTCATTTAAATTTCATAGTTGTATTGTCATATCCTTCTATGGCAACAGAAAACACCTTTGAGTGAAATTAACAAGGTTACTGGAATTGAGATGCATTGAAAAAGAATGGAGTGGAAAGGGAAGTAATATCATTAATGCACTCTGCTCTATTCAAAGGTGATAAGCTAAATTACCTGAACAATTTTTTTTCTTTTATATCTGAAATCATAGTTGAATTCCTCACATTGTTAAATAATAGTTTAGCAGATTATTATTTTTAGGGGGAAGGGTATCGCTACTCCAAATTTCTGAGGTTGAACTTTGCGGGCAGATGGAAGACAAAACAAGGAAGTTGATTTTGTTTCACTGAGCCAGCATGGGAACAATAGTGAGAAAGCGTTTTCAGTGAATCAAGTTTTAACTGTTAAACAGTGTAGACATGTTTTCTTTCATGTCTGAAATGGATCCCCAGTTGGGGAGAATGACCCTACTGGATAAAGAGAAGATGTATACATCAACGTTAATAAAATAGTTAAGTTTAAAATTCCGTTTTGAAGTTCTTTTATCTCTGGACTCAAAACAACTAGCAATCACCATCTGGGAGAAGACGAGAAAGAGAAAATACAATGTACGAGTGAATTGATGCTGTCAACCAAGACCTCCCCAGAACGCGGGGGCTATGCAGCATTAGACATAATTGGCGCAGTGACTAGGACTCAACAAAGAGGAAAAAAAGAAAAATGTAGTCGAGACATAGGGACAGAAAAAAAAATAAAGAAAAAATATATTTCACCACCTGGCCAGGAGAAGACAAGAGAAAGAAGATACAACATCATTATCAAATTGGTACGATGACCAAGACCCCCCTCCTCCCAGCACCAGGGGGTTATACAACAACATAAATATATAGATGTTAGAATTGTAAGGATATGGACAGCACTATTAAATATGAACACTATTTGGAATTAAAAAATGAAAAATGTATGAAAGTGCAACTCTTTAGGCCAAAAGTAGAAATGGTCATCTTGTAGACATCAAGCTGGACATTAACAAAATCACTGGCAAATAAACTAAATAGTATGTACACTTGAGAACAGCACTAAATGTCAGCTGGAAGCAATACATATCTGATGAAGAACTATATGGGAACCTAACACAGGTTATGGAAACAATTTATGAAAGGCAAGTGCAGTTTAGTGGTCATTGCTAGAAAAGTAAACAAGATATGATGCATCTGTCTATATTTCTGAGATGAGGTATTATGTACACTATTTACATTATTCGGATTATTGTCCTCATCTTTGTCGCCATATTTATTACAACGTTTCGGCCTTTCAGTATCTGTCTATGTTTCTGAGATGAGATATTATGTACATTATTTACATTATTCGGACTATTGTCCTCATCTTTGTTGCCATATTTATCACAACCACCTGAAGAAGGCAGGAGCGTACAACGGCCGAAACGTTGTGATAAATATGGCGACAAAGATGAGGACAATAGTCCGAATAATATAAATAGTGAAGATATGATGCATCATCTTTATAAATTGTGGCAAAAGATCAAAAGGTAGACCAGCAAGAACCTTCATTGATCAATTTATAGATTATATGCTAACAGTTTCTTCTCTCACACTTCTCGCTTGTGAGACTCTTGCTTACCAGTCAACTCTTATCTTCAAAACTTTAAATGCAATGTAAACCGTTATCTTTTGTCTTTTTAATTCCTGTTCTTTTATTATTTTCTCTTTACTAATGTGTTTTTTCTCATTCTTTCGCACACAGTAACCCCCTTGCATCTTAGTGGCTTTATTGCTTTGCTTGAACCCAGAATCAGAAAAGAACAGACTAGAGCTACAGATGACAGAAATAGTTGAAATAATTGGTCATGTAGTTGTATTCTGATTTGAGGGCAATCAGATAGATATAGTCTTGTATACTGTATTAGATATTTGAAATAATTTATTTGTTTTTAGTGATAAGCTCTTGTATACATTTCAAGTTGATATTGCTGATCATTTTTTTTTTTTTTTTTTTTTTCCCTAGGCTTTGATACCTTCAAGGAAGAAGTTGGTATTTCTCGAGACTCTTCAATGAAACGAGGCCTCTCACTGGATGTTTCTTATGATGAACAAGACATGATCAAGGTATTTATATTTGGCATGTAATATAATTTTAAAGCAAAAAAAAATCTGGCTATAATTTTGAGTAGATTATTTAATAATTTTCTTGTAGAAAAGCTTTAAATTTATCACATTTAAATTTATCACATTTTCAAACTTTTAATGCAGTTAATGCACTTCATTAATGCAGTTACAATGCTGCAATGCTTATCTGATCTCATATTGAAATATTTGAGATTCTTTATGTTCAATTTAACATCACACTGGTTCCTAACCTCTTTTAAATGAACTCTTAGTTTTTGTTTTTTTTTGGGGGGTCTATTTTTAAATCAACTCCAAAGAATTTGTTTAAAATGAAAATGAAAAAATAAGCACATTTTCTTTTATTTTCTGATTTTTTTATCAAAATAATGAATATATTCTAATATTAAAACAAACCTGCCAGAATGATGATTAATGAGTCGGTTTAAACCAATGGTTCCCAAACTTTTTTCTCTGGGGCCACATTTTCGGAATGAAAATTTGCTTGTGCCTCACCAAATTTTATGTGATAAAAAAAATGCATTTGAAAATAAAAAAAACAAAAAAAAAACAGTGTTAAAAGGGAGATAACCGTGAATTCGAAGTCGGGTCATTATCATTGATAACTCTTCTATATTCTTAATACTTGATACGATGCAAAAATATCACAATGATAAAATCAGTCAATAATTATTTATAACTAATTATACGGGAACTCATCCATGCAATTACAAGTAATCCATAATAATATTTTAAATTTTGAAATCCCATTTATTTTTAGCATAAGA
Source organism: Acanthosepion pharaonis (assembly GCA_903632075.3). Taxonomy (NCBI): domain Eukaryota; kingdom Metazoa; phylum Mollusca; class Cephalopoda; order Sepiida; family Sepiidae; genus Acanthosepion; species Acanthosepion pharaonis. The sequence goes on along the minus strand of CAHIKZ030002722.1, from coordinate 6,793,106 downwards.
ATTTTTTTGAAACTGTTTTTAAATCTTTGATTATCTTTCAATCATTCTGTCTCACCTGCTATCCTCTTCAGCCGCATCTATGAGGCACACTGCACCATTTAGGAACCACTGGTCTGAACGAAGTAATTTTTATAACACTATAAAGAGATAAAGAATCACTTCCAATTCTCTGTGCTGTGTAAATTTATTTTAAGCACCCACCTAGGTTAGGAACCAATGTATTAGATGTTTTTGATTCCAGTTTTAAATTATTTATTTTATAGCTTTTTGCTCGTTTACTCTTACTATTGCATTGTATATTGCTTTCTCTTTTATCTCTTTCTCTCTTTCTTGAGGATAAATATCTTACCAAGGTTAGCACTGCATCTTTGTCTGGAAATTCTTTCAAATTATTCCTCTGTGATAGCAGAATGTAACTCCTAAACCCTGGCACCAAAACGCTTCTTAGTTTGTTCAGACATTCCCTTTGTGCACAAAAATTTGGGGTTTGGGTATATTAAATTTACATCAAGCACGTTCTTCTATTCTTCAAATTGCTCAGCAGTATGCACAAATATTTCAGAGCTAGAAAGTAGGACTTGGGGTGGGGGTCTGCAAAGGGTGGGTGTTAGCGTTATCTCTGCTTTTTAGTTTATGTGCACTAAATATCCACACCAATGCTCATCTTTCACTGTGACAGTAAAGTCTGCTTTCATTCCCCCTCAACCCAGCATTATTGACATGGTCAGTGTCTCACTTTAATTCAGGATTATGAGATTATCCCACCTGTCACATTGTCTTCTATATTACAGATGAAGAGATCACCAGAATCTATGTGTTTAGCCCCTAGTAAAATACCGGTGAGTATTGTTGTGGATCAGTGGCAATAAATCTAAGAAATTCTGAAAGTTCTTGATTTGACCCCTAGGTGTTATTAAACATTGACTAACTTTAACAACATGAATAAATTGCTAAAAGAGAAAAAAAAATACATGGTTATTCATCTGTTTACCTGTTTGGTTCAATGAACGTGAGCTCTAGGCTTGATTATAGCTTGGGTGGGTGGGGCAATTTTCTTTGCAATATTGTTTTATTGTGCTTTTTGCTTTAGATCCAAAAAAAATTTTGCATTTTTGTTGCGTTTTTTTTTTTTTTAAATTTTAATCTGCAGTGTTTGATTTTAGAATTATTGTTTTTTTTATTTTCTATGTTTAATATTAATATTCTCCCTGACCAATTCTTCTAATTATTTTTTATGTAGTTGGATTTTTTTGGTTATTGTCTTTCTAAAACATTTTTGTCAATGTTTGTTGTCTTTTGTGAAAAATAACTCTTCTATCTTACAGTTGTTGTAATACATTCAAAATACCACTCACATTGTAAAGTTATTAAGTCATCAGTTTGTCTTTGATTAAATTTACTTAATTTTTTATCACTGACAATATACATTGTTTTTATTTTAAAAATGTCTTGTTTGATCATGAAATTTAATCTTTTTTTTATTTATACAAATAAAAAATAAAACCATGATATAGACTAAATAAATATGTAAATTTAAATCTATTCTTATATTTATCGGTGACACATAATTTACAAAAGTGTTTGGAAGAATGTCCACTTGAGCTTATTTAAAATTCAGAACTATCTATTCAGTCTACAAGCTACTAATCATAATACTAGTTTATATCATAATACATATACTAATCATAATACTAGTGTGTAGGATGCATGGTATTATTTGCATAATTTTTAATTTTATTATTTGCATAATTTTCAGTTTTATTTATATGTGCATTTTATATATAATTTCAACTTTGGCAAATATTCTTGTTTCAGGAATCTGAATCTGCAGAAGAATCAGGCAGCGATGCTGACACAGAAAAACACCGATTAGCCAAAGGTAACTAATTCTTGTTCCTTACCGTTTATTTTAGTTTCAATTTCCATATCTAGCATGCCATTTTAATTGTTTTAAAAAGTAAAACATTATGTGATTTTTGGAATTCCTCAGTTATTGTTCCTTTTATAAGTTTATAAAAAAAAAAAAAAAAAAAAAAAATATATTCTTTGAAATGGATATTTTATAATTTTTTTTTTTTTTTTCATGTTATAAAAAATAATTTTGAATTAGCACATAATCATGCTTTTAAATACCTGCATGCAATGTTCTATAAAATGTTAATTTTTTTTAATCCAGTTTAGTTGTGAGGTTTAAAAAAAAAAAAAAAGATTCTTGAAATATGCAATTATTCCTTTTTTCATTATTTACAAGTGGACTATTGTCCTCATCTTTGTTGTTGTTATCACAACATTTCGGCCGTTGTGCTCTCTGGCCTTCATCAGGTGTATGTTGATTCGGGTAACCTACAGAGAATTCCAAAAATGAACCCTTTATTTAATCTACATGGGTAGACTGTTCTCATTCCACTGACCATGTCTAGGGATATCTCGTCTAGCTATTATTTTTTAGTACTGCTCACTTATTGCTATTCAATTTTCCTAGTAGTTTATGTAAATGTTATAACTGGCTGCTTGTTTCTGAGTATGCCCATCTGTTAGGGTGGCTAGCTAATCCCTGTTGCAGACGCCTGCTCAGACACATTTTTGTTACTTCAAAAAACCTACAGAGTCCACCTGTGGTTTATACTGCAAATATGCTGAACAGACCTTAAAGTTTTATGAGAGAGAATGCATAATTGGGCATGATCAATAGTTGACAATGCTAGTACTCTGAAACACTTGGTCACAATGACTTCATGCAAGCAAAAGCATTAGTCCTTCTGAACAATGTTGTTTGCCCAAGTTCACTCTCAAGGTTTGGGTCAACCTGTGATATAATTTTCCGGTACTTTTCAACAGTATCGCATACAGGGATCATCTCTCCAAAGAGATATTTTCAAGAAATTATCTCCTTGACAAATCGGCCATGGTGAGATTTGAACCTGTCTCATGATCAGAAGATTAGTTAGTTCTGATCATGGACACCTATAGTAGTTATATATGAGCTGGGATCAAATATAGTTTGGAATCCAACAGAATAAAATAAAGAACAAATAGGAAATGTTTATCAATCTAACATGTTTCATTTTTTTTATTTTTTTTAATTAAAACTTCATCAGAGAATGAGATATGGAGAAAAAGAAGAAAGAGATTCTGCTAGTTTTACTCACTCATTCAAGACAATCAGAGATATAATTAGGAAGAAAAACAAATCCAACACCAATTGAAATGCCAGTTCTTATCGTATAAATTGCTTACAATGTAAAAGCACTTATATCAAAGAGACATCTGGAAATCTAAAAGCCTGTATCTACAAACATAAAAGAGATTTATGTTTAAACAACCATTTAAACCCATTCATAATACACAGGAACAAAACTGGCTATAACTTTGATTTTACAAATGCAACCCTAATTCAAAAAAGAATATAATTCTTTACATCAAAAGTACTTCAAGGGATTACTAAAAACTATATTACCAACTATAATCATATGTCAAAAGCATTACATCATTAACCTTTATTGAATCCATTCTTAAAGAATCTAACCTATGTTTATCTAAAACAAATGTTATGTATATAAAAACATTCCCAAATCAACATCTGAAAAACCACCAAATATAATGTCTACTAGATACACACCGATTCCTCAATCCAAGTTCGAATTTCAGTTGAATCCATTACATTCACTTATGTGCTAATACCCTGGGGAAAGGTATTAATCTTCTTCTTCTCCCTCCAGCTATGGGTAAATAGCAAAACAGACTATAGCCTTGGATGGCAACTAGTCTAGGAGAAGGACAATTCAAAATCTGCAGAGGGTTGTATTCGGTCCTTCAAAACGTGTATAATCAAATCATATCTGCTGGTGTCTGGCTGTTGGTCCCTAGGAACTGAGCTACTTGACTCTCATACATTGAATATGATAGGAGAGTCCACCAGATACACACACACACACACTAATGAATATACATTATCATCTGAATCTAACATAGACAGACTAGAATTATTATATACTTACATGCGTAAAGCAATATTTACTGTTTTTCAATTAGGCATGGAATTCATTAATTTCTTGAAACTTGTCTCTCCTTGAATTTGGAATGTCTTAAATTATACTAATGTTTATCCAACAAGTTGAATGCACATGAAACCTGATTAACCAATGAAAATCAAACATAAAAATACAAGAATTTCTTCTTTTTCTCCACACCTCATTCTCTGATGAAGCTTTAATAAAAATAAAACAGTAGATTGATAAACGTTTTCTATTTGTTCTTTATCTTATCATATATATGCATGTATGTATTTTTATTACTTCAAGCGTTATTTTTAGTGGATGCCCATATTTGAGTAGACTTTGTTTATTTTGAACAGTATATATTTCGCCTACCAGCCTGTATACTCAAGAAAACTTAAAGGGTACAATTTTCTCAAGTATGCATGCTGGTAAGTGAAATAAATACTGTTTTAGATAAACGGAGAGTCTACTCAAATGTGGATATCTACTAAAATAAATTTTGAAGAAAAAAAAATATGTGAAATTAAGAAAATAAAATCCATTAATTATATATTTATATTTTGTGTGTGTCTGTACACATATATATATATGTGTGTGTGTGCGTGTATGGAGATATATATATATATATATCCTAGATCATACATTTATTTTTCTTGATAAAAGGAGTTTTATAGAGCTCTAAGTTATGATAATCTAGGTTTTTGACAATGTTTAGCCTTTTTTAATAATAGATTAGAATTCTATGGTTTGGTAAAGATATTGAGCCATTATTTATTCCAATTGATAAAGAGGTTTTTGTTTTTTTTCACATTAGAATTCTATTATTTTATGTGTATAAACTTTTTCTTCAACTGGCATTAAGTATGTACATGGATTATATCATATGCAACTGTGAGTGTTACTTTCCCATGAATTCTGCTAAAAAAAAATAATAATAATAATGGCAGTCTCATATGTTGAAGGGAAATATTTTCCATTTAATTATGAAACTAAACTAGAATTGTCAGTCTTTTTTTGTATTTTTGTTTTTTTATCATAAAAAAAATTGTTGCTTAGACGATGAAAACAATCACTTCCTGGCTGTCTTTAATTAACCTTTAAAAAATATGTTTTCATTTTTTTTTTTTTTTTTTTTTTTTTTCAAAATATTTTTTGTTTGAGACATCATTTAACATTTCACAATATAAGAGATTTTCATTATATTCATTGATAATATTTATTGATAAACACTCTTTAGTATCATTATTAGCTCAGTTTTTTTTTTATCTGCCTTAAAAAAATAAAAATGATATGCTTAGCTTTTACAAAGAACCTTGCCATCCTGAATATGTTTAAAAACTTTGGTAAAGAAGGAACAAGAAAAGAAGAAATATTTTGATTACCATGTCCTTACTACAGTGCCTTCAGAGCCAACATCAAGTCATGAAGAAGAGACAGTGACAAAAATCGTTGATTCAAGACGTCCTGAGACAGTATCCCCTAAAGATACTGCTCAACAAAAGGAGATGACTGATCGCAAGAAAGAGGCTTTTGTCGCACTAGCTGAACAACTGGATAGCTTGGCTGATCAAGAGGAGAAGCTGAAACCAGTCGAAACTTTACAAGAAGGTACTAACTAGCTGCATGCTAGTCTTCAATTACCTGCCACCCCAGCTGAAATTACCCTCATCTCTAACAACTCTTCATTCCTTTCTTCACCTGAAAAGCATTCACTTGACTGCTGCTTCTACACTTAAATAACCAACTTGCTTTGACTAACTGCCTTGCCATCAAGATGCTTTCTAAAATGACATCCAACCCTTCATGATCATTTTAATAGGTTTTTCTTTAATTATTGTTTTCATGTTTTCAAATATTTGTCTTAGTTTTAATTATAAAATGCGAGTGTATACAGATATATGAATTGGATCAGATATGGATTAGAATCCAACAGAAGGATCAGATAAGGAACAAATAGGAAACTTTTATAAATTTAACATTTTGCTTTTATTTAAGCTTCATCAGAAATTTTTTTTAAATGAATTATGGAAGAGAAATTTCTGGTACACATGTTAGATCACATGTGTCTTTGCCTTGTGGTGCTATCTGGCCAATGAAAAACGAACCTAGAACTAAAAGTACCAAAATTTTCTCTTCCATAATTCATTTCCAAAAAGTTCCTAATGAAGCTTAAATAAAAGCAAAACATGTTAAATTTATAAACGTTTCCTATTTGTTCATTATCCTGTCATACATATGCGTGCATGTGTCTGTATGTGCATAAGTATTTTTTTCAAGATACTATGTATTACTAATCTTAAAAAAAAAAAAAAAAACTTTTCAAGATGTAATTAAATATATATAATTGTATAATACCCTATTGTTCACTATATCTCTTCTTGTTTTACATATACTATTTTTATGCTTGTTAAAAAAAATGTTTGTATATTTAGTGACTTATAAAAGTAGTGGTTTTGATATTCAGCAGGGACATGCCTAATGTTAGCCATGTGCCTCCAAGGAAAACTCAGATTAATATTACTCAGTTTCTCTAATTCAAAATCTATACTTTTGAACAAACCTTATGTGCACTCTCAAATCCTAAGGTATGCTCAAATCCCTGTGAAAATTATCAAAAAGTATTCCATTTCTTTTGTACAAAAATTTCTTTTGTAAGGTATAACTAAAAAAATTATATTTTATAAAGGAGTTTATTGATACACAATTAATGTTTGCTTTAGAGCACTAAAAGAAAAATTGTTTATCAATATAGCCCTTGTGTAAGTGTATTTAACAAACTTATGCTATGAATAAATATCAATCTTTTTCTGACCTCTGACCCTGCTTCCCCCCACTTCCTGCAAAGCACTGAATAACTTATATTTCTAAATATTTGTTTGGACTTACTGTCCACATTTGTAGTCATTTTTAGTATTGAGGATAATATAGTATGAAAATAAAGACAATGAATAAATAAACAAGATGCAATACCCATTTATTGTGTGGAGTTACTAAAATACTAACATTTATTTTACACTATTATCATATAAAATTATCATCTGTACCTATACAGAATGGTAACTTTATTTGATATGATTGTTTAAAAGTAAACAATAATTTGATACATAGGCTTACAAAAATGTACTCTGAATAACATCTTTGATTGGTTCAATTGTTTGTTTTAACATTTCAAATTTGAAAAAAAAAATTAATACAGCATTCTTGTCATTTATTGATGTATTTCTAATATTATATGTCAGTCATATTTATTTTTGGTATTTTTTTGTAACTGTCAATTCCTTCTGTTAATTAACTCATGTTAATGAATTCTGCTTAGTGTCAAGTTACTTCTTATTTATTGAATATATATTATAGTTTTTGAAAATCTTAATTATCACTAAGCTTCATTATTTACAAGTAAATGCTATTATCAAAGGATCATTGCTAGTATGCCACTATAGATGAAGGTGCAGACAGGTCAAGAAAACTGACTGTAATTAGCAGTTAATATGTCTGCAGTCTTCTCCCTTCATTAGACTTTTGTTTTTGTTTTTTTAAGTTTATATTTAATTAAAAAAATATTCAGAAAACAGTGGACAGGAAATTGTTTTTGTAGAGTGAGTGGCCATGGTTAATCTAAATAAATTTACAGAACTGCCCAACAAAGAGAATTGATAATATTTGCAATAAACAAGAAAAAGAACAGGGTAAAATATAATATTAAGCAAGCAAACAACATATGTAAGGCAAATTAATGGTAATAAAGAAACAGTAATATGGTAAAAAGTTCACAAACTAAGAATTGTAGTTGACACACAAGAGCAAATTTGGATAAATAAAGGTAGAATTCTGACTTCAAGACAGACTGGGACTGAGTTATATGAAATTGAGAACTAACCTATTTTATTGGCTAGGAAGTAATCCCTGCATACATTTGTGGGCTTCTGTCTATAAATTGGAGAGGGGGGAAAGTGTTTTGTAGCCATTTTTACTGTGGATTGGAACCAACAGCTTTATTCTCAAATTTAGAGAATTTTATTAGTATTGTGCTAACAAAAACTGCACTATTATGTGCTATTTTTGCTGTATTACAGTAAGAAACCCATTCACAAGCAGAAATTGGATAAAAATAATAGTAATTACCAACATATATTGCTTTAGTCATAATTGTAATATTGACTGATCATAAAAGTGTGAAATAGGAAAAAATCCAAATGTTGCTTAAAATTACAATGGGAAGAGTATTGTCATTTTTTTTAAAATTATTAATGGTGGAAAAATCACATGTGCAGCACAAATCTTTGTTGTTCAGATTTGTGGATTTTTCTTTTTGTAATAGCAAAAGATTTTCTGATCAACTCTTTAAGATTACTAAATTCAATATATTCCAGAAGGTTGGACAGCTTAGTATCTTTATCTTTGTTGTTTTGATTTGAAACAACCGAGATGAAACTACTACTCAGTATAGTTCACAAAATCTGGACAATTTCAGATCTGTTAGCAAGATGTCAAAAATGGTCTCCAGTGAAGCCAGTTACACTGTTTTAATCCTCTTATGGCGGATTACAAATCCTTAAAAGAAATACTTCATTTATTTTTTTTTTTCTGTACATGTAAATGTTTAATTTGTTAAAACTAAAAATGGTGCTATGTTTTGTCTCATGCTGAAATATTTCAGAAAGTGAAACACAAGGGAGATAAATCTGATATGTAAATTTTAATTATTATAAGTGTTAGCAGGAAAATAAATACAGCTCATTTAATTTTTCATTTTATTGTAGTTTTAAGTACAATATGATAATTAGATGGATATACTTGAAGGCAGTTGCATTTCCAAATTAGATTTGATATTTTCAACAAAGTCTGTCATGAAATATGCTTGACAAATAGGAAGCTTTCTAATCTATAAACTTCATAAAACAGTGTTAACAATAAGCAAACCATTATACATGACAGTCATTTTTATCCCCTAACATTTCCACCAGATGATTTCTCTTCATACAAACTGAAATTCACTAGTGAAACATAACAAAAATAGGTACCTCATTATAGCTTAGTGAATAGCAAGTTAATCTTGCATTAATACTCTAGAGGAGCTCCATCCTGACTGGATGCTGCATACTTGTAACCTTTTGCCAATCTAAGATAATGTGGTGAACGCATATCAGTACAGACACAAGAGGCCCCGGGTTACATACACATATGTCTATCGAAGCTAGTATTCCCTGTTAGCAGCAGATCAGCTTGGCATGTCCAAATATAATTTTTTCCAGATCTGGGTCTGTCAACTGTTAGCAGTTGGTGAAACTCACTTTGCTATTCTCAGAGATTCCATGTCTTGTAAAGATCTTCATTTGGCATATTTTGTTCCACCCACCATGCTGTGGTTTCTGATGCAGTCATTAATCAGTTTTATTTTGTTTCTTCCTGTTTCTTTCCTTTCTCTGCCTGTTCATTGTTAAGAGAACAATTTGTTAAGTGTTTCCCTCACCCTCAACACACCTTTACCTTATTTTATAACAGATAAGCTTAGCAGATATTTGGATATTTATTTGTGGAGTAGTGAATAGGAAGTTAGTCTAACATCTTATTGCTATCATAATAAGTTAGATGCCCTATGTTTGTGACTTTGCATTTGTGTAAAATGAAGTTGAGATTATTAAATACTTATATGTTTATATAGACATAACTTCTACTGAAGTTAACTTGTCAGAATTCAAATTTTGAATAATATATATTAGCTTTAATTCTTTGCTACATCTTAGATCTTAGTCATCAATATTTTTTCTCTAAGTCTATTTCAGACAATTCATTGCCAAGCTTTTTCAGGTGATATATTTTTCCCTTAGTGCAAAGCAGTTATTGCTTTGTTAAGTGTGCAATATTGAAAGTTACAGAAAAGCTCATTAACCATCTTACATCTCACAAGTCCCCAAAACCAACAAGATTTGAAACTTGGCAAAATTTTACCTGAAGAAAACTGGAAAATAAGCTGATCAAAAAAATTATTTTAGATTCCTTTACCCCACACCCCCAAATGGGTAGAGTTGAAAATATCACATAATAAATTCAAGTTTGTTTTCAGACTAAATTATAATTGTTGTAACATAGGGAAGGTTACTGAATAGAATCTCATATGAAGGTTGGTAATAAAGAATAATACTTAGGACAAGAGCAACACATATAAGATTGGCCAGTGGTGCATAGAAGTAGTCAACTGCTAGAAGTGAGTCAAGTAAATTCCACAATGAATCTCCAACTGCAGACCAACATACAGTATTTACTACTGCAGTTATGTGAATGGGGACATACCCATTATCGTCCAATAATAATCAACCTTTTCAAAAAGGTTTCTTAAACAGAACTGCTGCTTTTTGGAACAGAATCCCAGAAGTCTGTATTCCTGACCACTACAATCATAACCTCTTCAAGTCTAGGATTAACTGTTATAATTTACATATCTGCATAAACTGCAGCCCTTACTGTTACTATTTACACAAAAACTGCCTTCAGTAACCCCCCCCCCCACACACACACACACCTTGAGTGGTCTCTGGGCCTTGTATAGAGTAAACATTAGTAAAAAAAAAAAAAAAATAGACCTTAATTTTGCCCAAATAGTTTGGAGGAAAACAATTATTTAATCATTTCAGGCTATCCAATTTTTGCAAAGCAAAATCATAATTTTCAATATATTTTAATGTTTTATCAGAATATAACGTTAATTGCATTACTGGTGAGCTGTTCAAATTCCAGCCTAGCTGCATTCACTTCTGTTTGGAAAGACATAAATCCATTTATTCTCCCCCCAGCTATAGGTTAAATAGCAGGGCAGACTTAGCTCTCTCATCCATTGGTGGCAGTCAGTCTAGGAGAAGGACAACACCAAATTCAAAACTGTAGAGAAGGAAACCAGCTCACTATCTTTTCCAAAAATGCATAGCAGTTGAAAATAATAAAGAAAAGGAATCTGTGGAGAGCTCTGATTGTCTACATCTTGAGAGGATAACTCAGTATTCAAAAACATGGAGATGACAATGGGAAACCACTCCACTATTCTTCCCAAGTTTTCATGAAAATTCAAATCTTATTCAGATAATAAAAGAAAAGAATCTATGGAGGGCCATGATTGCTTATGCTTAAGGAACATGGTGTTAAAAAATGCTATTTATTAATATTATTCATGCTTTATTACATAATGTAAGGTTAGTTAATAATATTAATATATCATTAATATGATTTATTTGATACAACATAGAACTTATTTAAAGTTTAATAGTTAATTATAAATGATTTTGCAAAGAGTCATTAGCATTAAAAAATTTTATTCAGAGTTACTGATCTCCTTTGTGTTGTTGCCAAAACATTTGAGCCACTCTATTCAATTACATGAGCTATAAGGGAAAAAAAACAAAAAAAAAACATTCATTTTTTTTGTTGTTGTTATTTTTTTCAAAATGTCTGAATAAAATTTAGAATGACTAAATGAATTCATTAACATATAGTAAAGGTTAGAGAAATTTTCACCAAAATAATTACCCTTTTTTTTTTTATAACTGTTATTTTTTGTGTGAAATAATTTAATTACAAAACTCACACCAAGATTTTCTTTAACAAGACATTCCTCATTTTTACTCACTGCACGTAGATGTTTTGTTATAATTCCTCTTATAAAAATAAAAGAAAGAAGAAATACTAATTTCTTATAATAATTATTTTGTGACTTATTTAATCATAACCAAGACATATTTTGTATGTTATTCAAATCAATTAAAAATGTCTTTCTACTAAAACTGGTATAAAAACAAATACTTTTCTATTTTCCAGTGGTTATTATTGAGTTTTTGTATTATTAGGGTGTATCAAAAGTATTTTCATATATATAATTCCTCACCGGTGAGGGATAATATGTATATTTATTAATATCTACTTAATAGCTCTATTATATTACATCGAGCACTATTTTATTGACACAGACACTCAATGTGTGATATTTTATATAATATGTGTGCGAGATCTTTCAAGAACTCATGTATGCTTTTTTTTTTTTTTTTAATGCTCCTTATATATGGTCTCGTTTGGAAGATTTGAAGGGGTGCTGCTTGTCAAGTTCTCATCTACCTTTCACTTTAAAACCTCATAATAGGTAGCTGACAGTTGTCTACTTCTGGGCTTTATTTCAAGGGACCCTTTAGAAAAAAAATGTCAGATATTGCTTTATTTCATCAAAATTCTTTAATCCTGTCAGCTGCTTCAGCAGTTTTCAGTCCCAAGTTTAGAATAATGCCCTGGAATTGCTAGAATCTCAGTACCTGTATCTACCATTATAACAACTAAAAACAATATGTATAGCTGAATAGTACCAGTAATGATATTAATAATAATACATATCTGTGTATAACTTTTCTTACAAGTTTTATTTATTCATTAATATTTTAATTACACATATGCTTTAAATAATATTGAAACCAACTTTAATTTTTACAAGTGTGTCCTCCTAGTAGAATTAACAGTTCCACTGGAGGGGGCACACGGGCAAAAGAAAAACTGCTATGAATCACTGTGTCCCAACTGTGTGGAAAAGGGATGGACATGCCATGTGGTACCTATTGAGGCTGGGTGCTGTGGATTCCTTGGACGGTAATCATTTCCTTCCTTTTGAAGGTGGGCATCACTGGCTGGTACCTGAAAAGTGCTTCACATCATCTGTTGTAGACCACAGCTCAACAGGTATCAAGTTGGATATGGTCAAGATCCAAAACAAAATTAATTAAAACCATGCTTGCAATACAATGATCTGTTTAACTTCCTTTACACACCTTTGAAAATGGCCACTATGAACATGTCATGTTTTATTTAACATTCAAAAGCAAACACTTTTTTTGAACACAATGTTGAAAATCTGACTTGCAGTTGCATAAAAATCACTGAGAGTGACAACGAAAAACAATACCCTGTTTGGTGGCACCAAGGGTGGCAGTACAGCCTTAGCCACCAAAACTGTGTTACCTCTGGTGGCTGATGAGAGCAGGGTATTGCATGTGCTTTCACACGCTGCGTGTAGAAAATTTAGAATAAGAAGAAAAAAAAAGAAGAATAGTAGTTGTAATGATAAGAATAAGAATAGTGGTTGTAATGATAATTTTAATATAGTGAAGTCATAGGTACCCTTTAGATGTGTATATTTTTTTATTTTTAGTTTTTACATTGAAGTTCACACTGTACAAGGCCCGGGAGCCACTAGAGGTAGAGGGTTACAGAGTAAGAGGCACAGTTTATACGGATATATGGGGAAGATAATGGTTTACCCTAGATTTGAACAGGTTAAGATTGTAGTGATCAGGGGAAACTTCCTCTTGGGAGTCGGTTATATGCTTTCAGAGTAAAAATATTTTTGATACATCCTAATAATGTAATTTTTTTATTGTTTTATTTTTAGAAATGTATTGATAAATTTTTTTATTAATTGTTTATCTTTTAAATTTTGTAAACAAAATTTTTCTTTAGTAAAATCATCTTAAATGCTTGTATTAAATTTTCCAAATTTTTTTTTTTTTTTAACCTAAAGAATTTTTTTCTAATTAGTACTAATTTTCTCCTGGAAAAAGTCTTTACTAAAAATTACAAATTTATTGAAGCCTTATTTTTGATTTTAAAAATCAATATATAACCCCGACTGTTTTGGCTAAATATTGTAAATTGTTTTTCTATGACAAATGCTGTATATTTCACAAGGGAACAAATGTGTGTGTATGTGTGTGTACATGTATGTTATAATTTTTCACATCTATTCCTCAAAAAAGATAGAAAGAAAATGAATGAAAGAATCAAGTAACACTGCAGTACAAACTTTTATTTCCTCATCTGCAACAGATGAAAAGAAAACAGTGAATGAAGGCTTGATAATATCTAAGGAGAAAGGGACCACCTCGGTCAGCTCAGCTATCAAAGAAACAGTCAGCTCAGAGCCAATCAGTAAGGAAGTGGTTGAAAAAGAAATTATTGATAAAGAACAAATATCGCAGGTGATGATGGCTCCTTGTGTGGATATCTCGGGCTCTAGAGCTTCCAGTTCCAGCTCCATTTCAGAGCCAGAACAGAAAGGTACAATGCATGCTATGAATAAGCATGGGTTGCTTGCAGTGTCAGATCTATAAAAAAATCAAACAAAAAAAAAATTACCAATTTTACATATTTCTTTTTGAAACTTCTAAATTTTGCATGCAATTCAGTTTGCTTTCAATGGTGAAGGGTCATGTTCTTTTTTTGTTGAGGTTAAAGATCTTTTTCTTTTTTTTTTTTTTTTTTTTTTTTTTTTTTTTTTTTTGAAGGGTTCTTACAGGGTTAGTATTTTGCAACCATGAGAAAACGTTACTAAAATCTGTCTTGTTTTTATTTTATTTCTATGGTCTTCACATGAAAAAATAAGAACAAGCAAAAATCCGTCATCAGCCTTTCTTTCAAAAATGATTATTAATGAATTCATTTTTCTGAGTGAAAGATATTGGCTACAGAATCGTTTTAGAAGTTAATCCACAATGACAAATTAACAATATGGGTTAACTCTATATAAGCAAACTTACAACATGAAAAGTATATTCTTGTGCATATGTTTCTATTTTAAATAATTATTATACACTGTGTAGCAGAAATACCTCGCACATAATGGTAAGATACTAGCTAGATAAAGACACCATTACCACTAATGTCTTACTATTATGTGGAATGTATTTCTGGGCAGTATATGGTGGCTTTCTAAGTTTAGCTTAGATGTGGCATAAGGCTGAAAGTATGGAGGCATCCAGTGAGAAATTAAACTGATTCATAATTGATGGGAGGGATATGTTGGAGGTATTTCTGCCACACCCTGTATTTACTTGTTTTAATTTGCTATTTTTACTTTGTTTTGGGGGTTTATTTTTACACACACTTTGATTACACAGTAATGTAGTGCTTTCATCATACAAATTCTGTACTTGTCTTAAAATATACAATAATTATACTCCAAATATATATATATATATATATATTTTAATTTCAATTAAAGGTGCAAATTATAATTTATAAATTCATGAATCATTCACACAAGAAACAAATATAGAGGTTAATGATTTAAATGGCGAGAATACATCTTCGCAAACAGGGATCATATCATTTATATACAGGTTTGGGGTTGATGTATCTCATTTATATTGTTTGCGAAGATGTATTCTTGCCATTTAAATCATTAACCTCTATATTTGTTTTTTGTGTGAATGATTCATGAATTATATATATATATATATATATATATATATATATATATATATATATATATATATATATATATATATATATAATTTGGACTGATTTGGAACTATCATTTTTTCTGATATGATTTTTTTCTTTGTTTAATTATGAACAGTCATTTTGTGGATTCGTTTTGAACAATAGAACCCTGAAATATTTTTTTTTATTTTATTCTGAATTTTCATTTATTTTCCTTTTCAGTTTTATTTGTTTTATTTTACTTACTAATTTTTGTTTGTTTATTTTTATTTATTTATTTTTGTTTCCTTGAAATTGCTTCCTTTTCCTTTTGTTTTGTTGTTTTGTTTTTTTTTTTTTTCCTGTTGAATAACGTAAAGCTTCTTTTGATAGCATTTTTCCACTTTAATTAATATGGTATTCTGATATTCTGATTTCAATAACATAAACACTTCGTTTTTCCAAAACTGGTTCATTGCCCAATAAATTAATTCATGCTTCTATCCCATAATAGTTGTTGCATTTCATGTAAATATATCTACTATTATGGGACAGATGTAGTACTTTTTTTCTTCTAAGTTTGTTCAAGCTATTTGTCATCTGAAACTAAAATTCTGATGTTTCCTGCTTTCTTTTGAATCTGCCTGATTTGCAGGGAAAGAGTTTTCTTTCTTTCTCTCTCTCTTTCTCTGCATTCTTTTTTTCTTTTCTTTTTCTTTTCCTTGCATTTGTACGCACTGTCTTTAAAGTGTGACCAATTTTATCTTTGGAAAAAAGAAAATGAAAGTCAGTAGCATGTTGTTTCTATTTCTGGAAAAAATTCTATAAAGAATGTTCAAGATCTTTTTTTTATATTTTCTCTGCTAATTTTTGTCTCTATGGCATGTAAGTCTTTGAAAATTTTGGTTAATGTTGAATCCATTCAGAATATTTTTCTTTATCTAGTCATTTTTTTTGTTGATAATCTTGAACATTGTTAATATTTTACAAAACTTTATTCAAATATATTAGAAAAATTACAGACACTCCCCAGTTTTAATAATGTTTCTATAAAATCGCAGTGACATAATGAATTCTCAAAAATCAAATTTAAAAATTGTCTTTTATAAATGAGAAGAATCTAGGGATATTTTCTGTTAATTCACCCCAAATGATGTAAAGTTACTTATTGCAATTATTAATTCACCCTAAGAAATTATAAATTTTAAATCATTTTTTTTATTAAATATTTAGCACTCTTTTGAAATTGTATAAATTTTAAATCAAAATTTGATTAACTTGCCTTACAACAACTCCAATCATCAGAATAAAAAAATTACAAAAATCAGGGAATTATTTATATTTTGTAAGTGCATATGATATTCCAGGTACTTAACAAGAAACTTTTTACAATTTAAAAAAAAAAACACCCGAGTCACCCACATATTTGGGTCAATCACAAAGGTCAACCCAACTGGAATGCAATGGAAGGGCTTCATTCTGGGAGAATTTGGTGTGAATTTTAGTAAATATAAATTCTTTCTATTTTATGGTGAATTAATTTTTGTTTGAATTAACAGAAAAGATCCGAATCTAGTCTTAAAAAATCTACACCTCATTAAAAAAAAAAACAAAAAAAAAACTTCCTACATGTTTTGAGTGTTAGTTTTGCGGTGCATAATAGTGTATAATTACAACCAATGCTTCAAATTACTTCCCAGACTACATAACTGATTATTTTATTCAAACATTTGATGATTGAGTTATATTTATAAAATAATAAATCAGATATACTGACATTTGATTTTAACATTTTCTGACATCTTGTAATTGAAAAACAAGGTTTCAAATGGATAACTGCATAAACCAATGCTAAGCTTTAAAACTGTTCAGCCAGTTTGTTTCTCTTTGGATTAAATTCTCATAATTCCTGTATAATTTGGGGAATGTCTGTATAATGAATTATGTGAATATTTTTTTGTCTCTTAAACAAGAATTCAAAGAACATGGTCATTAGGCTTTTATGGTAGCTAAAATTTGAGGATCATTGAAATTCAAGAAATTTACTACTAAAAGATAGAAGCTGTCATAATGAATGAAGTAGCTGCTTTTTGGAGCAGAGAAGTGTTTTTCATTGGGCAGTAATTTTGTACCAATTTTTTATATTAACATTTAACAGATTTGTACATGTAATTAAGTAAATTTATCAGACCATCAAATCAGTCTTACCATCTTGTAATAGCTTTTATCCATTTAAATGGATGCCGTATTTTCATGTTTATGCATTCTTTACTTATATGAGTTTGGAAAAAATTCTCAATTTGATTTCTTGAGTATGCTTCAATTGGTTTAAGCAAAATAGTTAAAAATTGTTTGTTTTTTTTATTTATAAAAACTTTCAAGACAGATATTCCTAATTTAAATTCTAATATAGACTTTATTTTATTTGTTTAATTTGTTGTGAAAGATGATGCACTTTGAGGTTTTAATTTTATCAAATGCTGCCAGTATTTCATCAATGACATCAAATGATACTTTTTTTTTTACTTTATAAATACTTTACATGAATATAATTATCATTTTGCAGAAATTTCACCCAGAATTAAGACTCCTCCACCTTCACCAACTGAAGTGGTTCCACCAGGTAGACTTCTCTTACACTAGATTTGGTAGTACAACCTGCCTGCACTAAAAACTGCTTTAGTCAAACTATTTGTAATTCCATTAACAAAAAAAAAGGCACTACCTCCATATTGCACCTTACATGGAATTTTGCTTCCTTTTTGTTTAGAGCTAACCATTTGCAATATTAACTTTCTATAATAGCATTTATTCAACTTTTTTTTATTGATACTCAAACTGGCTTCATTTATATAATTTTGCAATTAAAGTCCTTTAAATTATTCATAAACATATTTGAAAAAAAAGGACAGGTTTCTTTTAAAACCAATAAACCATGTAAAAATAAAAAAATATCTTTTTTTTTATAAAAAAAATAATTATATATTTTTCCTAAATATTTAAAAAAAAACAATTTAAGCTTTCATGCCATTGTTATTAGTAGTTAAAACTATTATTAATTTTAGAGTAGTTTTTTTTTTTAATCATCTTAATCTTGAAATCAGCAAATCATTTATTATATGATCTTTTTGTAAGCAGTGTTGGTCAAAGAATATCTTTCAATCTATGCTGCTTACTAATGATTGTGAAATGAAGATCTGGGAGTCGTAAAAAAAGGAACTGTAATTTAGATTAAATAAAAATGAATACTAAATACTGGTTGAAGTGATTCAAACAATATTACAGAAGTTATCACCCTTGAATACTGATGACGATCTGGGAGTAGTGACAAAAAGGAACAGGAATTAAGATTAAATAAAAAATTAAATACTTGACAATGATTCATCTAAGAAATTCAAATTAAGTATTTGAAATGTTGAATAATTTGTTATTTATAATATAATCCCCCCTCTTCTTCTTTAATCTAACCGCCTACTAATCTACCAACACTTCTTTGCTTATGACCATTTATTTATTTATTTTTGTTGTGGGATCAGGAGGAATTATTTCTTTGATCCAAAGAGTGCTCTATAGTTTATTTCAAAAGATTTTTTTTTAATTTTTTAGAATTGATTTGTTGATAGTTCTAAGCAATAGCAATTACTTATCTGTGATTACCAATAACTACCAACAACAGAAAATACAAAATATCATTTTTTTTTTTTAGTCACATATTTCGTTTTCTACTTAGCCTTGAATTTAGTAGTGCAGTATCTTAGTTAATTAGATAACAGTAGCATATATGACCGAAATAGTGTGCGTTAATTTACTTTTGTTTTACTCATTCATTTTGCTAAAAAAAACCTTTGGGAATACCATTAATTACAAAGGATTTAACTTATAGAACAAATAAATGGTGGAAAAATTTAAATTGGGTTCAAAGTTAAGAACTAGCAAAAAATTAAAAAAGTCTACAATATTAGCATTTTTTTTTTTTATTCTTTTGCTTTTTTGAAAGATGTAGCAGTTTATTTTTCTTTCTCCTGTTGTCTGTCTCTCACTCTCTTTTTCTTTCTCTCTATTTTTCTCTCTTTCCCTCTATTTTTTTCTCTCTTTCCCTCTATTTTTTTCTCTCTTTCCCTCTATTTTTTTCTCTCTTTCCCTCTATTTTTTTCTCTCTTTCCCTCTATTTTTCTCTCTTTCCCTCTCTTTCTTTTTCCCTCTCTTTTTCTCTTTTTCCCTTTTTTTCTCTTTTTCCTCTATTTTTTTCTCTCTTTTTCCTTTCCCTCTATTTTTCTCTTTTCCTCTCTTTTCTTTTTCTCTCTTTTTCTCTCTTTCCCTCTCCTTCCCTACCTCCTTCCGCTGTTCTCTCCTTCCCTACCTCCCTCCGCCTTTCTCTCCTTCCCTTTCTCCTCTCATATATTTATAAAGTAAATTATATATGTACATATTTAAACTGGGGCAAATTATATTATTACCTGCTAAGCTTAACACTGTACAATGGAGAAACTAGTCAAGGAAGATTGTGTTGTGTCAAACATCCAAGTGGGAAGAGAATTTGAAATCTAATCTTTTACCTGAAGTTGAATACTGACCTCTGTCACTGGTGAGAAATATACAATTATTTCACCCACAAGGCAGTCAGTCCCTTAGGATAGAAAAACAATCTTAGTACTAAATTTTATTTATTTTATGGTTTTATAAATAAAATCATTATTTTTATTTCAATTTTTTTTTTCTTTCAAAAATGTTGCTTTTGATTCCATACTCACAATTTTCATGAAACCTACAAAAAAAATGTCATTTTAGTTTTCTCTGAATTATTTTAATTTTTTTTTTATTCATGTTTCTTTGGGGTTTCTCTCTTTTTATATTTTTTCTTGCTATAAAAAAATATCAATTTTGTATGAGCAGAATTAAACATATGCATGTTGCCATAATGAAAAACATATATTTCAACTAAGCTGAAAATAATTGCATTATGGATGGCTTTTTATATGGATTTTGTCCCACCCCTCCTATTGATTAATGTCAAAAGTTATAGTGGTTTATTTATACTTTTCTTTATCATTGTTCTTTACACTTCTTTTTGCTATATATGCTTTTACTAATAGATGTTTATTTTTTTCTATTTTTTTAAAGTCCTTGTTCTGAAAAATTTTGAAAAAAACTCGCATTGTGAATGTCTTCATTTATATTTTGTTTACTTATGATGGTGTTTGCTAAAAATCTTTTTTTCCCTTTATTTGTAAAAATTATAAAAAACTAACAATATTTCTGTCATATAATTGACATTGTTTTTCTTTTTTTTTTTTTGATTTAAAGGAAATTAGTATTTCAGGAGGTAATATGGTGTTGCAGAGAGACTGTCATTTGCTAGATTTTTTTTTTTTTTTTTTTTTTTTAGCCTACAGTGCACAAGATGGTGGGGGAGGGGTTATGAATTTAAAATATTAACATATATCTTTGATATTTTTACTCTTATTTTTTTTCTTTTTTTTTTTTTAAATCATTAAATTTTTTTCATCACTTTTATTAATGCAGAATAAAAATTCAGGTTATAAAGAATATTAATTTTGAGATTAACTTAAATTTCCTTTGATTATAGAATGTGAAAAAATGCAAGAAATTTTATTTGTAGTTGAAGGCATACACTAGCATTCATGATATATTTAGTTGAAGCCATAAATTTATGTTTAAAATATTTAGATTTTGGCATTAAATAACCTATAGAGGTTGATATGCTGCTAAACAAAATCAGCCAACCAACCAAAGCTGAATAACTTAAAGAAGTAATTGCCAATTTTAAAACTGGTGGATTTATTATAAAACATTATTTCTCTGTTATTAATTCCGATAAGGTACACCTGTAATGTATCCAGTAATTTAATTTGACCCATTAATAACCACTATAAATTCATTCAGTTGACATTCATGAGTCTATCACACCAACCATCACAGTCCTGCATCAAGGTTGGAAGTTTATTAGGGTGGCATTCTGTGTCATAACATAGTTTGTCAATGTAGGTGATTGCTGGGTGACCAACCCGTCTTGTGCCATGGCTAGATGTCCAAAGCAGTAAATCACTCACAAGTTCTTGTTTTGCTTGCCAGCAGTATAAAAATAATTGTTATAGTAAAAATATCAGCAATACAGTTTTATATATGTAAAGCACATTCTGCATTCACATAAGATTGTAGAAATATCAGAGATGGGCTCATAGAGCTGTGATTTAGTTGGACATTCTCCAAGAGATGTTAAATAAAGCACTTAGCGTCTGAGTGTAGGTTACATCAAGCTTAAACTCTAGGGTTTTAGCTAATGTCCAAGCAGTGGCACCATACATTAAAATTGCCTCTACAGTAGCATGAATAAATCTACATTTGAGGTTGTCTGGTAGATCAGATACCTAGATTACATCCATTTTATTCAAGGATGTCTTGCTATGTGGATTTTCACATCTTTTTCAGTAGAATTTATCCTACTTCTTAGATATGTAAAAGATTTGACAGATTTTATTAATTCTGTTGAGACAGTTTGTATTTAGTTTTGTTGGTTGAAGTTTATGAATTGAGTTTTACAGTCATTGACATAATCCAGCTTCAATAGAAGCATTTTTGATGTCGGAGGACTGTGGCATTGGTAATGGTGTTTGCTGTGACAGCTAGGTCATAGTCGATATCGGTCAACGTCTTGTAAGACCTGAGAGTCTTGATAAAGTAAAACCTAGATGATGATATTTGTCAAGTGAAGTTCTCAATGTCATCAATGGTGATAAGAGAAAAGGTGCAAGGGTGGCACCCTGAAGGACCCCTGCTTTAATGTTGAGGAAGCTAGTGTCTCCATCTGGGAATCTAACTAAAGATTTGGTATTTCTGTATCTGGTATATTTATTATAGAAACTATATCTTATTTATAGGTTACTGAACCTATAGCTAATGCTAAAAATTGGGAGATGTTGGGCATTAATATGTTAACAAAAAAAGATAGCAGTGGTGCATTAGTCCTCTTCAAAGTACTCTTTTTGGAAACTCATACACTTATCCTAGTGTGACATTTGCTTTTCAAAATCCTTTTTCAGAATTGCCATTGCTACTTTATTGTATTCACCTTAATCTCGACCATGGCTACTCAACAGTGATTTTAGTTTTGGGAAAAGCCAGGAGTTAGGAGCTAAACATGCATTGTAGGAAGGCTAATTGACTTGGGTGATTTGATGTACAAGTTGTGAAAAAAATGAATTATGAATGCAAAAGCTGCACAGTACATAAACTTGCTTCTTGGGGTTTCTCTTCTGAGTAACCGCATGGGATAGTGTACAAAAAACATTCCCTCTGGTTGGTTGGCAATCTGTAGTCAAGACATTCAAAATCGTTGGATCATTTCCAGACAAACCTCCTATATTGCTCATTATATGATATTTTTTTACAATTATATACACCCTGTACAAGTCTCTTGAGCCACTCAAGGTAGAGGGTTACAGAGTAAGAAATACAGCTTATGCGGATAGATGGGGAAGATAATGGTTAACCCTAAACTTGAACAGGTTAAGATCGTAGTGTTCTGGAAAAAAGCAACCTCTTGGGAGTCGGTTCCACAATACAGTGGTTCATGAGAAGTTGCTTGAGTGGAACTTCCATCTCACCAAAAGGAATACAAAAGGAATGAGGGTGGTTCACTATAATTCAGGTAGTATGACAGGTGTTATGATTAAGACTGATGGAACTAAGAAATTTAGTTCATTTGAATAATTTCCATGGAAATAATGATAGAGCAGCAAGAGGCTCATGACATTTCGTCTGTGAGAAAGGGGTTGTAGAGTGGAAAATAATGTCACTTACAAGGATATGGGGAGGCTTTTGGACTCTATCGACTGAAAAGTGAAGACTGTGTAGCTCCTGCCCATATATGACAGCAGTACTTATAATGAGAGTAAAAAAATCATTTGTTATATGAGGTAAATATTTTAACTTAAGGTATCAGTTTTTTTTACAAATAGCTTATGAATAATATACTATAAATTTATATTTGATATTTTAAAATATATTGCAAAATAAATAAAGATATCTTCATTTTTAATTATGGTCAGAATTTTATTTTTTTATTTTTTTTCATTTGCATTATATTTGTGTACTTTTATTTTTATTTAGTTAGGTTTTCTTCATCTTCTGATTTTTTTAATTTCTAATCCTCCTGCTCCCAAGACAATTCTGTTGGTAATTTATTTACTGTATATAAGTTTTGACTCGAAAATCACCAAATGAATGTTATGGAAGAAGAAAAGAGCATAACAAAATTGCATATAAAACACCTCACACATGGGGGCTTCATGCCAGACTAAGTTTAGCTTCATAAAAAGCTATTTTTTTATTATTATTATTATTATTGGCAAATTACTACTGAATTTGATCTTCATTTACTTTTGGTATTGATTCCGATAATAACCTATTTAAAAAAAAAAAAATCTTCATTTTCATTTGTAGAGTTTTGGAAACTAAGGATAAACTTAGAATTAAATGATAATAATATATTGTAATAATAATATAGTAATATAATAATTACAATAAAATAATATTATAATAATAATAAAATGATAAATAAATAATGATTATTAAATTAATTTATATTTACTACTATATGCAGCATTTATAAATCAGTAAAATTTGCTGTAATAATAAATTTATAACTTTACAAATTTATAATTTTATATTTTCTAAAATAGGTTGAATTTAATTTCTGTGTATTTATTGTGCATATTTAAATTTAAACATAAATAAATTTTCACTTTATTATTTTAAGAATTGATATAGTTGATTTATCTAAAAACTTTCCTTGTAATTTCTATTGTCTTATTAGTTCAGTCTGCCTACATCTGTGTAGGTGTTGATATTTCCATAATGAAAAAATTGAGAGCTCAAAATTTAAAAATAAAAAAAAGAAACTTTCTACAATGAAACTGAAAAAATACAGGAAATATTATTTTCTCTGTATATTTTATACAAAGTACTTTCAACCAAGAAAAATAGCATTTATTTTAAATGTAATTCAATCTCAGATATTTTAATCTTGGAAACTATTTAGTTTAACTGTTTTTAGCTGTTCATATTTCTTTGAGGTTAAAAAGAATTTGCTTACTGGAATTAACATATTACTAGTTATTTTTATCCAACAATCTATTAACCGTAATCATTTAGATTGGTATTATTTGTCCAGAGTTATCTCCTCTTCTAATTCTCGTCTCTGTTGCTCTCAGTCAGGCAGCCATTTTTGTTTCATTTTTTAAACATTTGTACTGTACTTTTTAGTTGAATTTTAACAAATAAATTTTTTATATTAGTGGCTCAGTGTTGTATATAACAATGTATTTAATATATACTATTTTAAAAATTTTGAAATATGTAGATAGTATTCAAAAAGAATCATATGAATATATTTTTAATGTATATTCATATCATTGATGATACAAGATTTATATTAATATATTACAATGTGATTAACATTCACTTTGGAGACCACATGATTTTAGAAACTTGTTCTTTTATTTGTTTTGTTTTGAGAACATCAAATCTATATTTGTGCTTTAACAAATCATTTTGTAGGTTCTGTTATTCTGAGTCTAGAAACTGAGGATCGTGCCCAAATGAGCTGAAGGACTATTAACTAATTCTAAATTCTATGTTCTATTGGTTTAACAAAACTCAATTTTAGACCAGAGTCCTGCATCTATTTATTATGCATGTTTATTCATTGTTGTTCTATCATTTTTTCTGATGCTACTTATTATTATTATTATTATTTGAGTGTAAATTTTTTTTTAAATTTTGTTTTTATTTTTTAATTTGTGAAAAATATTAAAAAATCTGTATAGTTTATCAGCAGTCAATAAATATACAAATGTCAGATACTATTTTGTTTCTAACTTATGTAAATTATTAGAATTTTGTAGCCTTGTATGATGGATTAAGTCTTTTTCTTTTTGCATATAAACATACTGATTTCTTCTAAGGAAAAAAAAACTGTTCAATCTATAAAATAATATTTGCAATTTGGCTATGTCTGATCACATGATTTATTAACATTGTTCCAGAATATCCTATAACCAGCCATATTTTACACTAGATATCATTTGATAAGTATTTCAAACATATATAGCCAAAAAGTTTTAGGAAATGGCAAGTATATTAAACGCACAATTTTTTTTCAAAATAATAACTTTTATATATCTTTTTATATATAAATATGCTTTAATTTTCCCCCAGCTATAGGTAAAATAGGACAGACTGGGTTCTTTAGTCTTGGGAGGCAACCAGTCTGGCAGAAGGAAGCTTCTGCCTCTTTAGGCTAGAAGGTAAATTTTAAAAAGATCTCCATCTCTGTGAGGAGGAATGGAGTAACCTCAACATCCCTGGTGCAAAGGGAACTGGCAAGCCATTGCACTATTCTGGTTTGAATGTCATCATGAACCACAATTGTGAGATGGAGGGAAGTGGTCATCATGGTAGTGCAAAATGCGCTAACTGAATAAAATGAATGAATGACTACTATATTGCTGACTAGTAAGAGAATTATACCATTCTCACATATCTATAGTGATTTTCTAAGCATAGCTTGCATGTGGCACAAGGCCAAAAGTATGGGGCATTTAGCAAGGATCAAACTCACTATTCAGTCATAATTGATCCAGCATGACAAGCTTGCTAACCATTACACTATGTTGATGTGCTTCTTACAAATCTATAGATTCTAATGGTTTTCTATTTTTACCAGTTAAATATATACAGATTTTAAATAATTATAAAATTTTAGATATGAATGGTGAAAATCTTTTGGCAAAATTCTTTTTTGGTCTGATCAGCAACCCTTTGAGTATGTAAAATAAAAAGTATAGGCATTCTATGTTTATTAAATTTTACCATCTTCTTTACTAAATTACAAACAATCTTCTGCAAACTGTCATGTGTGATGACATTTTTTTTGTTGCATTGGAGAATGTATGTTTGGGGGACTGATTATTTTTTATTGATGTACAGTTGTGTCTAGTAGATATAAAGAAAAAAAATGTTATCACACATTACTGATGCACATTATCATAGCACACAGCTGAAAAGATTTCTTGTGTGTGGATTCATCTGATTCAATTAAAAAATATAATGACGCTTCAAAATGTACAACTTAAAATACTTTTCATTTCCTTCACCCTACTTTACTTGTAAAGAACCCTGAACATAACTCCTGTGTGTTGAAAGGTGGACATGACTTGATTTTTGGATAATTTTGTGTATCTCCAGCATGTTTGCAGAAGTCTATTGACACTTTAGTAAAGATGATGGTTAAATTTAATAGACATAGAATGTTCATACATTTAATAAAACATTTAAAAGAACAACTGCTACCTAATTACATCTAATATATATATATATATATATATATATATATATATATATATATATATATATATATATATATATATATAAAAAATAAAGGCTCAAACACTAATCCATGGTTATAATTTATTACATTGGAATCGTAATCACGAATCAATTCATCAGACCTACAAATTCAAAGAGGTCTGATGAATTGGATCATGATTACGATTACAATGTAAAAAATTATAACCATAGAATATTAGTGTTTGAGCCTTTTATATTATATTCTTGCTCTGTCCTGGACATGGAGTTCTATCTGGATTCTTCCCTCTTGGAAATTTATATATATATATATATATATATAGACCACTAATATTATCTATATATATATATATATATATATCTTGTATTAGATTGCATAAGACCCTTCCTCCTCCATTTTGGAGTATTATAATGTTAGGATTGATATGAGTATTGATAGTTTATGGCATCTAGGTAAACATTAGCTTTTCAGATATTTCAATGAAAGTTTTACATGTCATCAAATATTGGGGGGGTGAAAAAGATAGGAATGTAATTTGTGTCTATGTGTAGTCTCCCTTTCTCATAAGTTTTCCTTAAGTTAATATGTTGTTCTGTACTTATGGATATTGAGCATTTTGGTGAGTTTATTTCTTGCATCTTTTATACCTTTATAAACTCTCTCATTCATTTTTATATATATATATATATATATATAAAATACATCTATCAGACAAATACTGGGTAAATGAATGACAAAACAGAAAAAAACTTCTTAGTGACACCTTTTGTTCTAAGAAAGAATTGCTTCAGACTAATAATGTTTTTATTGATGGAATCAGTTTTATATATAAAAGTGAGGGTAAGTGGGAGGAGAATTAAAATAAAAACCAGCTATAGCTGACATTGAAATATTAAAGATACAGATATGTTCAATCTTTTAATATAAATTTTGACATTCAACATCTCTAGGTGTTTAACTTAACCTATTTCATTCAGCATTTTATTGCTTTTGTTTATTTAAACATTATATATATATTCCGTGCTAATAGGAATATATACTTGACCAACACGGTGGATAAAATCAGTAAAGGTTTATTGTAAAAACCAGTACAATAAGAATAAGATTATTCTATTACCTCAATATATATGAGAGATAATGATGTATATTTTTTATATATCAAGAACAGTATTGGGGAAAAATGTATGACAAAGCGGAAAAAGGTTTCTTGTGATGCATTTCATCCTTTAGGACTTCAAAAAAAAAAAAATCCCAGCATCCCTTGTTCATGTGCATGTATAGCCACACCAACATAACAAATTCAGTCTGATGAAGTCTTAAACAGTGAAACGTGTCACAAGAAAACTTTTCCACTTTGTCATATATAACTAATGATATATCTGTAAATATTAATAAAAACAGAAGGAAAACTTATCTTAGCCAACACATTTTGTCCTCTGATAGACTTTATCAAAGCAAATATTATTTCACACATGCACATTGTTATATATATATATATATATAACAAAGTGGAAAAAGTATTTAGGCAGCGTATCTTCTTTCAAGCATGTTTGGTTAAATAGTTTAGACATATTATGTTTATTTATTTTTATTTTAATTCTCATGTTCATGGATGAATTTCTTTCTGCTTGTAGGGAATTGATCAAGAAAAATGCCGTGATTATTATTCATATGACTTTTATTTTCTCAAGTACTTTCAATGTTGTCTGAGGTCATCTTCAGGGGTTGAATTTTTAAGACAAATTGTTAGTATAAGTTATGAATATGTGAGCATGAATAATCATGGCATTTTTCTCGATGAATTTCCTACAAGCACAAAGAAATTAATCTGTGAACTTGAGAGGATTAAAATAAAAATAGACATCATGTGACTAAACTATATAACCATACATATATATATCAGCAAATCAAATTAAATGTTCACTAAACTGTCCCTACTATTAACCCCATTGATGAATGAATCGGGCTACTAATGGTATGTATTTATGTAGATATTGGCTGAGTTTTGATCTGAAACTTTCACTTTATAATGTTGGATTCTAGGTTAATGTTCATCATTGAATTAAGTAATGTTATAGGGGAAAAAATAAGTATTTATTGCATGTGAAATAAAAGCTTCTTTCATCGTGAGGCTACAGATTTATTAATATCCCCATGTGAGTAATGGAAAGTTTTTGGCTTCATCCAATTCCCAAAATCAGTATTCTGATGCTTGGACATTGAAATAATGATTTTGAAAAGAAGTGGAATTTTTTTTTTTTAAGAGTTTCATCTCATATACACACTGTGCTAAACTAAATAAATAATGACAATAAAATTGTTCCAAACACTGACAGAATTTATTTTAAAGGTTGCTTGTTTTGAAAGAAACTAATTTAAAATCTTGAAAATTATAAAAGATCAAAAATAGCTGTAAATTATTTTTTCTTTTTCTTTTTTTTTATACAATAATATTTTAATAATAATACAATAATATTTTGTATTTTAGAATTATCATTTTATACCATTTTTTTTCTCTAATAATTTATGTTTTGAATTGCTTGAAACTTTCTATTCTAATTTAAAAAAAAAAAAAAAAAAAACTTTTTACTCTGAAAAATTTGGCTGGCTATAGATTATCTTGGCTTTTGCATGTTATTTTTACATCGCTTTTATTTCTAGTAAGTTCCATGTTTGTACAAGGTCTGTACATTTCATTTTTAATTTTTTCCATTTACATTCAAATGTAGCCTGTCATCGTTTTTGTTAAGGCTTCAGTTTTATGTTGTGTATTATAACATTGCAAAATGTGTCTGCAATGTTAGCTGTCATTGCTTTATTTTTTGTCATGGTATATTTTTATTTCATCAAGTATTTCTATTTACACTTGGTTAATTCATAAAATGATTACTTGTACTTATTAATTTATAAGTATTCATTACAATATTAAGATTATAGGCTTCGGTTTGGAAGTAAAAGTAAAGTTTTCAAGAATAATTTTGAGATAGCAATGATGAAAAATTTAATTTGTGCATCAAAAAATTTAGAGCCTTTTTAATATGATTTTTGCACAAATATTTTATTTTGTATTTTTTTTTATATTAATGAATTCATGTAACATTCAAAAAGCTCTATTCTTTATATCGAATGTGTTTTTTTATATTAAGGACTTCATGAGAACTTCAATACACACTATTCTGTTGATACAATGTGTTGGAAAAACTATGTAAATTTTAAGGAAGGGAACTAAAATTTCTCAGAAGAGTCAAGTTCTTGTATAACCAAGGAAAAATTTGCGGGGGGGTTGGGAATCTGATGTTTGCTTAGATTTTTCAACATGGTTCAGGTCTAGAACTTTCCCCTCATTGTCTCCATGTTCTAATAAAAACTTTTTTACTAAAAGAAACAACTTGCATTATTAACATTTAGTTAGGACAAATTTGCCAATTATTATTGTTTATTGTTGTTGAATTGATTTCATTATGGTCACTGCTGGATTTACCTATAAGCTTAGATTGAATCCTAGAGCCTCAGAATCTAGTGCGCCTCCAAGGTGTATAATATTTTTGTCACTGTCATAGGCATTTCTTACACATGCTCTCATAATGCATTATAGTAATTTCAGTAATTTTAAACACCTTCATCATCCTTGGCTTTGCTCAAATTGTTTAATTTAACACTCTTTCAGTTTCCTCTGCTTGTGAGAATGTGGAATTTGGTGGGGCCTCACAAGTGGAATAGTCTAAGGCATCTCTTCATCTAAATCTGACCCTGATTAAACTTTCTCTGTCTAATAGTATTTTAGATAGTGAAAAACAATCATTAAATAAATCACAGACTTGTAATAAGCAATTTTAATGTTTAAAAATGTTCTTTGGCAAAATATAAAAATTTTATTTTGGTTGGTTTAAATTTTTTTTTTACTTTTCTTCATCTTGTAAATGTAAATCAAGAATCTGCCATTTAATTTCTGTCAAAAGTTTACTGTAGTTGTAGCAGCTTTTGCTGATAGTGAGAAAGCAGGTAAATTAGTTAGAGAAAAGTCTTTGCCCATATACTCATTCATTTACTCTTTTTAACTATCAGGATATGCAAATAACAGGATATTTTGTTGAGATAGCTAACAATGTGCAAGGTGAAGTGAATTCATACCTTTCCTAAAGATATTAGTGCAAAGTGAATGCCAGTCTCAGCCAAAAAATTGAAACTGGTTTGCTGATTTTATTTCCCATGTTATCTACCAC
The DNA here is from genome assembly GCA_903632075.3 of Acanthosepion pharaonis. Classification (NCBI taxonomy): domain Eukaryota; kingdom Metazoa; phylum Mollusca; class Cephalopoda; order Sepiida; family Sepiidae; genus Acanthosepion; species Acanthosepion pharaonis. The sequence continues at coordinate 6,762,270 of CAHIKZ030002722.1, read as the reverse complement.
ATTTGATGGCATAGAAGAATTTCCCTTCCACCCCAGTTTATATTTAATATTACATTATTTTTATCACACAAAGGCTCAAGAGTCATTCAAGATAGTTGCATATAAGATCCTGAAGATAGTTTTTGAAGCCTATTTTTTTTTAACAGGGGAAGAAGGTCTTAATAGTTATCAATCATGATAAATAAGACTATTCACAAACAGAAATTTTTTGCAATCAGATTGTGTATTATTTTCCATTTGTTTCTTTAACTTCCTTCATCCTTCTTTTAAGTTATTTTTAATTCATTTCAATCCATTCACCCCATTATTATGAATCTTTTTTTTCTACTCTATTTTTACTTTTAAAAAAAAAACAATAAAATTCCCCCAAAATTTAAAACTTTAAAAATTTTTTAAAATTGTTGATTTAAAATTACATTATACTCATCCTTGAATGGTCAAGATTTTTATAACTTATAATCAGATATTTAAACCTCTTACTTATCTATCTTTAAGTGAAATATATATATATATATATATATATATATATATATATATATATACACACACACGCACGATAAAAATAGAGTTTTAAGGTATCCTATATTTATGGGTTAAAGTGCTCAATATCAGGGATAGAATATATGTAAATATAAAACTGGACACAGGTCAACACTGAACAGCAACAGCCTGTTTTATACTTGAATGCTGTCTTCAAGCCATGAAGTGTTGATCTCAATGTCCACTTTTATATTTACATGCGCTCTATCCCTGATATTGACCACTAACCCATAAACATAGCATACCTTAAAACTTGTGTATATATATATATATATATATATATATATATATATACACATACACAATGAGGTACTGAAAAGTTCTTTGCCTGATCCAGTTACCAAAATCAGTATTCTGATATTTGGGCATTGAAATAATTGTGCTCAGTAAGTTGGACCAAGTCCTTTTCAGTATTCTGCACTAAAGTATGTAACACTAAACCTATTCATATAACATACAAGTAGCAACTTTTTTTATTTAACAAAAAGGGGGTCTAATTTTTTTTTTATGTTTTAGATATCAAAGATTTTTTAACACTTCAAATTTTCTGTTGCCTTCTAGCAACATTTTATGGCAAATACATTATTTGATTCTTCAAATCAAATTCTAATTTGAATAAATCCCATTTCTTTGTCACAAATCCATGCAAATTTAAAATGCAGATCTAAAGAATATATCACTTGTAAAATGTGATAAAAGGTAACAAAAGATAAATATATTTGTCTAAAAAATGTTTGAATGAAAATATATTTGGACCTCATATTAAAACAACCTTTTGTTGCATTTGTCTTTAATGGTTGGCAAATAAATTTATCAATTTAAATAATTCTAAAAATCAAAATTGCATAAACAATTGAAGAGAAAAACCTATTATCAATTTAAAATCTTATTAATTATTATTCTTTATTGTATTATTAAAAAAAATTACTGTTATAATTGTTTCTTTTACCTAAAATTATTAATTAACATTTAGCACTCTACATCATCATTAAATAAATCTTCCATTTTTACTGTATAATACCCTCAAAATATAGTGTTTTATGTATTAGTTCTATATATTTGAAATTACAGTAGCCTGGCTCTCAATTTTAATCAAGATTGTTTTAGATGTTGTCATAGAAGGATATGACTACACAAACAAGAAATTCAAATTCAATTTACTTTGGCAGGACTAACATTTTGCTGGCAAAAATAGTCATATACAAAGTGCTGAAGCTTAATAAATTGAATATCCATGTCATTAGGTTTTATGTTTGACATTTTATTTTTAAACTTAGTTTTATACTTTCAAATAAATTGTCTCTTATGGTACGTCATTCAGCCTTAACGCAAAAAAAAAAATCAATTCCTGCCATCACTTCACCATTTTATTAATCTGCTACCTGTCTCCATTCCTTCATTCATTTACTGCTCCAGACATGTTACCAGCACCTGTCCAAATCAAAAATCCTGATCAATAACAACAAAAATCATAAATCCAAGACTGTCAGACTTTTCTTGTCTGTATTCATCACCATTATCACTCACATTGACCAACTCAGTCCTCTGAATTGTAGAACATGAAGCCTTTGACAAAGATGACCACATCAACAACACCATCATCATCAATCAATTAATCAACACAACATGGGTGGCAACTGCTATCCAGATTGTCTTAAAACTATAATTTATTTAATTCTTTCGCTCTTGGTCAAGATCTGTTGTATATTATCTTTGAGTAATTTATGGAACAAATAAAACATTCTTTGTCCCTGGATAGCCATCTCCCTGGTGGTACCTCTACATTACAGTACAGAGTTAGTGGCGGGGGGGGGGGGTATATTAAAGACAGTAATAATGGGCAATTTTTGCCTTTACTTACATTTTGCATGTAAGATATTACATTAAACCTTATCTTGTGTGTTAATTTCCTTTGCGAGAAGATAAGTAACCACCTACTAGTTTGTCAGAATATGCAGGCAACGTACAATTGTCAGTATTTCGAACCATAAACATTCCTGAAAAATACTTCTAATTCAATATTTATTTTATCTCTGTTAAACTCTTTATTTGTAGATATTTTTTTTGTATTTTTTTAAGATGATATTTGACTTCTATTTTTACATTTTTTTTTTTTATTTAACACCCCCAATCTTTGTTTTGTACTTTTTTCTATTTTTCAATTTGTAACATGTTATTTTTTTTATTTTTTTTTGAGATAATCTGTATAATTTTGAGAGGATAAAAAAAATCAAAACCTATAACAATATTATGGAATTTTCAGAACAGTCCTTCATCAGCGTATAATTGTCAGCACTGACAAAATAAAACTGTGTTCATGTAATGCAGATTTAAAATACAGAGTTGACCAGATAGCTGTTAAGAACTTTACATTAATATTGCTTTATTTTTTTAAGTTTGAAAAACATTTATGCAACACATGAGAATGAATATTAATTTGTCTTAACAGAAAAAAAACAAAAAACAAACATCAAGAGAGACTTCCATAACATATTTGTTACCAAGTAGATTCTTTTTGCTTATTGGGTTTAGTCTGTTTCAGAAATGAAAATTAGAAAATCTTCATTGTTTGTTTAAAACAGTTTTATTTTCATACCAAAACAGCTATGTGTAACAGTATATCTAATAATATATATATATTTTTATTTTAATCATTTCACCCTAAGCAAGGTGGAGATGCCACTAGTATGCATGGGGTTACAGAGAGCGAAAGTGAGGGAAAAGGGTATAGGGGGGTGTAAAGAAAGGATAAAAGATGAATGGTATTCAAGAAGATAAGATGGTGATTGACATTGCATTTAAATTTTTGAAGATTGTAGTTTTCAAGGAAGCAAGTTCCACAGGCAGGAAGTGCGAGAAAAGAAACTGTTGAAGTAGAAGTGGCGGTTGCATTTTGACTATTTCAATGGCAAAAGGGTGGGTCCTAAATGCCAACCTAGTAGCACGCTTAGATTCATGTAGTCTGGGCACCAGACGAAAAAAAAAAAAAAAAGAAGCTCATCAGAACAGTTGCTATGAAAATATTTGTAGAAATGGCAGAAGGAAGTAATGTCACAACAGTGAGAAAGTGACTGAAATCGAGATGCCAAGCCAGGATCGATTACATTGCAGATCTTTCTTTGTCAAGAACCTCGAGATGAATAGGAGGAGCACAAGACCAGATATGGCAACAGCATCCAAAATAATCTATCTTAACAATACTCAAATATTAGTATCCACTGTTGCATCAATTAAGTAAATATGCAAATTTCCTTTGCACAAGACAATGCTTCAGTCTTGTAAAATAACAACAACCATAAGCTGTTATTTCATCTCTAGCAATGGACATGTTAAACTATTTATTTAAAACTGTTTAATTTGTGGTTTACTGGCTTAACACATTCATGTGTATATGGATTACACATGTTTGCATGTGTGTGAGTGTGCATGCAAAGCTTTATTCATATTATCATAATAGAAATTTCTCTATTCTTGTAAAATTATGAAGTATTCTTTCCTTTTCCATTTATTATGAGAGGAAATAATTTTAAAAAAAAAATAATAAAAAAATACCTCAAATTTGAATCTCAATATGAAGAAAAAGATGGCAAATCCAAGACTACAAGACATAATCGGGGTGGGGGGCTCTTTTGGTAGAATAGGCAAAAATTAAGAGGGGGAAAAAAATCAGTTCAATTTCAAGAAATATTCTGATGAAGGATTCTTGTCTGAAAATTTCAATATAATTCATTATTTTTTTTTTTTTTTTTTTATCAATTAAAAAATGTGTACAAAATGTGTAAATGGCTAGTTTTATCATATTCTCTTTTCCAATAAATAGTTTAATAATTTTAAATACTTTTTTTACCAGAGTCATATTGCCTTTTACAATTTGATTTCCATAATAGTGTAAAAATATTGTTCTTTTATCAACTGTTTAGTGAAGCTATGATTAATAAGAATGTCATCTTGCTTCAAGTTTCCTTCAGTAAATGAAGAGATGATATATATATTTTGACAGCACAGGAACTTAGTATATATATAACTCAGCTGACAGTAAAAATATATTAAAAATTAACTGATTTATTAATTTTAGAATATATTTAAACATTTTGATTAAGTTTATTCATATATAAACTAAGTTATTTAGTTCTTAATCAACATATTGCTAAAATGAAAACAAAATAATGTACTTATATTATTATTGATATTTACTAAGCTTAATTCAGCATAAAGGTTAAAGAAATGATAATATTACTATTGAATGAGAGAACAGTACTTCAACAAAGTAACACTGGGGTATAATTATACAAAGCCTAATATACTCGTCAGTGTATGCCAGGCATCACAGCCAAATATGCATGATATGCTGATGGGTTTTGATAAAAGCAGATCAAAACATTGCAGATGAGGACCAGCTAGAAATACTCTCAGTCCACTCAGATGGTCTCTAATTGAGAGTGTTCCCAAGTTACCTTGGCTCCCTCATAATTCAGACTTAAAAAAAAAACAAACACTTCACAATGATACTCCCCCACTATTCCTGCTCATGAACAAAAATGCCCAGTGCTGCAGACCTTAGGTGACATGTCCAACTGGTTATGATCAGACACCTGATAAGTAAATCTGTGGTGTAGGATTTTTACTGCAGCCCATCTTAATTCACCTGGGTAAGACATTACATAACACCTTCAATCAATTAAGATCAGAAGCTATGAGAAGTATGCCATTTATTGCTCTTACTATTATTATTATTATGTGTATTCCTTCATTCCTTAGTTAGCATGTAGGTTATACCCTGTAAGAGCTTGCCTGTCCCCTTGCCCACAATTTTAGCTTTCCTGTCCCCTTGCCCACAATTTTAGCTTTCCTGTCCCCTTGCCCACAATTTTAGCTTTCCTGTCCCTTGCCCACAAATTCTTGGTATAGAAGCAACAGACAGTAAATCTCTAAGCTTGTTTTTTTTCTTTTAAACTTCCAGCAAATTTTAAAACATCTGTTTTGTGTTGAAGATGTATATATATTTCAAGAAGGAAAGGGAAGATAAGGGAAGCGATAATGTCCTCATGCATTTAACATCTGCTTCAGTGAAATGGTATAGTTGTATGAAATATGCCAACCTGAAAGGATTAGTTTCAGTAATAAAAATCAGAAATTTTCACTGGTCCCACTCTACATGATTAAAGGAAATATATGTCATAAAAACCTATTTGAGAAATTATTATAACTCAATGTGCAGTTTATGACTGTAGGGGTATTTAATGAATGTTTCTTTCCCCTTAAAAAAAAAGACAATATGTCAAGCTTCAACCTACCAACTGTAGAATGTCTATGCGGTTAGCTTCTTATTAATACATCTAAGCTTTTACTTGATAGCAGTACATATGTCCATTTGTGCTTTATAGTTGATTCTCAAATCAGGAGAAATCTGTTGTCCAAGTTAAGACATTTTTCTACTTGTTGTAAATGACTGAATCTTTGAGTTGCTTGAATTCAGGTTTTAAGTTAATTCTTTAACCATAACCACTTTTACAAAGTTCATAGAATTAAGTATTTAAAATAGTAAAAATGTTATTCAATCTATCACTACCAAGTTTTGAACAGTATTTATAGGATGATCTGATGGTTGAAACATATTCTAACAACAAAATTTCTTCTGAAGTCATATGGACATGTACCAACATGTACTACTATTATTTAGGCATTTTAGGATATCAAAATTATCATTCAAGCAATTGACATCAGATTTAAAACATTACTTATGGGATGACCTGATAGCATATTATGATTTCGGCATTTTAATAAAGCAAAAATATAATTCAGGCTATTGACATCAGATTTAAGACATTATTTATAGGATGATCTGATAGCATATTATGATTTAGGCATTTTAGAATAGTGAAAATAACTTTCAAGCTATCACTTACTTTTTTTTTTTTTTTACATTACTTATGGGAGATCTAAGTTTCACACAACTTCTACTCATCAAATTCATTAGAAAAAATTAATTTATAAAAGTAACTTTGTGTCTTGGGGTTTAAATTTTCGTCCATTGTTTTTTTTTTTTTTTTTTTTTTTTTTTTAGACTTGTACCCTTATGTTCACACAGCACCTAATGTATATTTCTACTAATTTTATTGTTTACTCTTTTCCTGCATATTTCATATCTGAATCTAATCTAGCTACTAACATTGTTTTTGTCAGATCGTCTAGGATAATTGAAAAGTGCATTTTACATGTAAGTTGTACAGTCTGTGTTAAATATCTGTATTTAAAAGGATACTTGAAATTTAACTGTTGAAAAAAAAAAAAAAATTCAATAATTTCATTGTCGATAAATACACTTCTATTGGCTACGGCTAAGACTTGTGTATTGTGTAGGTCACTGCATGTTGTGTATTGGTCAGGTCACTGCATGTTGTGTACTGATTATTAAAACCATTAAGTGAATTGAACAGTATTATCAGTGATCTAACTATGTTGCCTTTTCACTTTTTAATTGTTGTAATAATCAAGTTAAAGTATTGTATACCTGATGCCTGAATAGCTAATTTAGTTTTTTAATGTATTTTATTTTGCTTCAGAGTGTGAGTCTGTAAAGTAAATTTAGTGTTAGGAGTCTGTAAAGTAAATTTAAAACTTATTGCTTGTTATTATATATAACTTTCAATAGCCCCTTGCATCTTAGTGGCATTATTGCCTTACATGGGGTGAACTGATTATATAATTTTATTTAAAAAAAAAAATTAATTTACTTTTAATTTTAATTTTATATCTTAACTATCAATTACTTAAATATTACACTCAGTGCATAATATTATTTTAATATTAGAAAATATATTTTGGTTATTTTATTCTTTCAGTCTAACCCATTGTATCCAATGGTACAACATCAAAAAGAAAATTATCATAATATTTAGGCTTTAACTAAAATACTCTCAAATGATGACCAAAGTGTAGATATAGATATTGTTCTTGAAATTTCTTTCACATTCAAATCTATTATTGTTTTATCTGTTTTTAAATAGTTTTTGGGTACAATGGGTTAAGAATTATTTTTATTTTAATATTATATACATATATAATATATCACTACCTTTGTCCCATAATAGTTGTTGCATTTGCATATAAATTTAATGTACTAACTGGAACAACTATTATGGGACAGAGGTAGGATTTTATATTTATTAATAACTTAAATAATGATTGTTATAGATATCTAAGTTTGGAGAGTATGTTTTGCTATGTCAGATTTTAAAATAAATTCTTAAAATATTTTCAGTTTTATTTAGCTCCACTTTTTTTCAGTTTTATTTAACAAAAACAGGTTTATTAGATTTTTACTTTTAAACTCTAAAATAATTTATATTCTGAAATATTAATGATTTTAGTGCTTCAATCTAGAATAAAAAGAAAATGTTTAATTTAATGGAAAACTGTATTTTTTTTCTTTTTCTTTTAAATCTTAAATACAAATTAGGAAAATGTCTGAAATATTATGTCATCTCTTTGTCCCATAATAGTTGCCACATTTACATACACATTTCATATGCTAAATATAACAATTATTATGGGACAGAGGTAATATTAAATATTTTACATAATATTGATGTCAATTAAATTTATTAATTTAAATGTTGATTAGAAATATAAATATAGATTTTATCTTTTTTTAATTGTTTTTTGTGTCTCCTTTGTTTTATTTTCAATGCTTAATATCTTTCTAATACATAATGTTATGTTTGTGTTTTTTTGTTTTTAATATCTTAGGAATTGCTTATATTTAATGTCATTTCTCATTCTCTTTGAATCTATTGGCATTTGTTTTTCAAAAAAAAAAGATTTCATTGTAACTATATATGATTAGTTTATTTGCATTTTCATAATAAGACAATGGACAATAATTACTCTAAGATATCTAAGAATTACATTTGTTGTGTGTGTGTAGACTGTTACAGTAATAAGCAATGATAATTTATTTACATTTAGTTTTTAATCATTTCATTATTTAAATACAGATATATATTCAATAATAATGCACTTTTCTTTGGGTTCATTATTATAAGTGTGTCCATTTTAATATTTGAATTAATATTGAGATTAATCATTTATGTAGCTATATTAATGTGACATTCACATTAGATTTCTTTTATATTTTAAAAATACATTTCACTTAATTTGTTCATAAATTTGACTATATTTTGATTATAAGATAATTAGTAACATTTTAATTTTAATTTTCACTATTTTAAGATTTTTTGTTAATATCTGATAATATGGTAGCCATGTTGACCTTTACATGATGTTGAGTATTACATCTTTTTCTTCATTCTGTATAGTTTTTTTTTTTCACTTTTTTCTTTGAGTACACAAAAAGGGCAAAAAAAAAAAGACTTATTGTAATTTTTTAAAATTTTGTCACTTTGTAAACAAGTGTATAGTAACTGTTGGCAGAAATGAAGCTTAGTTTTAAAAAAATATTTTTTTTATACCTATCATAACATATATTTTTTTATACCTACCATAACATTGGTAGAGCTTCAGCTTGCCTCTCTGCATGTAAAACCAATTTTTGAAAGACAACTCCTCGCTGTAAACATTCAACTCCTTTGTAAACCAACAAAAGTGAGATATTCAGCATTCTGTTATCTTCATTTGGCTTGAAAATCTTTGCTTTCTCATTAAAGCCTTTCCTATCACGCTTCTTTTTCTTTTTTTAGACTAGATTGTTTTAAATCAAGCAATTTTGAGAAATGTCATTTCTTAAAAAAAAATAAATGATTTCTAAATGACTTCTATCCGGCACTTTCATGCATTTTTAAAAATTTTATTTATGATTTGACTAATTTCTTGATTGCAAAATTCCAAAAATCTATTTAAAATCTCTTTGAATCTATTTGAACTTCACTAATCATTACAATGTTGTTTATCTCCCTTTATATTAAATGGCATGATTTCCAGTTGTAGATAATCATGTTGAACCAAGGACTTTTTTTTTTCTTTTTCATCAACCACTGATTGTATTTGTAAAAGAGGTGTTTTTTGGGTTTTTTTTTTTTTTTTTTTTTTACATATGGATTCTAAATTTTGTAATACTTTTTTTTTTTTTAAAGAAACTGTTTTTTTCAAATACACCATTTATTCATATGATTGTATTAGTTTCGGTTTTGGTCCATTCCTTAAATTGTAAATTTCAACTTGCACAATCTCCTCATTGCTTTCTTTTCCTTTTTTTCTTTCATTCTCTGTGAATTTCAAAGTATTTTAGCTTGAAATACTTGAAATATTTTGTTTTATAAACGCTTACAAATTTAAAAATTAGATTTAAAATAACATTTTTTTAACTTCTATTAACATACATACATACATACACACACACATATATATATATATATATATATATATATATATATATATATATATATATATATATATTTTTAGACTAATGAAATGCTATTTCTCTTTCATAATTGTTATTTAGTATATCATAATTATTATGGGATAGATGTAGTATATTTAATTGTTAGAAAAAATTTTATCATGGGATGAAACTAAAAAAACAAACATTATCATGAAATTAAAAATAATGAATTTAACTTCTTTTTTTTTTCTTTTTTTTTTTGTTACAAAAATATATTTATTCTGATAATACCTGATCCTTCATCATATTTTAAAATTTACTAGACCATTCTCCAAGAGAAATTTATAATTGTAAAAAAAATTATTCAATTTGCTTCTTCAAAGCTTAAGTTACCTTCTGTGTCTCAAGTACAAAGGAGAGATATTTTAGATATTTAAATCATAAAGGTTATAAGGGCACCACATGTACTGCAGCTGTGGCAGCATTATTGTGATTAAGGAAAGATAGCTTACTCATAGGCAATTTTTTTTTTATTCTAGTTGAGTGCAAACACCTTTTCCAGTCTTTAAGCTAATACTTTTTAAGAGGCCTGAATTCAGCACAGCCAAAGCACTGTTTTGGTTACTTAGAAGTTCCATGCAGACAAACAAAATCAAACACTTTTTTTTCTTAATCATATCATCCCATTTAAGGTAGTAAAGCCACTAAGATACAAGGGGTTACTGAGCATGAAAGAATAAGAAAAAAGAAACATTATTAAAGAACGAGAACAATAGATGAGTAATCAATAAGGCAGTAGATGATGAGTGACATTGCATTTAAATTTTTAAAGATCAAAGCTGGATGAAAAGCATGGAGCCAGAAGAGAGTTCCACAAGCAAGAAGTGTGATAAAAGAAACTGTTAGCACAGAACTTACTGTTGCATCAAGCCAATTCAACTGTGAAATGATAAGACCTTGCTGCCAATCTAGGTACCCTAGCAAAGAGTTAAACCGAACAACTACCATAAAAGTATCTATAGAAAAGGCACAGGGAAACTACATTATGGCATTGGGAAAATGACTGAAGTTGCTGATTCTTCTTAGAATTTTATCAAGAATCTCTAAATATACACTAGAATCACTGGACCATATATGTCAGCGATATTCAATGCATGGGTGAATGGTACACTTAGAAATATTTAAGATAGATTCAGGAGAAAAAAAATTGTCTAGCATGACACAGTGAACCAACTTTCTTAGCAGCAGACCTAACAATGAATTCAATATGATCTTTCCCACTTCATGTCAGCCTTGAATGTTAACCTGAGAACATGCAATGAGTCACTCTCATGATGGTTAGTATTAGCAATGCTGATGAGAAACAGAAAGGAGTCTTCCAGGTGATTAATTTATAGAAGTATTAAAATTAAAAGGCCATTCCTTGGCCCAGTTAACAAAACTGTAGGTCTTTTTTTTTTTTTTTTTTTTAGAGCAATTTGACTTTACCGAACTGGTCACTTATTATCGAAACAGGAGTTAACTTTTAACATTATATGGATTTTCTTCAAATTTTTTGGTTCCATATACTATCAATACATTTTTTAAAATTTTTTTTGCTTTGCTTTTGAAATTTTCCAAACACTGAGATCCAAAAATTAATCTATAGTCAGAAAATATCAAAAAATGTTTTCAACCCATTGCTAACATAGACATAGATTAATCATTTTTACAAAAATCTTCCAGAATAATTCAGATTTTTTTTAAAAGGCCTCCATTAAGAGATCAAATTCTACAAACTTTTATTTAAAATGAAATTACACTCTTCCTCATTATATAAGCTTCACATCAGCCACCCACTGTAAAATGATATTTTGTTAAACATGAGTTATAATTATCATCTATTTAAATGGGTAAAATATTAATTATATTTTTAAATTGTCACCAAACCCTATTAAATATTTCAATACTTGTCATTTATTTCAGAATTGTTATGTTTTGCATATCTCTCTGCATAATAGTAGTCGTAGTACAGTTCTCCGTGTCCTGAATAGCAACCGGGTTTGCTAGGTATAGCACTCTTCTATGTTTGCCAGTTGTTCTCTATTTATACTTGTCTATCTAATTTGCATATGATACTACAAGAAGAAAATACAAGAAATAATTAAAATTTCCAAATACTAACTCAAATATTCAGGAAGAAAATAACATAAAAAGAAAATCCTTTTAGTTATGACTGATTATGTGCTGATTTAAATTACTACAAATAATTAGAAATGTTTGAAGAAAGACTTGAGAGACAATGATGGATTCTTTTTTGGGATTTAACAACTTCTGGATTACTTGCTTCTGTTCCCATCCTGTTAAGAAAACCAAAAGTCTGAATGTGACACATCCAATTTAAATTTATCATAAGTAGAAACCAAAAGAAAGTTTATGCATGAAAACAGAAAATCCTATCAATCTATTAAAATATCACAAACTATGTGCATTTAATGCAGATGAAAAATTACAAGGCATCTGTTCCTTGGTAAATATTCTTTCTCTCTTAACACTGGAGGAATTTCCTCCTGGAGAAAATGTTAGGATTTAGCTGAGGAATTGGCACCACAGTTTGGTAGATTCAAACTGTTTGAATATTTTTTTTTTTATTTTTATAGACAATTCTGCAATGCATATTTAAGGAATGAGTTTCTAAAAATGTTTTGAAAAGATTGAGAATCCCTTATCTAGATTTGAGCAACTCTTCCCCATACAGATTATTGAACTCATTTTAGTGTTGATTTTTGTTGCTACCATAACCTCTTGTTTGATCCATTTTTCCAGCATTTCCAGGGGTCTTTTCTGTAAGAAAAGTGAGGGAAGACCTTGAACACCTTTAGAACGTGCAGAGTAATTTCTCTGAAATATTATGAAAGAATGGCACAAAAAAAAACTATAAGGAAAAGTGTAATTCCTAATCTAATCAACTTTTGGAATAATAATGGCTCATCTCAGTATGACAGAAAGTAACTTTTTTTTTTTTTAATCTCAAAAGTCATAATAAACGTCTAAACTGTAACTTTATATAAATTTTCCCTTTTATTAGTGTATAACTTATATATGTTTTATTTATTTATAATATTACAATACTGTAAATAAATGAAACTTATATATAAGTATTATTCATTTTATATACATTCAAGAAAATTATCTATGAATGTTGTTTGTATTTTTAATGAATAGCTTTCAATCAATTATAAAATTTCTTGATGACCGAATTTTCTGTGTTTTAAAAAATTATGAAATTATAGATGTATGCTTTTGGTAGAATAGCATATTCAATTTGAATTTAATAAGATGAACACATCCAAATCCAAGGTTTTTTCACTCCTGTTGGAGGAACGCCTCCCAAGTTGACCTCCACCACTTCTTATCTCTAGTCATACTAGGCCACGTGGGAGCTGAAGTATTGGGCCAGATCATTGAGCCTTGGTGTCCTCTTTGTCACTCTAATAGTTCACCTGTTATCTCTGAGATGGGAGATTTAACCAGCCCGTCTATGTTTGCTCTTTTTGGTGGTCTCGATTATGTCTTTCAGTCCAGTCTGCTGTTGAATCCAGATGTTGCTATTCCTGTCATGTAAGGTGATGCAGAGCATAATTTGCTCTATTTTATATTGGTCCATTGCAAAAGTCTCTGCAGTGGTGGTGTTTCAGCGCCTATGCCTCACTTCTATAAGTCATCACCAGCAGGACAACTTCTTGGTTCCAGTTGTTGACTTAGAACTTCTCATGATGCTGTAAACTTTTCTGAAAGCTGCCCAGTCAAGCACAATCCTTCTTCTGACCTCTGGAAGTTAATCAACATATTAAAAGCCAGGAAATGAAACAAATAAATCTCTTGATATGAAGGGGAAGAAATTTTCTCTTTTCTTCCAAGTTTCTATATTACAAATGAAGTCCTATCAAGCATGTATGGAATGTTGTAGAGAGGTCTGTTTGTATGCAAAATCTTACTGGGTGATGTGAACAACTTGAGAGATAACAGGTCTAAATGTCTCTGCAGATTTTTCCGACCATTTGTAAAACCAAAGTCCTCTCAAGTTGTTTCCCTTCACCAGGCTAGACAGGTTGTACATGATACTAGGAACCTATCCCATGGTTTTTGGTATGTCAATGTACAGGATGGTCCAAAAGTCTTGTAATCTCCTACCAAAAAAAAATGAGAAGAGTAATACAGTAATACAAAGCACATGTACTGGATTGAAGTAATACAGTATTACAAAGCACCATGTACTAGATTCAGTTTATTCACTTTCATTGATGCTGTCACACATTGAGAAGGTCTGTATGAACACCATCATTCTTGTGTCAACCATCTGAAATAGAAATTTATATTATGTAGTGGTAACAAGACTTTCAGACCAACCTGTATATCTTTATTAACAAAAGCAATTCAGATATGAATAGCTATGATAATTTGTAATACTTGTATTTTTCATTTGCCTTAAAAGACTACCTTTATAAGTTGTATAAAAAATATGCTGAGGTGTATTTTGATGAGACTTGTACAGGACAGGGGAGATACGTTTTTTTGAATACAGAGCCTGTAGCTTTAAGAAGAATGATTAGCATTCCCAACAATTATAATTTTTCATCTACTTGCTATGAACACAATTCAGCAATGCCATTCTTCATTATTCAGCAGGTGTATTTCATCAGAAAAGAAACCTATCTTCCATGAAATAAAGAAAGGGGAAGAAGTTTCCTTTTCTTTCTTTTTCCATGTCATTGATAATGACGCTACTGATGTTCATTTTCCTAACTTGAAATAGTACACGGTTATCAGTGGCATAAGCAATGTCTCTTTTTAAAGAATACACCTCTCAAAGACTGAAAAATGGAAGGCTTTCTCAGGTGTTGCTCTGTGCCTACCTTGATATAGTGTTTAAATTCTTGAACACTACTGCTGACATTTTAAAATATTTCCTTAGTTCAGCTTCATCTATTTCCAGCTTGCAGCAGTGGGTCACCCAATGAGGATTGAACTCACTGCAATGAGATAAGCTGTCATAATAGAACCTTTTAACACTAAGCTTAGTTTATTATAAGGCTACTAATTATGATGAAATTCATTACAGCCATTATGGTTTGATAAACTAACTCTATGATAAGAAGCCTTGGTTTTTATTACTTTGGTTTAAAAAAACGAAAAGGAATTATGGCATTACTTAAATTGATTAGTCTGATTCAGAAAAAATATATAAGGATGTTTTTTGTAGATTAGTAATCATTAAAACTTCTTCAGGCCATGGCCTTTGTCAAAATTTAAAAAAAAAAAAAAAGACTGATTTTTTTTTTTTTTTTTTTTATCATTTTAGAAAGAAGTTCCTGTTCATAATATAAATACTGTATCAAATCAGTCCCTGATTTCTTAAAAAGATATCTGGACTTTGGTTTTATCTACAAATGTCAAGTTTGAAACTCTGCTGACATCATTGATAAATGTACTACTGATGTCAACTTTTTCCTGATTCAGAATAATTTCTAATTATCAATGAAGTAAGCCTGGTTTCAAACTTGACATTTGTAATTGAAAATAAAGTACAGATAGCTCTTTAAGAAGTCAGTGATCAATTTGACACTGTATTTATATTATGAACAGGATCCCCCACTTTCTGGTTTGTGTTGGTGAATGAGTAGATTATTTGGAAGTGACAAGTCTATCAGTAAAAGGCAATATTAAACAGGAGAAAGTGATATTTGAGTAAATTGACTTATCTGTGGTCTTTATATCTGGAGCTTCTCAATTCTATGTGCTCTCCTTTTGAGGGACTGGCTGGAAAGAAAGCGTTTCTAAATTTCCCGCCTGTAGGAGAGTTTCCTTTTTCTATGGAATCATAGGAATTAGATTTTTTTTTTATTTCTCGTGATCATGAGATCACTACAGTGTGTTTTCATTAAAGACTGGATTATATTTTATGAAATTGAGAATTATTGAGATTGCTTTTAGATTTTTTTAAGAGAAAATTTAGTTATGGATTTAGATCTTTACTTTTAGTATAAAGAGTGTTTCATTAAGACGGATTATAAGAGTTTCATTAAGATGGATCAAAGTCAGCAGTAAATAAATCAGTGTTATTGGTGAAAATTTATTTATTTCTCCATTGGATCATATTATTTAAGTCATGGCAGTTATGTGTGAAAAATAGTATCACCCAAATGTCTGCCAAATCTGAAAGAAAAAGAAAAAAATCATTAGAAGCTTAAACTTAATTCACATTTAAAATTGGTCCAAGTTATTGGAACACCCTTTATATATATGTGTGTGTTTGTGTGTACATAGTATTCAACTGACCCTATCTTCTGATGAAGCTTTTACATGTTCTTTAATGTTACTTTAGATAATAATAATGATTTACATTTATTGGTCAATATTCCAGCAGCTGTTTGGCTGATTTGAGTTTAATTTTTTTAATTTTTTATAGTCTACTGATTGTGCAAATTAGAAAATAGTAACCAACAATTTTCTCTTTGCACCACTAAGGGGAGAGAGAGAGAACTGTCTCCTCTTTCTATAGAAATTGTATACCTGAATGTGACTACAGTATGGATCAACAAAAATATTATTGTAGCAGCAAAAAAAATAAATAGTTTGGTAGTCCCCAAAAAAACTGTTTAAATGTTAATGACTCTTCCCTGGAATTAGAATGTTAAATATTTGCAAAATATTAATAGTATCATTTTCTTTCACCCTCTGTTAACCGTTACATCTTAGTGGCATTATTGCCTTGCTTGGCATGAAATGATTAAAAATATATATATTTTTGTCATTTTTTTTTTCTTCTCCCAAATTCATTGAAATTTTAGAAATAGATTTTGCTTACTCGCTTTGCAAAATTAATCTTTCTCCAGTTTAAACAGCTTTAAAACTTGTGATTGTTATTTACATGGTTCAATATTCATTTTAAATAATCTACTACCCCACTCATGCTTAAGAATTTAAGAACAGAAAAATACATGACTTTATGAATTATAATCATTTTCTCTGTATAATCAGGAAATTTTGTAATTTCTAAACCATGTAAATTTGAATATAGGTATTTTCTGGCAAATGATTTATTCATTTTTGTACTTATAAAAATGATATACTTTTTGTATTTTGCCATCTTAAGAGAAAATTTTAACTACATTTTTTGGCCAAAATAACTTTTATAATTGGCTTTTGTTGTGCAAGTTGAAATATTAAACCACTTTTGTAAACTCCAATTTTTTCTATGCCACTTTTTAAAAAAAAAAACTACTGTATTTGTATGAAAACTATGTTCTCTTATTTTTCACTTTTCTCTTGATCACTTAAATCAATTGCAAACAGGTAAAAATGTAAGGTTTTGGTCATCCATAGGCTACCTAGTAGGTTATGTATTAATAATGTGATGTGCGAATTTCATGGTTTAAATGTTCCAGTTTAAAGCTTATTCTTGACTTTTCTTTTGCAGGGGAACACGTCAGCGAAAGAAGTGAACTTGACACAAAGGAGAGGCTGACTGAAGAATTGGTGGATAGTCAACACACGCCAAGAGAGACGGGTGTGTAATCTTTGTGAACCTTGTGAACAGCATGTTTAACACAAACTAATTTCTTCCAAAAAAAAAAAAAAAAAAAAACAAACAAAAGAATGCATGGCATTGGTCTATTGATTTTATAACTCTCTCTGCTTGTTTAACTGGTTTGAGGAGTTGGAAGTTTTGTAAGTATTTCAATGTGCAGTCTTGAATGTAAAACTAACCTATTTCTAGTAATCTACGCAGGAGACAGATCTAGTCATGTTGGTAAAACAGAGATGTTAAAAGCTTTTGAATTAGCATGCAAATGACCACCCCAGAAAAACAAAAACACAAAAAAATAAACAAAAATCCCTTTTAATAAAGTTTTGGAAGTTTTTTTTTTTTTATTAAAAGAAAAATTAATTTTTCAGTTATTAATCAAGAATATAAAATTAGAATTCTGGACATTTTTGCAAGCATTTTACTTAATTTATTTTTTATTTTGAGAATACAATTCAAGATTATCATTAAACGATGTATTTACTTTTTTAGTGTCATTTTAGATTAAATCTTCATGTAAGCTCTTGTAACAAAAAAAAAGGTTTCTTTTGTAAGGCTGTCACAAGAGTGTTTCTGTTGATGTCTTTAAGATAGACAGCTCTGTCTTTTAGGATAAGTTTTACCCTTTCCTATTTTAAATCTTTACATACAGCCTTACATTTTTTCGCCTTTCGATACATCTGACATATCAATATGAACGATGAATTTTTCGAAATATAAAATTTATTCTATTTGGTAATTGAAATCAATTTTTAGAATTAAATACTATTTTTCAGTGTTGGTATTTTTGTACAAAAAAACAAATAATTAAGTTGATGTATTTCAATTTACATTTAAGTTTGATCTTTATGCATTTTTGGTAATGTTTTCACTTGTTGAGTTTTTCTTTTTAAAATAATTGTTTTAATTTCATCTGAGGTGAAATAGTTTCAACAATTATTGGTGCATAGTTCATTGTTATCAATCGGTCGCATATTACTCTAGTGCACCATGTTTTTCTTTTGAATTGTGTTACTCTGTAATACACGGAAAAAAAATCCATGTTTGCACTTGGTTAAAAAAACAAAAAAAAAACAAAAATGGGGAAACTCTTCCTTTTCAATATTGATTTTAATTTTATTTTTGGCTTGGAGTTTTTTTTTTTTTTTTTTTTTTTTTGTCAACATCTTTATTTACTGTAATATTTAAAACTTTCCCTAACAATTCTTTTCTTTTTCTTCGTTTATAATACTTGAGTTGTATTAATTAGATTGAACATTGTTTTCTTGCACTGGAAACTTTATTATTTTTGTTCTTTCTTTTTAATATACTGTTCTGATTTATTTTACAACTTAATTTTAATTTTCAACAATAGATAATGAAGATAAATCCCTGAATTTGTCGTTTAGCATAAGCCTCCTTTAATGTCACTTGATACATGATACCCTATGTCTGCTTATCAAGTTCTTTAAGTTGGGGCTGTATGCTTCATTCATTGTCTATCTCTCACACACACAGACACACACAAAGTGGTGTGTGTCTGTGTGTGTGTGTATACTTCTCCATATGTATAAACATATATGTATGAGTGTGTGTGTATATGTATATATGTATGCACATATACACCAAAGCTTTCAACTGAAGATATTATTTCTGGGATGTTAAATTCCAATCTTTCATTTACTGTAATATCTTTCCCTATATTGACTGAATATTCAATTAAGACAAATTCTTAAACTGATATTTCAATACCAATTTGTCTGCTAACTGAATATTCAATTCCATTGAAATGGTTTTCAGAAACATTTCAATGTGTTTGCTACATTCTATAAAAAACGTTAAGTATTCACTGACCAATAGTTTATTGACTATTATACTAAGATCATTCTCAAACTATATATTTAGCATTTATGGTAATTACTTTTTATATAAGATTATTCTGAATTTAAAATTTATTTTTTAAGTGTTGTAAAATTATTAAAATGCCTAAGTAATTTTTTATAAAAATAAGTCTTTCTTCTTGATTTATTTATACCTGATTATTTTATACATTCTTAAAATGAATTTTAAAAGTAAAATCTCCCCCCCCCCATACACACACACACACACACACAAAAAAAGCAATTCTATCATTTTTGATCTGATGTAGCTGGGGTGGTCATCAGTATTTAAAAAAAAAAATATCAAGTCTCGCAGCTAATATTAGTACTTTTCACACTTAGTTTTTAAATAATAGACATGGGCTTATTCTGGCATGACTACACTTTCTCTATACAAAGAACTCGTTACTCAAGGTGGTTGCATTGTTGCTTTGTGATCCCAATTTGGGAGAAGAAAAAAAAAAAATATAATATATATATATATATATATATATATATATATGACATTGATTATATACGTAATCACAGAGTACTTTTTCTTTTTTTTTCTCTTTGAAGTTTTTTTTTTCCTCACTCTTTTTCTCTACTTTTTTCTCTCACTCTTTCTTTCTTGCTCTTTCTACGCCCCCCCCACCTTTCTTGTTGAAATGTATGTATTGATAAACTTGGAGCCTCATTAAAAAGACCCTCTAGTATTTTTTTATCTTTTGCTTGGGCTCTCTTGAGTCTTGGATTTTCACTGCAAATGAATCTCTTTATTGGTTCTATTTGGACTTTCAATTTTACACAGATAGAAATTTCAAATCTGTTTTTATCTTTCATTATGTACAGAGTAAACTTCTTTCACTTGGTAAACCATTCTGTAAAAAAAAAAAACAAAAAAAAACTACTCATTAATTTCTGGTTACAGTTTTCCTGTTTCGTAAATTTTAAGTAATGACAGTTTAATCACATCTTTCTCATTTAAACGTCTTGCTATGAGCTTTTCGTATGTCTATTCTAAAAATGAAAATTTGTGAACCGGTTATTGGCACAGTTTAATGTTCCTATAAATTATTTTTCAAAAGTTAAAAATGTGATTCTGTTAAATTCTATACAGAATATATTTCCATAGGCCTTTCTTTATTTTAAATGTCTTAAACACTTTCCAAATAGTGAGAACAAAAGAGTTCCTCATTTGCATGACTACATGGCCTGCAATTTGAAAGTCTCACGAATGAAGAGTTCTTGTAATGAACATTAATTTATTGCAGGGGTGGGCAAACTATGGCCCAATTGCCAAATCTGGCTCCTCGGTGACATTTCAGTGGTCTGCAGTCCATATGAAATATGATATTAAATAATATTTTTAATATGCTATTAAATAATATTTTTATATTATTTTTTCCTTTTAATATTATGTATAAAATAAAATAAAACATTTTTTGCTTATGTATCAAATATATCTAAGTATGAATAAAAAATTATAGTATGACAAGATATTAAAATATTTTTTATTTTAGAAAAAATTTACAAATAAAATGATTACTGATGCTAATCAAATAAGACTATCAGATGATAGAAAAAATTAATCATGAGAAAATATTTAATTATATATGGACAGAGAAAGTTAAGTGACTTTTACTAATGTCTCCCATGTGAAAGATATTCAGTTTTAAAATCTTTTGACTGATAATTTCAGCATTTGGTACAATATATTTATATGCAAAAGACATTTCCGATCATAAAACATGCTAAGTTTGTATTTTGGTTATTCTTAACTGATCAACATTTACATCAATTTTGATCATAGCAGGTAATAAAATCACATGGAAAAATACCAACTTTGGCTAGGAAGATAAGCCACAGGAAAAAAGTGGTTTTGCGAGTGACATATTTAGTAGACATGAACTCATTTTAGCAGATTTTTGAACCATGCTTATTACTGTCAATAATTTCCATGGCAGGAGACATCAAAATTATTCACTAAATCCAAGAATTGTTGATCCACAACAGCACTGATATCCAAGATTTCCACTGTTCATGCTGTGTTCAGGATTAGGGTTAGGGATTAAAAAAAAAAAAATGTCTTTTAATGAAAGATGCAGAAACAGTGCTAACATTGTCCTGTTTCTTTTTTTCCTGTGATTTTTTTTTTTTTCCATCACTATTTTTCCTGAATTCATTTTGATGAAATGAAACATGATCAGACTTAGTTTTATCCCTGGAAAAAAAAAAACCCAGACAAACAAGAATTTCATCATTCCCATCGATTCTTAATTTTTAACAAAATCACTAAAAGAAAAATTAAAGTTTATTGTTAAACATAATGTAAAATATTTAATGTTTTAAAGCAAATGATTAAAAATAAAAATAGTTTTACTTTGAGTTTATCATGATCTGCAAGTCCCAAATCATTGCCAGTCTGGCCCACTGTGAAAAATGAAAGTTTGCCAACCCCTGGTCTATTGTATTGTTTAAAAACTAAATACCTTTTTAATAATTTCTGGCTCTAACAATGTTATGTAATATGGACATATTTTAATATGCATACTGTTGACTTTTTTGCTTGGCAGCTTTGCTTAAGCTTGCCATCATTTTTACACTATGCATCGTTGCCATATATTGCTGCATGCTTAATTCCTGTTTGTTTTGTGTCTATTTTCATTTACATGTTGTCACAATGTCTTTATGAATAAATTGATGTGCCTTTTGTATTGTTCTTAATACTTTTATATTTGTCTTATTTCCGATAACACATTTCTGCAATAACTCTAACATCTATTGTTCTTTAGACTTCAACTTGTTTCTTATCTCTTAGCAAGAAACATGTGGAGTTACACTATGCATGGTTTACACCAATGGCATCCATCATACTCATCAGCAAATCAATTATGTATTCTTGAACAAATGTCTTTTATTATTATTATTACTACTACTACTACTACTAATACTACCTTCTATCTTTTTATTTGTCTTTTTTTTTTTCTTTTTTGTGGGGGAGAAAAAAAACAATCTGGGAAAGGGTTGCTTTCTGATTTCTAACTTAAGACTGTAACATTCTGAAGAAAAATTTAATCTAATTAACATTTCTTATTTCATTTGAAATAATCTCATTACTTCATGCTCATTTATTCATATTCTCATTATTGGCTGAAATAGTTGTTTAACATTTAGCACTCTGCATCATTTATAAATATTACTTCCCCTTTTACTGTATATAGAATCCCCTCAAGTGTTATATATATATATATATATATATATAAGTTCTATATATTTGAAATTGCAGTAGCCCGGCTCTCAATTTCAGTCAAGATTGTTTTAGGTGTTGCCATAGAAGGATATGACTACACTACCAAGAAATTCAAATTGCATTGGCAGGACTAACATTTTGCTTGGCGAAAATAGTCACCTACAGAGTGCTAAAGGTTACAACGACCCAAATAAAAGATAACCCTTCTTGTGGCTGTTATTAATGGGGGAAATTGCTTTTATTGAACCATTTACCTTATTGATTGCTGCTTTGGTGTGAACCAAATTAATACACAAAATTATTCTTCAATAGAAAACACTAGCATTCACCGTTAGTTAAAAATAATTATGACTACTGATCATCTAACACAAACAATCTTAGGTTTTATTCACAACTCTTTGCATGGACTCATCTCTTTAATGCTGTCAAAGTTAATACAGCAAGGAACTTCCCAGTTTACAATCTGCTTGCATCAAATCATCTGAAATCAACTGGAAAAGCTTTTGCCATTTATACAAGAACTGGCTTCAAGTTACATGGCTGCTATCCTGCATGCTGCCAGTAACCAAACTCATTGGGAATGGATTATGACATGAGAAATGATTCCTGAAGAATAATAAAGTTGTTTTTAAAAATAATTTTTCCAGAGGCAGCACCTTCCAGAGAAAGAATCCAAGAAATAGACCACAATCAACTTATGCAAAGCATGGAAAAAGAATCGATAATGCAGACGTGGAATACAGACATCTGCGATATGTATACAGTACTTTCACCTGAATATATAGAAAATGATTTTTCTGAAAATGATGAAGTAGCCAGAGAAGAATATGAAATTAAATCAGGCATATATAAAACAAGTAGTCAGGTTTCGCTTGAAAGGTATACTACAGGTATAACATATTGTGATAGGTATACCACTGAAATATATTATAGAGATCAAATGTCTCCTGAAGATTATGTAAATGAAAATAATTTTGAAATACATAATAAAAATGCTCAAATTTACCCAGGGGAAATTCAAAGACATATTGATTACACAACAACTGAAATCTACCTAGCTGAAAGCCTGTTACCTGTGGGAGATTCGTTTGAGGGAATTTCCGACCAAATGATGGCAGGTAGGGTATCCTCTGAAGAAAGTATCGTGAGCCCAATGTTTGCTGAAGAACATATCCTAGATATGGAAAATGAACAACACATGATGGAAGCGGAATGTTATATCGGTGATAGAATGTCACCTGAAAGTTACCTTATAGAAAAAATATTACCTATGAATGAAATCCCTTTTACTGTATCACAAGAAATACCTCTCTTGAATGACAAGACAGAAAAACATATATATTTTGATGATCCAATGGCATCTCGATTTGAAATGTTTAGTGACATGTCATCCCAGGTGTTTGATCCTGAACTGTCTCCTGAAATGCTTGGGTCTAAACTAATAAGTCCAGAGACTTTTGAAAAGTCACCGTTATTATTAGAACCTAACCTAATTTCTCCAGAGATGACTGGAACAAATTACTTTGAAATTTTGAGAGGAGAAAATACCTCATCTCAGATATCTGAAAGTAAACAGAATATAGATGTACCTGAGGTTATACATCATGTACCTGATACACCTACAATAGAACACAGTTTCTCTAAAATGCAAAGCATGCAACAAGTAGTACCTGAAGTGACCATACTTGAAATGAGATCACCTGAAATACCGTCCATAGAACAAGCATCGCATAAATTGCTTAATTCAGGACAGGTGACACCTGACATATCCAAGTCTGAAGAAATGACACCTGAAGATAAAAACCAGAAAAAGTCTCATAGGAAGTTGTTTACCATTAAGAAACTGTTAAAAAGACATAAAGATGATAAAAATAAGATAAAAGATGCAAAGAAGAAAATAGAAAAAAGAGAGGAAGTTGAAAAAACTATTTCAGAAAAGGTTGTTCAGGAAAGTGCTGTCAAGGAAACTGAGGGAAAAGGACAAGGAAATGAAATCACTAAAATATTTGCCATCTCAAAGATCCACGGAGAAAATGTAGCAGAACAAATACCAAAAATCAAATTGCAAGAACAAAAAGAAAATTTGTTAGAAAAGAAAGAAACATTAAAAGAAAAACTATTGATGAGTCAGACTGACAAAAATTTACCAGTAAAACATCCAAAAGAATCAATCATAGATGAAGATCTGAGAGAAGAGAAAGAAAATATCCAAAAATTAAAAGATTCCACCAAAGAACTCCAGGGAAACAAAATAGACATGACTCAAGAATCTCTTGATAGAGAATTAATCCAAACTAATTCTCTTGAAAGATGGTCTCGAAAAAAAAAAATTCTGAACAGAAAATCACAAGATGGTACAAAGAACAGATGGCTGCAAGAAAGATGGGAGGAGAGAATTTCATTTGACAGAATCTCACCTGAAAGATACCTTAAAGATCAGGTACAACTTGAAAAGTATGGTTTTGAAAGAACAACTGCAATAAAACCTGAATGTGACAGAACACAGCCAGAAATTGTGACATCTGAAAGAATATATCCAGAAATATGTGATGCTGATAAAGAAGCAATTGATGAGGTAAGTGAGAAAATATCAGCTGAAATTATGAATGAGAAAAAGTCATTAAAAATGGTGGTATCTGATAAGGAATCAGTAAAAGAAGCTGCTAGGGAAAAGGAATTGCTAGAAAAAGGTCTTGATGAAAAAGAGTCTGTTTGCAAAGACTTGCCAAAGAAAGTGATTGAAGAAAGAGAATTGACAGAAAAGTCTAGTAGAATGCTGTCTGAAGATTCCTGCAAGATACCACCAATGTTGATACCTCCAGGAACTTTTGAAGCTAGCATGATACCTCCAGAACACTTTACCTTTCACAAGATGCTGCCAGGAAAATTTGGAGTTAAGATGCCATTTGAAAGATTTGACCTGACCTCACCAGAAGGGTTTATAGGTAGGAGAATGCATTCTAAAAGATTAGGGAAGACTAGAAAATTCCCAGAAAAGTTTATAGGTGGCAGAAAGCTTCCTGAAACATTCATGGGTGGTCAGATATCCTCTGATAAGTTCATGGATGATAAGGGATTATCTGAAAACTTCATTGTTGGCAGACATTCCCCGGAAAGTTTTTCCAGTTTGAGAATGGCTTCAGAAATGTTCATGTGTAACAGGCTACCCACAGAAAGGCTTACAAGCTCTCAAACTTTACCCCCAGAACAATTTCTTAAACCCAGAATCTCTTCAGGAAATGTTATAGGGACTTCAGTTCCTCTGAAAAACTTTATGGACCCTAGGTATCCAGAAAGATTTGTGGCACCCCCGATATCTCCTGATAAGTTTATAAGCCCCAGAATATTCCCTGAGAGAATTTTTGCTAAAAAGCTTGAAGGCAGAAAATCACCCAAAAGATTTCTCATGGATAGGATGTCAGTTCAAAGGTCTGGCATTAATGAGATGTTAATGGAGAGATTTGAGCATGATAGGGCATCTCTTGAGGATAATTTAAGTGAGAAAGTTTCTTCTGCTACTGTTAGGACTTCAAGTATGTCACCTGAAGGTGTTGATAGGGAAAGAACCTTACCTGAAAGTGTTGGTTTAAAAAAGGCCTCAACTGAAAGTTTTGAGAAGGTGAGAATACCCCCTGTGAATGTCAAAGATAGGATATCTCCTGACAATGTTAAGTTCGGGAGGGCATCATTTGAAAATCTTGAATCTGATCAGTTATCCGTTAAAAGCGGTGATGTTAATAGATCTGATGCTGATGTTTTTCCCCCCGTGAATAATGTTGAGTGTATCCCAACACAGGTAGATGCAGAAAGAAACATTCCAAAAGTATTACTGGATGAAAAAATGTGTCCTGATAGATTTATGGCAGAAAAGTTGTCACCACCAAAGTCCATCTTTTATGGACTGTCTCCTGAAAGGAATATGACTCAAAGACTACCACCTGCAATTTCTTTCCCTAATAGAATGTCTCCACAAAGAATATCAACAGAAATGTCTATGCTTGAAAGAATACCTGCCAAAAGGTCTGTGACTAAAAGTTATTCTCCAAGAGGTTTTGCTATAAAAACAATGTTACCAAAAGCCATTTTGACGAAAAAGATAACTCCAGAAAGATTTAGAGCTGAAAGGATTACTCCAAAAAGATTTACATCGGAGATATTTCCAGGAAGGATAGCCATTGAAAGGTTGTCTCCTGAGAGGGTAGCCACCGAGATGTTTGCCGCCGAGAGGTTGTCTCCCGAGATGTTTGCCGCCGAGAGGTTGTCTCCCGAGATGTTTGCCGCCGAGAGGTTGTCTCCCGAGATGTTTGCCGCCGAGAGGTTGTCTCCCGAGGTGTTTGATGACGAGAGGTTGTCTCCCGAGATGTTTGCCGCTGAGAGGTTGTCTCCCGAGGTGTTTGATGACGAGAAGTTGTCTCCCGAGGTGTTTGATGACGAGAAGTTGTCTCCCGAGGTGTTTGATGACGAGAAGTTGTCTCCCGAGGTGTTTGCTGCTGAGAGGTTGTCTCCCGAGATGTTTGCTGCCGAGAGGTTGTCTCCTGAGAGGTTGTCTCCTGAGTGGTTGTCTCCTGAGTGGTTGTCTCCTGAGTGGTTGTCTCCTGAGAGGTTGTCTCCTGAGTGGTTGTCTCCTGAGATGTTTGATGCTGAGAGGTTGTCTCCTGAGTTGTTTGCTGCTGATAGGCTGTCTCCTGAGCTGTTTGCCGCTGAGAGGTTGTCTCCTGAGAGATTTGCCACCAAGAGGTTGTCTAACGAGCGATTTGCCACCGAGAAGTTGTCTCCCGTGTGGTTTTCCACTGAGAGGTTGTCTCCTGAGATGTTTGATGGTGAGAGGTTGTCTCCAGAGATGTTTGCCACTGAGAGGATATCTCCAATGAGGTTTGATGATGAAATGTTCATAGAAAGTCGGTCATCTCCAGATGAAATGGCTGTGTCTGCAGAACCATTTTTAGCTGATAGAATGTCACCTGACAGGTTTATTACTAGAACTTCTCCGGAAAGTGTTTCAAATAATTATCGATCTTCAGAAATGATAGCTAGTAAAGTTACTTCTGAAACTGATAGTTTATCTTCAAACTTCATTGAAAAAATGCAACCAAAGATCTTTGATGTTAATGGGATCTCATTTGAAAGACGTTCATTAGACAGTGGCTCCACTATGACTTTTCCTGTTGAACAAGCAAGTCTTCATAGTTTTCCAACTCATACACCATCACCAGAAATGTTTGTAGAGAAAAATGATGGATATTTTCTTGAAAGCTCTCTCTCTCCTGATAAGAATGCAGTTCCCTTATTCCAATACAGTTACTATACTGATGACTTTACACCACTTGGTTTTACCAGATCAAAGTCATTTTCAGATCTTAATAAACAGACAACATGGATACCAGCATATGGTAGGGCCTCTGTTGATTCATATTGTAGCTTGACACCATCATTTGCCAGGCCATTATCAAATCGGCCTCTTACTGATATGTTCTTGTATGAAAAACCTGATGGAAATCCTCCTGATGAACTATTGCCACCTAGCATTTATCAAGATGAAATTATATCAATGCCGTTCGACAATATTGTTAAAGATACATCGAGAAAATTGTACAGAGAAAATATGTTGTCGTTAATATTTCCTGGTGAATGTATATCTCTGAACATTCCACCTCAATCTCCTGTTCTGAATAAGATTGATGGCATTTGTTCAGATGAAAATATAGAGAAATGTTACAGAAGTTATTTACCTTCAGAAATATACCCAGGGCATTATGATGATGTTAATGTAAAAGATAAATATCAGCAACGACATGAAGGTAGTCATAGCCTGCTTTCAACAATTACTAATAGTATGTTCAGGCAACCAATAAGACCTTCAAAACATTCACCTTATCAAAATCCTCATTCTGCACTGTCTGAAATGTTTGCTACTGAAAGAAAACTTTTGCAATTCAAGAACTCTGAAAATTTATCTCTGTTGCTTTCTGATGGGGAAGATGAAGGAAGTTATATGATGTTGCCGTCTCCTGTGAGGTCTTCACCAGAAAAATTCTTTCAGAAAAAGTCTTCCCTCTATGAGGATAATAGTTATGGTCCTCTTAGAGAGTTTTTTTTACCCGGGAGTTTTCAGTCCCTTCCTCAAAGACAAATTCAGTATTCCCCTGATTTTGAATCCCAGAGAGGTATTTCTATTCCAGCTAGACATTATTCCTCACTTGCTTTGGATTTTAGTTCTCTTCCTCCCCGACCTTCAATGCTGTCATCACGCTTTATGCCTACTGTAAACAACAGAATGTCATTGGAGGTACAACGGAGAGTTCCTTCAGACCTTGAATGGTTACCAGTTTCAAATTTATATGCTAATCAAATGATTCCCAGGTATGATCTTGAAAGAACTTATCCGATAACAAACAATTTCAGAGTATCCTCTTCATGTGACAAAACTTTTGAGTCCTCTCAAGGAATTAATTACTATATAAGGAAGTTATCGTCATCAGATGTATCAGAAAATAGAGATGATTCTTGGAGTGATTCCTGTGAACAAGAAATGTATATAACATCTCCAAGCTCTGAGGACTATAACTATGGAATTGATTTTGATGACGTCAAAGATACAGAACCGGATAACGAATCTGAAGTACCTTACACCAGAATGATGCAAATTGCACCTTCTACTGAAAGCATTTGCGAGTGTGTTAACATGAATACAGAACCAAACATGCGTCCTAGAGAAACTGGTCCCCCAGTTCAAGACCAAATGATATATGAAAAAGAAATGATATATAGACAGATAGATAGAATGGAATTTGAGCAACAAATGGAAAAAACATTTTATCCCCAAGGATTGATTACCAAAGAGATGAATTTCAATCCAGTAGATGCAGAACCTCCGTATATGGAAAAGACCATGTCTTTTGAGAGACCATATCTCATTAAGTCCTGGGCATCTGATATTGACACATGGCCCGTATCTTCCTCTGACAGTAGTACTAATGAAATGTATATACCTCCCCCACCTTATTTCAGAGTACTTCCTCAGCTGCTCTCCAATGTTGAAATTTATACTGATGAATATGTTTCACCAGGTATGTCTTGTCAAAATCCAGGTAGTATGAAAGAAGTTGATTATGCTAGTTCACTGGATTTATTTAAACTTGCTGGAATGAGGTCTACATTCAACAGTGAGAAAGACAAATGGTATTATGAGTTTGAGGTACCACCACCCCAAAGAATTATGTTACCAATTCCAACACCAGACACTTTAAAATTATCTTATCAAGAAAGGTTTCAAAGACATAATCTGAAGTTTTCAGGTAAATATGGGTTTCTTAGCAATTGCAGCATATTTTCATCATTTTCATATTCACCCTGTACAAGGCTCAAGAGCCACTCGAGGTAGAGGGTTACAGAGTAAAAGGTAAGAGGCACAGTTTATACAGATATGTGAGGAAGATGACAGTTAAGATTGTACTGATCAGAAGCATCCACTTGGGAGTTGGTTCCACAAAGTAGTGGGTCATGAGAAGAAACAGTTCAAGTGGAACTTACATGTCAACAATGGAATAGAAAGAGAATGAAGGTGGTTTGCTACAATGTGTGTGGCATGGCATGGGTCTTAACTGTGAAGGCTAGAACAGGTGGAACTAAGTTTGTCGAGACACTTTCCATGGAAATAGTGAATGAGTAGCAAGAAACTTGCAACATTTCATCTGTGAGAAAGAGGTTGTAGGATAGAAAATAATTTATCACCCACAAGGCCACATAGATGCTTTTGGACTCTTGTAGAGACTGGAAAGTGAAGACTGGGCAGCTCCTGATCATATATAGCAGAAGTACTCTATTTTCAGACTGATCTGGCTCTTGTAAATGTAGTCAGGTACTTACTAGAGTGGTACAGGGAGCCAATCATTTTGCCAGCATCTTAATTAATGAATTGTATGTATGAGTTACATTTGAGGTCTGGGGTGAGCTTAAGTAGCAGTAGGCACTCGGGGCATGAGGTCTTTCTTTCCATTTACAAAAAGGAAAAAAAGTATTTTACATAAGAATATGAACTAAAATATTTTCTCGTGAAGTTTTAAGTTAGAATATTGTTTGTATGCAATAGTTGTTTTTGACGCTAATTTGATATTAGTAATTACAATCTCAAAGATATTAATATTTTTTTTTTATTTTATACAATTTCCTGCATATTTTTCAGTCTAATAGTTGATATATCGATATTGTGTCTTAACTGAATTTCCTTTATTTTTTGTCTAATAAAGAATTTTAAATTTTCATGTAGCACTACACTAACGAGCTAGACAAGCATAGACTATTACTACTGTCGTGAGTTTTATCCTCACTATGTGTCCCATGAGGTGAAATTCTTCACTCAGTTGAAGTTGTTACATACTGGGATTTTAAATGTATTTAACTGATAAATTCATTAAGACCAGTGAAGAATTCTGCTTGTACTTAGTGGGCAAAATTCGTGAACAGGTTTCAGTATTGAATATCATAGCATATTATACAATATATACAGTAACTAAATATAAGTAAGATGTGAAAAATCACATCTTTTTTGATTTTTAAAATCTATTAAAATTTCAGGGGCCTTTATGATTTTTGGCCTACCCTAAATGTTTCCTTGTGTTTTACATCATGCTGCACAAATATTACAATACCAAGTTCAGAAATATTAAAAAAAAAAAATCTAACATCCATAGTTATTTTTTCTCTCTAATTTTGATAACTTCTCTAAAAAAAAAAAAAACTAGATCATAAATGCTTGGCCAATATTTACACATTGAATCCAGACGATACCTTTTAGTATGTAAACAAGAAAAATTTTAGGATTTAAATAAGAAAAAAATTAATGAAACAATTAATAAAACATTCATTTTCTATGTTATTTTATCAAACTTGTATTAATGAAAGACTGCTACCTAAATGTACAAAGCATATATATATATATATATATATATATATATAATAATTTTTTCATGTAGACAAAAAAATTTGCTCACTACAAAGATGCAACTTCATCTCGGTGCATTTGGTTACACCTCGACTGGTGAGAACCAAAATGGTAATGATTTTAATTCTCACCAGTCGAGGTACAACTAAATGCACCAAAACGAAGTAGCATCTTTGTAGTGAGTAAATTTTTTTTGTCTATATGAAAATATTATAATAAATAATTATTGCTCTATTATCAGTATTGAGCCCTCTTTTGAATTAATGCTGTGAACATTAGAATTTATATATTATTTTCACTCTCATTACATTTGTGTATATATATATATATATATATATATATATATATATATATATATATAATCTCACTACACAAAAAGAATTAGAGTGAATCATTTTATATAGACATTCAGTTATGGCTTTAGTGTATTTTGCTTTCATTTTCTAATAGCTATCCAATCCAAATGAATGAGATTAACTTTCAGTACAATTATTATTAGAATGCCAATGATGATTTGTCAGTCCCACTTTCAGTTTGAATTAAGAATGTTACAATAAATTATCATAGAAGGAAAGTTATGAAATAGATAAAAAATAGATTAAAAACAAGATAGAAAAATAAAAAAGATGATATAGGAAGAGAGATGAAAAATGAAATAGATAAAAGATGAAACAGATAAACATGAAAAATGAGATGGAAAAACAGATGAAAAGCTGATATGATAGACAAAAACAGATGAAAAGATGATATACAAAACATATGAAAAATGAACTTTATAAAAAAAGAGATGAAATAGAAAAGGTAGATTTTTAGCCTATATCAAATCAGGGAAAAATGAACAATGAGTATCATAGAAACTAATTAGTTTTTCCTTTACGGATTTATTTGAAATGGTAACCAAAACTAGGTTGTTAGTCCCATTTTAGACATTATACTTGCTCTCCATGTTTTTTTTCCATAAAATAATGGAATCCCAAACAATGGAATTAATTTTCTTATATGAAAATGAATGACAAAATAGAAAAACTAAGTAGTGACACATTTCATTCCAAGAAGGAACTTTTTACTTCCTGTATTTGGTAATGTTCTTGGAACTTCATACTTCATAATGATAATGAATAATAATAAACTTGAAGAATTTGCTGGTTTAAATATTAAGTTAAAACCAAATAGAAATATGCTACTATAAAAACATATGTGGAATAATAAATAAATTCAGTAGCATATCAGATGATCTTTTTTAGTCTCTCAAAATGGCCGACAAAATATCACTTAAGTCTTAATGCAAGAGTGAATTATTTTTTAGGCTAATGTTTACCTAGACATTGTAGAAGATCATCAAATTTAAGCAACATTGAGTATGGTCAGTACCTAGATGGGTAACCACTTGCGAATACCAGGTGCAGTAAGCTTGGATGTGCAGGTTATGTAATGGTTAATATCTCTGAATGAGAAATCAAAGTTAAGCCATGTCGAGCCTGGTCAGTACCTAGATGTGTAACCACTTGAGAATACCAGGTGCTGTAAGCTTGGATGTGCATTTTGTGTAATGGATAACAGCTCCAGAGAGCCAAATTCCAATTCCAGTTGAGTTTGTTATATTCACTTATGCAAAAATACCTTTGGAAAAGGTATGAATCTCCCTTGTCTCCCCCAGCTATGAGTTAATTAGTTGGACTTGTATCAGTAAATCTTTACTATCTCCAAAGAATTCTTACCATTTAAAAATAATTTCTGGCTTTAAATAACCTGTAAGACATTAATAAGCCATAAAAAATCAAATCAAATAGACATTGTAAACTACCAGTATTTCTTTGTGCATATCTGAACACTATAATAACATAATATTAAATGAAAAATATATGCTGTAAAATACCTTACTTCCAAACTTCAGAAAAACAGTATTAACTTCATGAAAAAATAAAAATCATCAAAGAAAAACAAGAAAATAGAAAGAAACTTCTACTTTATAGGGAAATGATTCTTTCTTATGTTTAAAATTTTAAAATATCACAGGATTTATGAAAGTTTTCCTTTTATTGGCAATTAATGTCAGACATTAAGTAAATTTTGGTAGATAAATCCAAATTAATCCAGCAAAAATTATTTTAGTCAAATTAAAAATACCATAAATTACCATACCAGTTGACCTCAAGATTTTTAGCTCAAAATTAGTTAGGTCTATACTAATCATATAGGTTACCCCTGCCCAAACATATGGTAGGCCATCTGTGCCACAAAAAGATGTTTTTAGGCTTGATAACTCAACCCAAAAAGATGTTAGGCTTGAAAACTCAACCTAAAAAGATGATTTAGGCTTGAAAACCAGATTTGTAAGCCACAACTTAGTGAATGTAATTGAATGCCAATTATATGTTAATAAATTCATCTCCAAGACTAATTCCTAAGTGCATTGAGTTTGATACTCACTGGGTATCCTATTATCATCTGCATTTTGTTGTGATGGTAACTTTTTCAAAAACACGTGTGAAAACACTCTGTTATATTTATTTTTAAATTTACATACACACACACATATATATATATATATATATATATATATATATATTTAGACTCTCCTGTTGTTTTCAACATATGAGGGTCAGGCAGCTCAGTTTTTTGAACCGACAGCCAGACTACCTGCACATATCATTTGATTATGAGGCACAGTGGAGTAATGGATAGTGGCTCAGATTGAGTAATCTGAGAGCTGAGTTCAATACATTCACTTACTTGCTAATACCTTTGGGAAAGGTATGAATCTATCTCTTCTCCCCCCAGCTATAGGTAAATAACAGGACAGACTGGGTCCTATGGTGAGCGGGTTAGAAGGACAACTCTAAATTCAAAACTTGTGGAGGGTTGTTTGTGGACCTTGTGGTATATTGTACACCAGTGCTCTGTATTTGGCTCTTCCAATATATATATATATATATATGTATTTATTGAATATTTGGGTAGCAATCTCTTTTTATACATGTTTCCTTAAATATGATGAGGAGGGAATATTTTTTTTATTCACTTTTTCTAGTGTCCTTACAGTTTTTCTTTTATAAGGACTAACAGTGTGTATATACAAGTTGCTCTAAGTGACAAATGTCCCAAGCACATTTGGTTAATACTTCAGCCATTTTCAAGGGAGAAGGATTAATTTTTATTGTACATTAATGTTAGTTGCTTTGAAGGCAGCTAAGGCAATGTGGCTTAGTTTTGAATTCTAAAAACTCCAATATTGATGAAATTAATACTACTAGGTTCTCGCACTGTACAGTATAAGAAACCTAAACAAAATATACTAAAAATAAAAATTATTCCAAACCACTACCCCCTCCACAACCACCACTTGAAAATAAATGAAAGTGTTCAGGACATCGCCTTAGTTCTTGTAAAAGAACAACTGTAAGGACACTAGAAAAATCTGAATAAAAAGCTTAGGAAATATATTTACTGTCTGTCATATTCAGTAAAATGTGAGTGTGATTTAGATACCATGCTGGATGTAACCATAAGTTTTATTCTCATAGTTTCTTTTCTCAGACTTCCCAACTGTGGAACTCTCTTCCAGCATCTTGCTTTCCTGTCAACTGTGACCCTAAAAAATTTTAAATGCAACATCAATTGTCATCATCTCTCTTTTTGAATACTGTCCTTTCTACTCAGTAGGCATCTTAATGATTTTATTGTCCTGTTTAGGGTTAAATTATATATTCCTAAACACATGCAGCTATTATATGGCAAGGAATATTTAGGAAAACACTAATAATATTCAACTGATGATTATTTATGTTTGCATATATATATACATATAAGACATTTTTTATGTTTATATGTTCTTCTTATAGATACAAATATTTAAGTAAATCCTCTGTTTATAATATATATATATATATATTTGTATCTATAAAAAGAACGTATAAACATTAAAAAAATAGCTTAAAAATAATTGTCGGATTTTTTCATTTTTTATATATATATATATATATAGTGTTTAGGATTAATCATAATTTAACCATTTGTAATCCTATTCATTCAGTGGTCACCAAGGAACTAGTGTGTCAATAGACAGGTATTCTTGAATACGAGTGGCCAGCTATTATTTATATCATCAGATGAATCAACTACATACAGATAGGAAGATTAACCCTTCTCTATGAAGTGACATCTTCTGGTGATGTAAAAAAAAAAAAATGTTGTGTTTTATATATGTATATAATTATCATATATAACATGATTTCTGTCCCATAATCATTGTTTCATTTAGTCTAGGAAATATTTATGCAAAAGTAACAACTATTATGGGACAAAGCTAATAATGAATAAATAATACTATCTTTGTCCTATAATAATTCAAATGTTATTAACATTTATATCTGTACATTAATGTTGTTGAAATTAACTTATATTGTTCTTGTAAAAGTGAATTTTTAATGAGTAAACAGATTTTAAAATAACATGAAATTGAACTTGGTAGCTTCAGGCTTTGCACAGAGCTTCAATAAATTGCCATTTTCAAAACATCTACATTTTCTTATAACTCTAAAATGTTTTAAAGCTTCTTTTCATTCTCAAATCTCAGTAGTTATTGGCTAAAATAATAATATATAACATACATGAGGTACTGAATAATTTTCAGGTTGACCCATTCTCCAAAATCAGTAATTCCATATCAGAATATTGATTTTGGAAAGTGGGTCATGCCAAAATCTTTTCAGCAACCTCTCACATGCATACAAGATGATCACCCTACCCTATTAAAAATCTCATTTTATGTAATTTTAATTTCTCTCTTTTAAATTTCTTGTTTAAGTATCATCCTATAATGCTTTATATTATTTAAAAGAAGTCTATGGTTTGAATATTAAGAAGAGTAAGGGGAGTGATAAAAGAAATATTGCCACAACTTTTTGTCCATACTATATAACTGTTGAGCTCAACGTCAAGTCATTTTCAAATTCATAAAATTTCTATTATAAGCATTTGCATATAAACTAAGGAAGATTACTCTGTAATTAACCAAACTCCAACTAAAGGGATCATTATTTCACAAGCAACATTATCATCTTTTAATATTTTTTCTTTCAATGTTGATATGATTTTCTTTTCAGATTTAGTAACAAGCACAAACATAAAAAAGATCAGATCATTATTATTGGGGTGAGCACGAAAGTTGGCTCGATACTATTATTATTAATAATTTTCAAATTGGATTAGGAATTGCTTTATTTTTATATTAGAACATTTTAATAGTATTGCCCTAACAGAAATTTTATGATGTGCTCTTTTTGCTGTGTTGCTATAACAAATACACATAAACAGAAATTGGATCACTTTAATAGATATGTCATCAAATTGAATTTGGTATTGATTTGTCATGGATACAGTTGATTAAAATTGCTTTTAATTTCAGACTTTTTTTCTTTTTACTAACTTTGCAGCTTTGAGCATTTTCTCTATTGAAAGCTTTCTCGACTAAAAACAATTTTATGATAATCATTGATTTCTCTAAAACTTTCCAGCAGGATTTGTTTAATTGTTCAAAATTTCTGCCAGGAATTCTGAGAATTGCCTTCATAAAAGTAGTTCATTAAAATCGAACCATCTAGATTCCAAGTATTTCTTTTATTTAATTCTCAAAATTATATTATGTAAGAATCTTAAATTTTACTCATAAGTTTATAGATGTTTATTAAATTATCTATTTAACATATATTATTATTATTATTATTATTAGAAAGGAGGGGTTCTGGAAACTTTTCAGCCTGACCCATTTCAGTGGACAAATATCAAAATACTGATTTTTGCTAAGTGTGCCAGGTTATAAATTTATATTATACTTGTAAAATATTATTTTATACTACCTCTATCCTATAATAATAGTTATATTTGCATACATATTACATAGACTAAATAACAACTGCTATGGGACAGAGGTAATATCTTATGCTTTTTATATATATATATATATATATATATATATATATATATATATATATATTAGTTTATATTTTTAATATTTATATAAACTGGTAAATTTTTCAGAATTTTCTATTGTTTTCCTTTTTTCTTAACAAATTTTGAACACTTAAAACAAATTTTGAAACCATTGTGCCAAAGTAAATACACATTAACCTTACTTAACTATTTAAAACAATAATTTACAAATGTTCATATATATTGATTTTCCATATATGTTTAAAATCCTTCATTTCCAAGTTATGCTTATTGAATCTTCCATACTTGTTTTAAATATTGCCTTTAGAAATTTTTATCTGTTTTGACCTTCCATAACAATTTGAAACAAATTTGCAAATTTTTATGCTAATTGATATTCCATATTTGTTTAAAATCCTTCATTTTTCAAGCTATGCTTATTGAATCTTCCATTTCCAAATTATTATCTATTTTGATCTTCCATATCTATTTAAAACAAATTTACAAATTTTTATGCTTATTGATTCTTCCATACTTGTTTAAAGCATCACATTTCCAAATTTGAACTATGGCTGCATTTCTTTTTGCATGATTTTTACAATGGATGAAGGACTTTATTTCTCTTATTTTTTTCTTAACTTGTGATTATCTAATGCATGTGTTTCTGATTTACTGTTCACCTGTTTTTCTATTTTGTGCATGTCTACAAACAGGCATGCTGTCTAATTCAGATCTTCATAAGACTTTTTCAAAATAAGCAAACATAGGTCGTTATCTGATTTCCCCATCTTAGGGTTTACCTTGAAAATTTTAATGGAGAAATCAAATATAGTGAATATAACAATTTAACTTTCTTTCGATGCATGATTTTTTTTCTTATATATTTTGTTAAGTTTTGGTTTTAACTCTTTTAGAGAATTGGTTTCATTTGATAAAACTTATTCTTGCCCTCTTAGTAATAAAATAGTTATCTCTGCTTTGCAGTCAATGGAAATGTTACTACTGAGACTATTGAAGAGAAAGAGTATGAAGAAAACCTACCTGATGGTACCCGGGTCGAACATAAGCTAATGAGGCTTTGTTCAAAAACATCAGAAGGGCC
Source organism: Acanthosepion pharaonis (assembly GCA_903632075.3). Taxonomy (NCBI): domain Eukaryota; kingdom Metazoa; phylum Mollusca; class Cephalopoda; order Sepiida; family Sepiidae; genus Acanthosepion; species Acanthosepion pharaonis. Next base: position 6,723,758 of record CAHIKZ030002722.1, on the reverse strand, counting down.
AGTTGAGGAAACTATTGAATATATAACCAGGTCTGAAGCTCCCCGAGAAGAAACGAAGGTTGAAGATTATGAAGAGGTTTTAGATGATGGCACAGTGCATCACATTAAAAAGATTAAGAAGCATTCAATTACTCATTTGCAAAAGGAGGTTGTGGCTCATGGTAATGTTGAAAAGGTTTTTGAAGGTGATGTAGATGTCCCAGGAACAGAACATTTAGATACACTTGAAATCTTTGAAACACCACCTCATTCTGAGAAAATTGTCAAGACAATTGAAGAAAAATCACCATCTGGCAAAGTACATGAGCGTTTAGTTGTTAAAACAAGAATGGTACAAAAGATAAAGACAAAACATGAATCTTGCGATGCTGACAATGGGAAAGTGGCCGAAGAATATGAAATTAATGAGGTCATCCCAGGAACTGAAACAGCCTTCTATGATGACCAAGCAAGTCCTAGTGATAGTGAGAGTGAAACAGAAGGCAATATTGAACCTCATGTCATGGTCAGTGATTCTATAGAAATTTCCGAAACCTCTCCCTCCCAGGAAACTCCCTCTTCTATGATAGTCGATCAATCTGTAGATCCTTCAGAGATGTCTCCTTGCCAGGAGACTCTCTCTTCGGTTGCTGTTGATCAGTCTGCAGAACCTTCAGAGACAATTCCCTGCTTAGAGACTCCTGATATTATGGATGCTCATTCTTCAGAGACTACTACATGCAAGGAAACTCCATCTTCTGTCATGGGTGATGAATCTCTAGAACCTTCAGGAACCTCTCCCAACCAGGAGACTTCCTCTTATATTATGGGTGAAGCAGAACCTTCAGAGAGCTCTCCATACAATGAAACTTCCTCTTCTGTCATGGGTGATGAATCTGTAGAACCTTCAGGAACATCTCTCTGCAAAGAAACTCCCTCTTCTATCATGGGCAATGAACCTGTAGAGCATTCAGAGACCTCTCCCTACCAGGAGATTCCTCATTCTATTGTGGAGGATCATGCTGCAGAGCCTTCAGAGACCTCTCCCTATGAGGAGACTCCCTCTTCTGTTGATTATTCTGCAGAGCCTTCAGAGACCTCTCCCTGCAAAGAGACTCTACCTTCTATTGTGGACGATCATTCTGCAGAGCCTTCAGTAACCTCTCCCTACCAGGAGACTCCCTCTTCTGTTACAGTTGATCATTCTGCAGAGCCTTCAGAAACCTCTCATTACCAGGAGATGACTCCTACTATGATAGAACCTTCAGAGACCCCTGGAAGCACAGAGACTTCCTCTTCTGTTATTCTCAATAATTATGTAGAACCTCCAGAGGCTGCTCCTTATCCGGAGACTCCCTCTTCTAATGTGATCGATCATTCTATAAAACCTTTAGAGACTTCTCCCTACCAGGAGACTCCTGATCAGGTCGATCATTCTATAGAGCCTTCAGAGACCTCTCCCTACCAGGAGACTCCTGTACAGGTCGATCATTCTATAGAGCCTTCAGAGACCTCTCCCTACCAGGAGACACCCACATCTGAAAGTCTAAGTGATGCTTTAACTGCTGGTGCCAATGAAGATATGTCAGAAATTCCCCAAAGAATGTCTGTGATTGAATCATCAATTGGTCACGAGTTAATACTTCCTTCAGGTAAATTACATCTGCCTTTCTCCCCCGGCAGGTGAAAGGGCAATTCACTTTTGCTCTGTCTGCTTTTATTGTGTAGGATTTTGGTGTTGGGAAGTTTACGAATTAAAACTGCAGCTAGCTTTAAGATTCACTTTTAGATATTTATTTCAGCAATTCATCAAAGGTATTTGCATATTAAAATTTCAAATATTTGATTTTTTTTTTTTCTATAATGCATGCTAGGAACTACTGGATTTTCAAGCAATTTTTTCTGGGTTTTGATGCTTAATTTCTGCTTTTTCTTCAGATTCTAAGTCAAAACGCTTTGCATTCTGGTTAATTTGGGGATTATGTTTTCATTTTATTCCATAAATCATTTTTAGTTTACCTCCAGATCATTATAGAAAGTCTGCTTTGCTTAAATGAATTTTATCTTTGAAAAATCTTATTTATCATAATTCTTTTTAATTATACTTTATTTGCAATTATGACTTACTACTTCTATCCCATAATAGTTGTTACATTTATGATGTGTATATAGATATAGCAACTATTATGGGATATAGGTAGTACAGTTTAAACAATTATAAGTAATAATAGTTAACCTGTCCTGTAAAACAAAAAAAGGGCAACTCTATTTAAGTAATTTTTCTGTTTTACTTATAAAATATGGAAAAGTTTATGTTGCTCTGAATTTTATTTTTATGTTCAATACTTCCTTAATATTAAACTAAAGAAATAACATTCTAATCAATATTCTAATATTATCCAGTTTTACATACCATAACATTTTACTATCTATTATTGTAGAGTGAGTGGCTATGGTTAAATGTAAAATAAAAATTAGAACTATCCAACAAACAGAACTGACAAAGTTCACAATAAAAAGCAATAAAAAGAAAAAGAAAAAAACAAGGCTAAAAAATAATATAAAGCAAGCAAACAATATATGCCGGGCAAATTAACAGTAATAAGTCTGTTTCTGGTATTGGCTTGTAGTGTACACTATGGCTAAGAGTACACTACAAGCCAATACCAGAAACAGTTTGAAAAATCCTGTGAATTTTAAAATTAAAATTCGTAGGTGAAAATGGTCATTTACTAAATATTATCGTAATTCCAATTGTAAAGTAAATTTGCTCTGTTTATTGTGAATAAACAAAGAGCGCTTTTTTGTGAGTCAGTTTTAACATATTTCAAATTCTAAGTTGTGTTAATAGGACATGCCTGGATTATACCAATAGATTACTACATGTATATATACATACATATAAAATGATGAGTATTCTTTTGCTATGTGAAACTTTGGAAATGGTCAATGAGATAAATTCTTTGAACATTTACTAATTCTTTACAGATTATTGTCATCCTACTTATCGAATGAGCACTTATTTCAAAGAATTCTGCTAGCCTTAAAAATACATTAAATTCTAGTAATTGTTACATATTTTGGTGGGGTCAGTGAGTTGTATTATGATTACTATATATGTATGATTAATACAAATAAAATTTGCCACTTAGCTGATGTTATATTCATAAATGAACCATTTAGCAATCGTTCCATCCACTCGTCAGGAGACTTCAGCAATTGACTGCAGATTTTCTCATTTTCATTGTATATAAGAAATAAGCATTTGTTTGCATATAAAGTGATATTGGAAAGTTCCCAGACTGTATCTTTATTGTTCTGTTCAATAGAAATATGTATATAGCTAATACCTGATGGTACCCATCAAACAGAGTTAGTCTACCAATAGGGTTTCATCTATTCACATTTGATTATTGCACAAGGTTTCATATGTTGTAATAATTAAACTGTCTTGATAATAACAGACAAATCTGAGCACCATGCCGGCATAAAATCCTGCGGGAATCTTGACAGATGTGTGACTGAGATCCTTGAGATGCTTTCTCTTTAGGTCAAAAACGGTTTTTTAGGGTGTGTTCAGGGTGACCAATCAGCAAAAACAACCCAAGAAAATATGGAAAAAGATTTGTAAACTCCTTGTCGATTATCACTGGACAAACCCTATTATTGTGATGGTGTATTGTCCCATGAGACAGTAGATTTAAAGCTTTGATTTGTTCATTTGGTAACACAGTAATCATGACTTCACTCTCTGGGAATGGTAGACTTGGACTCATTTGAAACAAATTGAAATACAACTCATTAGTACTAAATAAACACAAAACAAGATATCCCTAAACATGGACAGTGGAATGAACATAATTCTGTAGATTAAATAAACAGTTCTGTAATGGTTACCTAGATTATCAAAAACTTGAAGAAGACCACAGAGTAAAACAGCCAAAATGTTATAATAAAAAAAAAACAAAGATGAAGACATTTGTTTGAATGTAAATAATAATTCCTCATCCCAGAAATTTAGACAGAAAGTAATGGTGTACTTTGCTTTTGAGGTCCAGTTCAGGAACTTTCTTGTTCCACTTCATATCTTTCCCTAATGTTAATCATCTGTTATGTGATCTTGCAAGAATTTAAATTAAAATATATTTAGATAAAATTAAAATATTTTTCCTTTATTATTTCTAATTTGCCTCTTATTTAAAAGTGAGAACACTCATTTAAAAATGAAAAAAAAAAAGGAATTTTATTAGGTTGGAAAGCATGTCCTGTCACATTTGAAGATGGAAAAGAATCAAATGCTTCTTTGATCTCAACTGATATATTTAATCAAAATATTTCCCTTTATTATCAAAAACATAATTTCGTTTTAAACATTGATCCCTCAGACATAAAATTCTTCAGGTTTTGATGCAAAGAAACACTCAATATTAATTTTAACCTCTTCACAATTAATAAACTGTTTTCTTTCTCAATATGCTTTAATGAGCTAAAAAGATGATAATCAGATGAAGCAAGGACAGGAGACTAAGGAGGATGAGGCAAACACTTTCATATTTAGTACCATCATTTTTTCATGAATCACTATGGCGATGCTTCCTATTGCTGACTATTCTACTTTGCACCCAATACTTCATTTTTCTTTAGTACTTCATGATAAACAACACTTTTCATATCTCACCAAACACAATTTCTTTTGGGTGTATTACTGGTTTTGAGGTGCTTATGGCCATGTCATATAAGTTAAGCAATGTCAAGCATGGTCAGTACCTAGATGAGTGACCACTTGGGAATACCAGGTGCTGTAAACTTGGATGTGCAGGTGGTATAATGGATAATGACTTGGAATTGGAGAATGAAGTTTCTATTCCAGTTGGGTCCATTATATTCACTTATGCACAAATACCCTTGGGAAAGGGTTGAATACACTACTTCCCTCCAGTTATGGGTTAGTTAGTAGGATTTGTATCAGTAAATCATTTTTATCTTCAAAAAAATTCTTACTATTTAAAATAATTTTTAGCTTTAAATAACCTACAAAAGGTTGATAAGATATAAAAAAAACAACAAATCAATCAATCAAAATGGTCTCTATTTTCAGTGGGTGCTAACCATTGTTGTTTTTTTCATATGATATAATTATAGAAAACTCACTTTTAATCACTGGAAATTATTCTATCCAGGAAAGGTTCTTCAATGATGAGCTGAAAGCAAATCTTTAAGCAATTGGATGATGAAGAACCTCTTGACCAAGTTTAAACACTTTTCAAGTTAATGAAAGGGTTTTAATAATTAAAGAGTGACTCGTATTAAAATGTTTTGCTAATTACTGTACAGTTCACTTAGGATTTTCCTTAACTACAGTTTGCAGAAACTCAATATTGTCAGAACTTGGTCATTCTGAATAAAGGGAATCTCCAAGAGAAAGAATTTCCTGATTGAAACTAAACAAACCATCACTGGCCTGTGCAGACACTTAATTTCCATAGATATAATATTTCTTACCACTTGCATTGCTAAAGAGCCCTTTTTGAATCCACACAGCACACAATGTCTGATATGAGTCTGATCTAAACTCATTTTAAATGTGTAAAATCAATACAAAATTTACCCACCCTGATATTAAATAAACTTCAAAGAGAACAAAAAAATTAGAATGTAAAAATTGTTATTTTACTGTAAATATTGAAAAAATACCCTGAAAGTGATCATGCCTAAAATATGGCAGGACTTCCCTCCCAACTTAATATATATTATCAATTTCCTATTATGTATATATTAGTTTTAATTTTTTTAAATTAGCTGTTAATATTTTAAAGTTTATTTTATATTTCTAATGCTTTCTGCAAATGTTATTCAAATATTTTAGATACAAAAGAATTGCTGAAACAGAAGGGAAGAGAGTTAGAACTTCTCTACTAAGACAAATGGACTAGTAGTATTAGTACAAACAGTAATATCTTTATTTTTAGGTGAAGACATGTCAGCCATTATTATTATTGTTATTAATTTTGAATTAATTTTAAAGGGATATATGTTACCAAAAGCAATCTTTAGGTGTCCCCAAGACCTACTTTAAACCTCCACTTTGATTCCCCATTCAGTAGCGACATGGGTACGCTGGAAAATAAATATACAATGTCCAAAAATTGTTACCCATCTAATATTAATTAATATAATAATTTTAATATCTGAAATTATTATTATTAATTTTATTGAAAGGAAAGTTTTGAAACTAAAAAAAAAAAATTTTCTTTAAAAAAATATAGTCTTCAAAAATTTACATATTTTTTATTAAGAAAATAATTTTTGTTTAATATTTTTAATTATTCAAGTTTAACTTATTCCAATATGTACATTCTTAGCTTTGCTATTTTTTAAAAAAAAGCAACTAATATTTCATTATTTGCTTATTATTAATTTAATTAACCCCAAATATGCCATTCCATTTTTTTATTATATTAATTATTCTATCCAACATGGGGATATATTTTCAGCACTGATTTTTTTTTTTTTTTTTTTTTTTTTATCTTGTAGCATTTAATGATATATTTTTTTTCTATACTTTATGCTACTTTTTATTTTTTTTATTTTATTTTTTTGGAGGTAAGCTGACACATTGATTAATTGAATGCGGTTTCCTTCTAATGTGGGTTTTAAATTCTTCTCTTTTGAAATCTATAGAATTCAGTCTCCTATCATCTCATCTTGATAGTCTTCTTAAAAGTGTAAAATCTACAAACTCAACACAGACATTTTCAGATTTTTTTATTATTATTATATTAGTTTTCATTGTGCACGTCTATACATTTTCCAAAATTTGCTTTGCCCATTTTGTGAAGTCTGTATTTTTGGCTAAAATTTTAATTTCTGTCTAATGTTTCCAATTGTGAATATGAATGTTTTTTGTTGCCATGGCTTAAACTGTTTTGCATGTTTTGTCAAATTGAATTTATTAAAATCTTTTAATTTAATTTTTTATGCTTTGTTTTTTTTTTTTTTTTTAATTTCTTTTGTATGGATGTGAATATAATGTGCTATCTAAAAGTTTGATGAACTACAGGCATAATATAGTTTCTACTGAGTAAAAGAGGAATTTGATAGAAAATGATCTTTATTTTTTGATGGAAAAATGTTTCAAATGATCAGAAAGACACAGGAAACACCAGATAAAATGAGACAGTGTATAATCATTTTTGAACTGATCAAACTTTTAGTTAGCTCTTCCTTTATTCTTTCACACTCAGTAACCCCTTTCATCTTAGTGGCTTTATTGCCTTGCTTTGGGTGAAATCATTAAAATAAAAATCCTTCATCTGTATGTGTGTGCATATATATATATATATATATATATATATATATAAATAATTTTTTTTTTGTACACTGATTATTATGTGAAAGCCTATTGCTGCTCCCTGAAATGTTCTTTTTTTATTTGTTTTTATTTGTTTTAATTTAAACATAAGCATGACAGTCTGTGTTTGGGATGGCAATGGCTGCTTGTAACTTACATTGTACCAAGCAGTGGCACCTGTCATTTTCATTATTATTTTCAGCCATCTCCGCTGCCACTAAGGGAAGCTCTGATATGCCTACTATAATGATCACTGAAGACAGCAGCAGTCCCTATCGAGATGATGATGATGATTATAAGAGTTTTCTGGGATTACAAAATGAAGCCACAACGCAAGAAGGTTAGATGAAAGGCCACCTTCTTCTGGCCTCCAGAGCTGACCTTCTGTAAAGAATGCATGCCTAACTGTTGCTTCTGTTATGCATTTATATATATATATATATATATATATATATAGTCTGATTATTATTTACTCTTTACCATGTTGTAATATTTCCTTTCGCACATGTTTATGCTTGTTTGTTTAGTTGCCCACATTATTACATTGGTTATATATTCACTTGACTGTGAGGAGATAACAGCTTTTAACAATCCTTTGGAAGTACAGTAAATCTTTTTTGTTAAATTTAATTCCTTTTGTGTTTTGATTCATTACCCAAAAGGAAATCTTATTATAATCTGTGGACAATTTTTTTTTTTTTTATTTCTCACTATAATGCAGTTTTTTTCATATCTCTGAATAATATAATTTAAAAATGTTTTTTTTTTTTTTTACATTTACCACACTAATTTCTTTCTAGAATTGTTCCCCTGCCAATGCATATTTTTTTTTTTTTTTTTTCGAGGGTGCAAAAATACGAACACCTAGTGTGTTTATCATCCATCTTCAACCACTTCACCATCAATATCCACTTGAAAATCATCCACTTTCAAAATGATCATTGGAGTCATAATCAAATAAAAACTCCTGAATAAAGGCTTTATTGTAACTTGATGCAGCCATTTTTCTTTACAAAAAATTGTAAAAAAATTAACATGGCTTTAATTAATGTTACACCTCATGTAAAGACTAGAAGAATTCTAAATGGTGTTGGAAAAAGAAAGTTTAACCTTCTTCCAAAACAGTAATAGACAATTTCCAGTTTAAAATACCGAAAATAACACTTGACAAGTGTTTATTTATAGCAACCATCTCAAGGCAACAGAATGTGCCTAGAGCAGCAAAAGGAGAGAATTCTATGGCGACAATTTTTGCCTGCAGTGTGGTAAAGGTTAATATTTCAAATATAAATTAATGTTTATATAATTGATAAATAATCATGATTAATGAATTACTTACTGTGAGATGCAAATTACATTTGTTTTGATTGGGCTTTGTTTCAACTGGATACTGATAATATTGAAAATTTGGCATGAAAACTAAGCAAATTATTTTTTTAAAAATTTAGATTAAATTAAATATATTTAGTAAATTTCAAGATTTTGAAACTTTTTCTCTTTACTGTGCAATGTGGTTGTAGGCTGTAACCTTCTCTTTATATAATTCACTCACAAATAATGTGTATGTTTTTGTAATAAATTTTTTTGTTACAGTTTTTCACCTTTGTAATTATTTGTTCAATTTCCAAATTTTATTTACACTAAATTTTTCTTTTTTTTTGTGTGTGTGTGTGGTGTGTACACATTACCATTTTGTATCTGTTGTGTAATGTTTTTAAAAATTATACAAATATATAGCAGGATTGATTAAAAATTGCACCTTTTCCCCTAACAGGTCAAATACCAGCCACCTCTGATCTCTCTCAAGAACATGAGGCAGATTCAGGTACCGTGGACACTGTAGTACTGTTTGCACATATTTGTACAGTCTGATATGCTTTCTCTGCTGTCTCACCCTCCCCTTCCAAAAATAAAAGCGAAAAATGTTGTCTTGTGTGCTATAGATACATGTTATTGATCCTTTTTTTTTTTTTTTTTTTTTTTTTTTAAATACATGTTCAGTTTGAGTTGTTCTTGCTTTGTTTTTCAGAACTCTTCAGGCATGAAGTGTAAAAAAAAACATCCCAGCATGATGTACATCTGTGTGTGCTGAGCTACAGCTGAAATTTTTGTTGTTTATATTATTCCCTTAAAATATTTTATTTGCATGATTCTCCCTACCAGCCATTTTTTTTGCCCACACTTACTGGCAGCAGACATTGACATTCCTGTTCCTCTGTAAATAAAAGCACAAGTTAATTTCAACATTCCCGCCCACAGCATTTCAAAGATTTTTTTTATTTATTTTTGTGGTGTTTTTATTGTTGCTTCTCTAACCAGATTGGCATTTGATGTACTTTTTTTATTGAATTTTTTGCAATTGTTTCTTTTAATCGTCATGATGATTGTGTTTTTATACCTTACTCTTGTGGGTATAATAAAATTTTAAGGAGCCTTAAATGAAAGTAAAATTTGTGAAACATTGGGAATATTCTCAAATCTATTAAATGGTTTTCTGAGGAAGAGTGAATTTGAATATAGTCTTAAAGTTTTCAGTTTTGCAATTCTTGCAAAACTTTAAAGGAATTATATCTAATTACTTCTTTAAATAATAAAAAATAATGATAAATAGAAGGAAATAAAATATTTTTTTAAATATTTATATTTTAATATTTTTTATTTATTTAAATTTTTTTTTTTTAAAGTACCTGAATATAGTGAGAAGTTTTTATAAATAGATTTAGTATAGAAATAAAATTTTACTTGCAAAGTGTTTCGTCTGATGTCCTATGTAAATTTTGAAATACTCTTTAGAAAATAAGTATTAATATGATCCTAAAGGATAATAAAATTACTAATATTGATGATTAGAATACAAAGAACTGAAATATATATATATATATATATGTATAACATAAACTTCCCTAGGTTTCACCTAAACGGATCGTCAGGGTCAAACTGGCCACTTATTTTGGAGTTTTTTTTCTTTGGACTCTGAGCTTGAATTCTGGATGATTATTTTCACCTCAATTTTATGTTCATGCTTCTTTCTTTATTTATTCCTCATTTTTTCTTGGGTACTAGTTTGTTCAACTACAAGCCGAAATACCTAAGGTTTTTCCAAGCGAGTACTATATATATATATATATATATATATATATATATATATATATATAAACTGGTAAATGAGAACTACACCATTAGGAGTGAATTTCTGATCAGTCAGCTAAGTACTATATGTGATACATGCTTGGACAATCATATCTTTTTCAATTCATGACTGACTTTCCTGTAGTAGGTTGCTGTTTCTTTCTGCAGTAGACTGGTTGCCAGCCAAGGCTATCCTACTATCTAATCCATAGCTGAAGAGAGAATAGATGGATTCATACCATTCCCAAGGGTATTTGCATACAAGTGGATATGACAAATGTGACTGGAATTCTAACTTGACACTCTGATTTCTTATTCCAAGCCAGTATCCATTGCGCCATGCACATCCTAAATTCCTGATGCAGGACTTAAAAAATTGCTTGGTGATATCTTTCAAACAGTGAATATGAAATCAAAAGAGAAAGTAGTTGTTATCTACAGTTAACTCAATTGCAAAACTTTCATGTTCAAAACTGTTATTAATTTAAATTACTATTTTGGAAAGATAGATTTAAAAAGAGCAAAATATAGACAAAAACATAACACATTTAAAAAAAACTTATGTAATATCTATGTTATTTTTTGGTTTATATTTTACTCTTTTTAAATCTAAATATTTTCAACCCTGTTATTTAAAAAAACTTATGTAATATCTAACAGGGTTGGAAAAATATTTTTAAAGACATGAATCATTTTAAATGTCTGCAACATCTGACTTATAGACTGATGTCTGGAAAGTATAAATTCACTTTCATTATCTACAAGATTGACTGTGTAGCTTTTCCTAAAGTTCCTGAGAAGAAAAATTCAAATGTTTGTTCTTTGACATTTTACAGTCAAATATATTGTATAGAGTGGGGAGAGTTGTGTCTCTTCTATCATCAAATGGGCTTACAGTGCAGATAATTTTGTACAATAAAGCAAGCACTGATTTCATAGCTTATTAATTGAAAGTTTTAGACAAATATTTTGCACTTTCCTTCAAACAAAATCTAAAAAATGTAAAACATGCTGACTGAATCAAATGGTAGTTTCCCCTACAAAGGGAGATGCAGATTCAATCCCTGCTGGAGGACATATTTTGTTTACTCATATTGAATGCACTGACCGATAGATGTATTACACACTGTTTAATAAATTAAAATGAAGCATCTATTTCAAATAAGAAGTGTCCACTATAACAACATTTGAAGTAGTAACATATAAATCATATTAATTGTACAGTATATATGATTATATGTTGTATATTGAAAAAATTTTAGAAAATTATTTTTATAATTTCCTACAACTAATGCTGTAAAAATGACAGCAGTGTGCTTCCAGGACAAACTTTGATCCTAGTGTTGGGCATGATGTTCAAACAATACTTCTGGTTATGTATACTTATTCTTAGCATTGGTTATTTTCTCTTGTGATTTTTTTTTTTAGGGTAAGAACACACCTAAACAGTGATAAATATTTAAGATTGCCATCTAGAATTACAATCAAATATTTGGTTGAGGTACTAATAATCTCAAGAAAGGCTTGAGCCCACTTTTCCCTGCACTCTGCCCTATCACCAAATATTAAGATCAATGATGCTTGGAGAACAGTTGGTGAGTGAGCACTTGAGCAAACCATACTCCCATAACTGTCTTACCTATCGTCAGCGTGACACTATAAATGCATTTTTTTTTTAAATTTCTTTTTGTGAAAACAAAAGCAAAATTTGAAAAAGGAATAACTCAACATACAACCTTTTTGCATATTAGTTTATTTATAAATTGTAGGCCTGATTTTTCAAAAAAGTCTTTTTGATCAGAATATTGTCTATTTTATTCCAATAAAGATCAGCTTGCTCGTTTTTGAAAATAGAAAAAGAAGTGAAAAGGACATATCAATTTACAGCCTTTTAGCATCACATGAACATTATAGCATTAATTCTCTACAAATTGTAAAAAAAAATATATATTTCCTCAGTTAGAGCAATTTTGCAGAATTTAAGACTCCTTCAAATCTCATAAAGCTTACTAAACTTGTATTTGGTGACACTTTTAAAAAAATGAAATCTTTGTGATATTAACTTTTATTAGCTATGCCTATCATATTAAAAAAGTACATAAAAATAATTCAATGAAAAAGTTAGTTAATTATTTAATTTAATTACAATAAAGTGTTACAATAAACAAGTTTGGAAAGCTTGACTAATCAAAAGAGAATATTTTTTTAATATTTAATGATTTTTATTTTTTTTAACTGTGAGATCAATAAATTTTAGTTCTTTTTAGCTTTATGTAGTTAACTGATTTTATAACTGGTGTATTTTTAAAATGGATTCACTTTGTTCTTATATAAGTTTCCTTCTTTTTTTTTTTTTCTTTAAATCTGACAATTGATTTTTGTTGTTGTTGGTCATCTGAAAGAAAGGTTTTCATTTTTCCCTTTTTATTAACAAAGCCTAATATTTCTCTGTTAATGCTTTCACATTGGATTTTAATTACTGTAAGTAGATGATCAAGATGAGAGTAAAAGAAGATCAGTGGCTTCTATTATTCAAATGTTTGAGCAAACATCTGATACAGCATTACAAAGTTCTGCCTCAGAACTTGTGCGGGAGGTGCAGCGATCTGCACAAGCAACACTGCGGCAAGAAAGTAAAGAGTCATCAAGTAAACTTGAAAAAGATTCTTCTGAATGGGTAGTCATAGAAAACAGTGATCTTGAAGGTTACGAAGCTCAAGGATTGCCATCAGTCAGCGGCGCTTATGATACACCTGATGCCAAAGTGGAGGAATGGACCAAAGTCTCTGCGGTTAAGCAAAAATTTGAGGATAGAATTGAGAGTTCACGCAGTGAAGTGTCTGTTAGTAGTGAAACAATGAAATCAAAAACTAAAGTTTCCACTGTCCAAAAGCCTGACACTATCGGAAAGTCTGAAGATGATATCGAACAGCCATATGGAGTGCCTGAGCCACCGGATGCTTGCTTTAGATCACCAACAGAAGAAAGTCTTGACTTTTCAAAGAAAATTTCCGGCAAACATGCCCAATCTTATTACATGACAACCCAAGCAGATGAAGTATTCAGTTCTGATGAAGAAAGTCCAGGTAAAAAAAATGGTGAAGTTGTTGAAGAGAGAAGAGAAAGTACATCATCTCTGATAGCAAAATTTGAAGAAGTTAACAATAGGGAAAAAATATCTAAAAGGGATTCCGTTTCCTTTGACAAAGAATTTAAAGAATCACTTAAGACCAAACAGAAAGAAACTGTACTAGAGAAACATGAGGAAAAGGAAACTGTTATTCATTCAGTCAAAAAGGATGTAGAACACATAGAGAAGCTTTCTTCCCTTCAGGAGCAGACACAGGAAATGGATACATCAGAATCTGTTTCCCCATCGCAAGTCACATACTCCGTGAAAGAACTGAAACAGGCATTTTCAGAAAAATCCCAAACTGCAGAAATTAAAACCTCAGTAGATAAACAGGTGGTAAAAGAGGAGAAAAAAACAATTTCCACCTTTGACAAAAAAGAACAGATACAAACAAAGACAGTCTTTGAGAAAAAAGATAAAGAGGAAGTTTCCTCTGAAGCAAAGTTTATTAAGGAGATAAAGCAGGACATATCTGTCAGTCAGACAGAATCCAAAAAAGAAAAAGACATTTCACCTGTCGAAAGAAAATTAGTCAAAGATGAAAAAGATGTTTCATCTCTTGATAGATCAGAGATCAAAATGAAGAGCCCAGGTATTTCACCTGTTGAGAAAAAAGAGGCCAAGTTTGAAAAGCCAGATATTTCACCTGTTGAAAAAATTGAAAAACTGGACATCTCACCTGTTAAGAAAAAGGAGATGAAGGATGAAAAACCGGATATCTTACCAGTTGAAAGAAAAGAAACAAAGGTTGAAAAGCCAAAAATCTCACCCGTCGAGAAGGAGACCAAGGTTGAAAAGCCAGATATCTCACCTGTAGAGAAAATTGAAAAGTTGGAAGAGACCAAGGTTGAAAAGCCAGACATCTCACCAATAGAGAAAGAAGAGACCAAGCCAGACATCTCATATGTTGAGAGAAAAGAGACCAAGTTTGAAAAGCATGATATCTCACCCATTGAGAAACTTGAGAAGCCAGCTGTCTCTCCTGCTGAGGCAAAAGAGACCAAGTTTGAAAAGCCAGCAGTCTCTCCTACTGAGGCAAAAGAGACCAAGGTTGAGAAGCCAGCAGTCTCTTCTGCTGAGGAAAAAGACACCAAAACTGAGAAGCCAGCCATCTCTCCTGCTGAGGAAAAAGAGACCAAGATTGAGAAGCCAGACGTTTCTCCCGCTGACGCAAAAGAGGCCAAGGTTGAGAAGCCGGCCGTCTCTCCCGCTGAGGCAAAAGAGGCCAAGGTTGAGAAGCCGGCCGTCTCTCCCGCTGAGGCAAAAGAGGCCAAGGTTGAGAAGCCGGCCGTCTCTCCCGCTGAGGCAAAAGAGGCCAAAGTTGAGAAGCCAGCCGTCTCCACTGCCGAGGCAAAAGAGACCAAGGTTGAGAAGCCCGCCGTCTCTCCTGCCGAGGCAAAAGAGACCAAGATTGAGAAGCCAGACATCTCATTTGTTGAGAGGAAAGAGACCAAGGTTGAAAAGCACGATATCTCACCCATTGAGAAACTTGAAAAACCAGATGTCTCTCCTATTGAACCAAAAGAGACCAAGGTTGAGAAGCCAGCCATCTCTCCTGCTGAGGCAAAAGAGACCAAGGTTGAGAAGCCAGCCGTCTCTCCTATTGAGGCAAAAGAGACCAAGATTGAGAAGCCAGCCGTCTCTCCTATTGAGGCAAAAGAGACCAAGATTGAGAAGCCAGCCGTCTCTCCTATTGAGGCAATAGAGACCAAAGTTGAAAAGCCTGACATCTCATTTGTTGAGAGAAAAGAGACCATGTTTGAAAAACACGATATCTCACCCATTGAGAAACTTGAAAAGCCAGATGTGTCACCTATTGAGGCAAAAGAGGCCAAGGTTGAGAAGCCAGCTGTCGCTCCAATTGAAGCAAAAGAGACCAAGGTTGAGAAGCCAGCCGTCTCTCCAATTGAAGCAAAAGAGACCAAGGTTGAGAAGCCAGCCGTCTCTCCAATTGAAGCAAAAAAGACCAAGGTTGAGAAGCCAGCCGTCTCTCCGCTGAGGCAAAAAAGAGACCAAGGTTGAGAAGCCAGCCGTCTCTCCGCTGAGGCAAAAGACCAAGGTTGAGAAGCCAGCCGTCTCTCCCGTTGAGGCAAAAGAGACCAAGGTTGAGAAGCCAGCCGTCTCTCCCGTTGAGGCAAAAGAGACCAAGGTTGAGAAGCCAGCCGTCTCTCCCGCTGAGGCAAAAGAGACCAAGGTTGAGAAGCCAGCCGTCTCTCCCGCTGAGGCAAAAGAGACCAAGGTTGAGAAGCCAGCCGTCTCTCCCGCTGAGGCAAAAAGACCAAGGTTGAGAAGCCAGCCGTCTCTCCCGCTGAGGCAAAAGAGGCCATGGTTGAGAAGCCAGCCGTCTCTCCAATTGAAGCAAAAGAGACCAAGGTTGAGAAGCCAGCCGTCTCTCCAATTGAAGCAAAAGAGGCCAAGGTTGAGAAGCCAGCCATCTCTCCAATTGAAGCAAAAGAGACCAAGGTTGAAAAGCCAGCCGTCTCTCCCGCTGAGTCAAAAGAGTCCAAGGTTGAGAAGCCAGCTGTCTCTGCAATTGAAGCAAAAGAGACCAAAGTTGAGAAGCCAGCCGTCTCTCCAATCGAAGCAAAAGAGACCAAGGTTGAGAAGCCAGCCGTCTCTCCAATCGAAGCAAAAGAGACCAAAGTTGAGAAGCCAGCCGTCTCTCCAATCGAAGCAAAAGAGACCAAAGTTGAGAAGCCAGCCGTCTCTCCAATCGAAGCAAAAGAGACCGAGGTTGAGAAGCCAGCCGCCTCCAATTGAAGCAAAAGAGACCAAGGTTGAAAAAATAGCCGTCTCTCCGCTGAGTCAAAAAAGAGGCCAAGGTTGAGAAGCCAGCCGTCTCTGCAATTGAAGCAAAAGAGACCAAAGTTGAGAAGCCAGCCGTCTCTCCAATTGAAGCAAAAGAGACCAAAGTTGAGAAGCCAGCCGTCTCTCCAATCGAAGCAAAAGAGACCAAAGTTGAGAAGCCAGCCGTCTCTCCAATCGAAGCAAAAGAGACCGAGGTTGAGAAGCCAGCCGTCTCTCCAATCGAAGCAAAAGAGACCGAGGTTGAGAAGCCAGCCGTCTCTCCAATTGAAGCAAAAGAGACCGAGGTTGAGAAGCCAGCCGTCTTTCCAATTGAAGCAAAAGAGACCAAGGTTGAGAAGCCAGCCATCTCTCCAATTGAAGCAAAAGAGACCAAGGTTGAGAAGCCAGCCGTCTCTCCAATTGAAGCAAAAGACACCAAGGTTGAGAAGCCAGCCATCTCTCCTGCTGAGGTAAAAGAGACCAAGGTTGAAAAGCCAGACATCTCATTTGTTGAGAGAAAAGAAACCAAGTTTGAAAAGCGTGATATCTCACCCATTGAGAAACTTGGAGAGCCAGTTGTCTCTCCTCTTGAGGCAAAAGCAGACAAGGTTGAGAAGCCAGCCATCTCTCCTGCTGAGGCAAAAGCAGACAAGGTTGAGAAGCCAGCCATCTCTCCTGCTGAGGCAAAAGCAGACAAGGTTGAGAAGCCAGCCGTCTCTCCTGCTGAGGCAAAAGCAGACAAGGTTGAGACACCAGCCGTCTCTCCTGCTGAGGCAAAGGAGACCAAAGTTGAGACGCCAGCCGTCTCTCCTGCTGAGGCAAAGGAGACCAAAGTTGAGACGCCAGCCGTCTCTCCTGCTGAGGCAAAGGAGACCAAAGTTGAGACGCCAGCCGTCTCTCCTGCTGAGGCAAAGGAGACCAAAGTTGAGACGCCAGCCGTCTCTCCTGCTGAGGCAAAGGAGACCAAAGTTGAGGCGCCAGCCGTCTCTCCTGCTGAGCAAAGGAGACCAAAGTTGAGACGCCAGCCGTCTCTCCTGCTGAGCAAAGGAGACCAAAGTTGAGGCATGGCCAGCCGTCTCTCCTGCTGAGAGGCAAAGGAGACCAAAGTTGAGGCGCCAGCCGTCTCTCCTGCTGAGGCAAAGGAGACCAAAGTTGAGGGACCAAAGTTGAGACCGTCTCTCCTGCTGAGCAAAGGAGACCAAAGTTGAGGCGCCAGCCGTCTCTCCTGCTGAGGCAAAGGAGACCAAAGTTGAGGCGCCAGCCCGTCTCTCCTGCTGAGGCAAAGGAGACCAAAGTTGAGACGCCAGCCGTCTCTCCTGCTGAGGCAAAGGAGACCAAAGTTGAGACGCCAGCCGTCTCTCCTGCTGAGGCAAAGGAGACCAAAGTTGAGACGCCAGCCGTCTCTCCTGCTGAGGCAAAGGAGACCAAAGTTGAGACGCCAGCCGTCTCTCCTGCTGAGAGCAAAGGAGACCAAAGTTGAGACGCCAGCCGTTCTCCTGAGACCAAAGTTGAGACGCCAGCCGTCTCCCTGCTGAGGCAAAGGAGACCAAAGTTGAGACATAGCCGTCTCTCCTGCTGAGGCAATGGAGACCAAAGTTGAGACGCCAGCCGTCTCTCCTGCTGAGGCAAAGGAGACCAAAG
This sequence comes from Acanthosepion pharaonis, assembly GCA_903632075.3. Classification (NCBI taxonomy): domain Eukaryota; kingdom Metazoa; phylum Mollusca; class Cephalopoda; order Sepiida; family Sepiidae; genus Acanthosepion; species Acanthosepion pharaonis. Next base: position 6,705,738 of record CAHIKZ030002722.1, on the reverse strand, counting down.
TTGAGATGCCAGCCATCTCTCCTGCTGAGGCAGAAGACACTAAGGTTGAAAAGCCAGACATCTCATTTGTTGAGAGAAAAGAGACCAAGTTTGAAAAGCATGATATCTCACCCATTGAGAAACTTGAAGAGCCAGATGTCTCTCCTCTTGAAGCAAAAGAAGCCAAGTTTGAGAAGCCAGCTGTCTCACCTGCTGAGGCAAAAGACACCAAGTTTGAGAAGCCAGCCATCTCTCCTGCAGAGGAAAAAGAGACCAAGATTGAGAAGCCAGCTGTCTCACCTATTGAGAGGAAAGAGATCAAAGATGAAAAACTGGATGTTTCATCTTTTGATAAAGAAGGCCCTGCTGTAGATAAGTCAGACATCTCACCAGTGGTTGTTAAAGAGACTAAAGTGGAAATTCAAGAAGTTTCTTCTATTGACAGAGTATTGACCAAAGTCGAAAAACAAGTTACATCTGTAGATACTAAAATCACAACAAAAGAGACACATTTCTCATCTGTTGATGATAAATCTGTTAAAGTAGAATCTTTTTCATCTGTAGACAACCAGCTAGTCAAAGAAGAAAAGATCTTTTCATCTGTTGATACCAAATTGATTCAAGACCAGTTGCAGGATTTTTCATCTGTTGATGCTAAATCATTCAAAGAAGAAATAAAAGATTTTCTGGCCGAAGGTGAAAAACAGTCTTTTTCATCAGTTGATGCAAAGTTGACTCAAGAAAAACAGTTCATATCTGTTGACTCTAAATTGGTCAGAGATGACCAAATCACACCTGATACTGATGATGAACAAGGCTCACTTGAAGCCAAACCTGAAGACCAAGGAGCTTCTCCCAAAGACATGGGTGCTGTTTCACCTGGCATTGAAAAGATTTCACCTACTTCAGAAGAATATAAGATAACGAAAAAAGAAATAACATTGCAGGAGAAATCCCCAGACGAAGAAAAATATTCAGAAATAAATAGGTACGAAGAGCAAATTATTGCAGATTCCCCAGAAAAAGTTCAACGAAGCATCGACTCATTTTCTATGGGGAGAAGTGCAGACAGACATGCCGAATCTCTGTCCGATGAAAGCTTAGTTGAAGTCCAGTTGGAGGCTTTAAAAGAAGATATAAAAGACAAGGTTTATCAAGAAAATGAACAGAGAAGCATGGCCACTGCACAGCCTTCTCAAATTCATGAGGACTTGTCTGATGAAGAACTCAATGAGGAACCAGATGAAATATTTGATCAAAAGCCCGAAATCCTAACCACTGAAGAAAAATTCTCACCTTTTGAATCTTCTAGCAGTAAATTGCATTACTGTCACAAACCTCAGGATGACCGTACTGAAGTAACCTATGAATTTCCTGTACAGGAAGAGCTCTCATCAGATGAAGACGATCATTCAAAGGAAAGTTCTCTTGAAACTTTTTTATCTCATGAAAAAATCTGTGAACAAGAGGAAAAAGAAATTTTACAGAAAGGTGAAAAGATGGCAGAGACTATCATGTCAGAATATGGTGCTTCAAGTGTAGTTAGAGATGGAGAACGGGTAACTGAATCTAGTGTTTATCGTGTTGAAGATGAGCAGGACATGACAGCAGATGAAGAATCTTCAGAAGAAATAGCAATGCCAGGAGCAATAAAACCTGGTTTAGACAAAGAGCCTGTAGAAAGTCTTGATATCCTAGGTAGGGCAAAAATAAGTTCCATAAAGTCAGAACAAGATACTTATTTTGAAATAACAAGACAGGAGGAACAAATACGAGTTAACTCGCCAGAGAAACTCGAACGATCAAGCACCTCCAAGACGGCCACAAGCGATGGTCTTAGTACAGAAGCAGATCATTTTTTAGTATCAAGGGCCTTGGCACATGAAACCAACTTGGAGAAAGAAGATTCAGAGAAAAAATCTCCAGTACATGTTGCCAAGGACGATGATGCTATTAGATTTACTGATAAGGTTAGTTCTTTAAAGTCCCCAGACGATGATAAAACAGCTGATCGTTTTTTAGAGGATTTGTCAACTGAGAAAATGAAGGGAGTATCATCTGAAGACTTTCACGAGGAAGAATATCTGTCGAGTGATGAAAGTGAAGTGGAAGAGGAAGATTACAATGAAATGCTGAAGGAGATGGATTACATGTCCAAGTCGAAAGGTCTTCAAGATGCTGATGAAATTAAAAAAGAACACTCATTTGGTTTGGAACAGCAGACCCTGAAAGAAGAACAATTTGCCAAAAAAGAGAAAACAGACATGAAGTATGTGCAAGAAAGTGTCAGCAGAGAAGCAAATATCTTGGAAGAATTTATTGAAGATTCCGATAAGCCAGGGAAGTTCATCACCGAACAGAAAAGCATAGAAGATGTGAAAGTGAAAATATCTGAGAAAGCCATATCAAAAGAAAGCCAGAGTTCATCCACAACTATTGACAGCCAAACAACTTCTGTCTCTGATTCAGTTGTTTCTGTAGAGGAGAAGGAAGTTGAAAGTGAGACAAAGAAAGAAAAGGTTGCAAAAGAAGATGAATTTGAAAAAGAAACATCTGAAGAACTAACAACAAAAGATGAGGTGAAGCTACACTCAGAATACACTAAAGGCAAAACCATAATGGAGGACACTGAAGGCACCAAGAAACAAGTTAGCCAAGAGAAATCTTCCATTCATGATCACTTGGTTGATGAAACAACTACAAAAAGCCATTTGGAAAAAGAGATGAAAGATACCAGTGGTAAGGCTCAAACATTTGATAATTTGGACAAAAGCACCTTCCAGAAAGATTCAGTCAGAGAAGTTTCCACTGAAAAAACTCGTGCAGAAGACCAGTTTAAAACCGAAGTAAAGGAGAAGGTTGATACAAAAGATAAGTCCCGGATGAGTATGGAAATTAGCAGTGACCTGACTGAAACTGATGCAGTTTCATCAGAAGAAGAACAAACTATCAAAACAAGGCATGATGTCAAATCTGCTGAAATTGCTGACAAATTCGAGCATCAAGATGGATATGAAAAAGAAAGAATACAGCTAAAGTCTGAAGATATTTTGGAAGTGACTAAAGACGAGAGACAAGATGCTGAAGAATCCGGAGATGAGAGTGACCACTCTTTCATTGAACACACTGATGAAGAGATTGAAGCTTTATCTCAAAGTGGTAGTTTTTACAGAAGAAATTGGATGACCTCGTTGAAGAAAGCGAAGAACAGTTTATCGACCGAAGAGAACACTTTGAGTATCACAAATCTGCTGTGTATGATGCTGCAATTGATAGTAAGCCCTCTAAAACTGAGAAAGATGAACATCGGGATGATTACACACCAGGCAAGGGCAAAACCCCAGATGATGACACCGCCAGACCAGATGATAAAACAACCCCAAAAGATCAGATGTCTTTTTTAGGGAAACAGGAAACAGTTGAGGAAAAAACTAACAAAGTTACCATCACCAGTGCCGAAGAGAAATCAGATGTTAGACAAAGTACAAAACTGTTTCGAACTGAATCCTTAGAAAAGCTCCCACAATCCGATGACAGCCAACCAGAAATGGCAGCTGAAGATACAGCCAGTTATGAACAAACATATGATTCTGATTTCTCCCCTTATCATCGTGAGGGTAGTAGCTTAGGAACCAGCAGTGTCCCCATTCCTACTTCTTCAATGGAAGCTCAGGAATGTTCAGCTTCTCCCAGTGTCAGCGATGATGAGAGTCCCGGCAAATACTACTCAAAAGATTTAAAAAGTAAAGCAAAAGCCATGGAAATGACCACAGAAATGATCGATAGTGTGGAATACCCTTTAAGGGATAAACTCACCGGTATATCTGAAAGGCCACTGTCACCAACAGAATATACTCTAATGACCGAATCTCAGTTGGAATTGCATGAGGCTTTTGAAGCTGCTATTGGGACACAAGAACTTGTGTCACAGTCCATGATTGATTCTCAAGACTCAATGACATCCTCTCAAATTGAACTCATGTCTCAATCAATGATTGGGGAGGAACTACAAAGATCTCTAGATTCCCAGTCCGATATTGAGGGGAGAATCAGTGTTGATACATCACAGCAGATTTTCATTGAACAGTGCATTGAAGCGAGGAAAGATCATGTTTTGAGTCCTGGAGAAATTTATGCAGCCACTGAGATAAAGCCAGATGATGAAAGACCTCCCTCACCATCAGAATTCACGTTATTGACCTCTCTAGAACAAGAAGAACTGGCCAAAGCCTTGGGAATACAAGAATCCAGTCTGAAGCCTGTTGAAATCCCAGATGAGTACCAGCCATCCAGTGCGGACTCTGCTGATATGTATCCAGCATCCTCAGAGCAATTTCCTCATTTGATTGAGGAAAGTCACCAGTTTGACATGGAAATAAAAGGTATTTCCTTGTTTTCATGTGATTTTTCTATATAAAATCTGTGATAATATTCTTGTATTGTCTTTGTAACTGTTATAGTGTGACGTGATATCCTTATTGTATTGTTTTGATCATATCATTTTCTTCAATCTGAATAATTGTGATATACTATAATCTTGTTATATAATGTAAAGTGGAGGAGTGTGTATATAAAAGGTATTAAAACTTTTTAGAGGTCAGGCATTGAACATCTACCTATTACAAAGAAAACTGAATGCCACACTAACATTCCTGAAGCCTTCACAAAGGGGGTTGTTGCTTGACCTATATGTGGAATGTTGTGTGAGGGTCTCAAGCTGATCTTTAAACTTAGCAAAGGCACAAACACAAGTAAAGCATCAAGGGCAGAACATGCTGTTGAACCTTTATACATTTATGCATGGAAAATGACAGAGTTAATTTTATATATATATATATATATATATATATCTCATTTACATCATTAATTTTGAAGAAAAAATTTACAATATATATATATATATATATATATATATATATAAGATATAAGAAAAGAGCAGATATTTTTATATATATTTGCTCAATACTAAAAATATTAAAATAATATTAAAAATAGAGCATTAATAATATTATATGAAAAGATTACTTAACTTTTAAATATCAATTTTATCCCAACTTCGAAGTTTCTTGGTAAAATTTCCAGTCTTCAGGTGTTGTGGTTTTAAATGGTATTTCCAATTTTTTTTCAATTCTTTCCGCATCTTTTTCGATCCGCTTTTTTTTCTGTTTTGTACACGTGTATTCATGAATTTGACGTTCTTTTACACATTCATGAAATTTTACTTTTGTTTGCGTTCCATTTTTTTCAGCTGTAGATTTTTCTTCCAGTTGTAAATTTTTTCTTCGTAATTAATGATATGTAATAGTAATTAATTGATATTTAAAAGTAAGTAATCTTTTCATATATATATATATATATATATATATATATATATATATATATACACATGCAAGGACTCCTAAACAAGATAGATGCCTGGGGTTTGTTTAGAAGCTCAAATGTTTGTAATAATAATAAATTATTTATATTATAGCAATATTTGTTTTATTCCTAACATGTTTTTATTTGCTGACATTAGAGTTGGTTAAGTCAAGTTTAAAAAAAATGATGTAAAAATTTAAATTTAAAAATTCATACATGAAATTAATAATAATCACAATAAATTTATACATGATTTGTACATGTATAATATACATGCTTCAACACTGGGATCCAAAACATTCATCTATAAGGAACACTCGTCTAAGAATATTGGTCTAAGGAACAGTTGTCTAAAGAATGCTTGCCTAGATAATTATGGTCTAATGTGGGTTGTATTAATATACAAACAATGCATGCCAATAAATGCTTATAAACCACATTTATCATCAGTGATTAATGTTCCTATAAGAGTCTTAATTATTAATCTTTAATAAAGTGAATATCACTAAAATTGTGTATATTGTACATGAATAAAGTGTTAATTTATTAAAAAATAATATTATAGACCAATGTCCTTAGACAAGTATTCCTTAGTTTTCCCATAGACCAATATTCTTTAGACAAATGCTCCTAAATCCCTCAATACTCTATAACCCTTTTTGAGTTTTGCAACTCATTCTGAACAGTTTACATTGCTTCTACTTCAATCAGTTATGTGCCATGTATTGATACACACTTAGGCGATCATTTATCTTTTGATACATGACTGACGAAGCAGATTTTTTTTCTCTGCAGTAGGTTGCTATTTCTTTCTGCAGTAGACCAGTTGCCATCCAAGGCTATAGAACCCGGTCTTTACTGCTATTTACCCATAGCTGGGGGGAGAAGAAGAGGATTCATACCTTTCCCAAGGGTATTAGTACATAAGGGGATGTAATGGATTCGAATGGAATTCAAACTCGGCTCTCTGATTCCTCAATGCGAGCTGCTATCCACTAATCCACATTTAACAAGAAAAAAATGTAGCAGATATTTAATGCATAAACTCCTACTGTCATTATTCCCCATATTTTTCAGTGAAATATTCCATGACAAAAACTTGTCCAGAATGAAAATAGCACTTATTTATTATTTTCTACAATATAATAGGCACAATATATTTCATTCTATTTCCTGTAACCCATTCTGGTGTACAGACCTTCATGGTATATGTAGTAGGAATTTTCTTTTTAAGAGGGAATTTTTTATGGGAAAAAAATAATGTGCATTATTAAAAAGTAAGAAAGTAATATATAGAAATCATTTAAAGGGAATTTGAATAAATATTGAAACATTAATAGACTTCTTGCCACTTCATTTTGAAGTTTCTTCTTTTAATTGCTATAGATGGTCTTGTTTATTTTAGGATTTAAAATTTGGAAATTACACATAGTTTCAACCATTTTTACCATTAGATGATTTAAATTTTTTCTGGATTTTTATAATTATGTCTGTTTGGTTTAGTAATTTATCTGACAAGACTTTAAAAATTTACATGAAATATACTTTTTCTTTTATTTTATATTTAGATTAAAAACAAATTATTTCATGCAATTTGATACAATTTAAAGAATTTGCATGTGCATGGTATGAAAGAGTTGTTTGTTTTTTTTTAACTCTTTCATGTTTGTTTTCTTTGTGATGAAACTAACAATAATGTATTTTGTCTTGGTTGTAAGTGTTGATCTTGGTTGGTTATAACTCATTATTCTTGTTAACCTTGTTTCGTTTTTGTTCAAATTTATGTTCTTTTTTATTGAACCAATTCTTTTTCATTTTTTGTTTTAACCCATTGTACCTGGGAAGTGAACAAATTAAGCAGATGAATTTGTTAATTTTCTGATTAACAGTGTATTAATTAAAATCTTAATTACTCTTATTCATTTTAGAAATTATTCTACATTTATTCAATTGAAATTTAAAAAAATCTTTTCAAAATATATAGAGTTAATTTATAACAGTTTAGTTGTGGATTTTTTGTCAGTGTTCAAGCCAAGGTAAAAGACAGGATTTCAAATGCTGGTTTTCATGGCTATTTGGAACATTAGTACAATATAATCTCCCTTTTATTCTTATTTGGCCCTTATTTGTTCTAATTTAAAGTTAATATCTCTGCAAATATAAGGCCTGCTCAGTTAGTGAAATAAAGGTTCAAGCCCTGGTAAAAGTATTGGAAACAAGCTCTTTCCTTTAGGAAGACTAATGTGAGTCGGTCTAACACCTACACATTTCCTTTTATTTGTTTTTGTTCCCATCTAACCCTAATCCTCTGTTAGTCATTGTGAAAATAACTGAAGTACATCCTGTATTTTTATATATGAACTCAACCTATTATTTTGTCACCTGTGTTGGTACAATTTGACTATTAATTTATGCTCTCTAAAGATCTCTTTTATTCTGAGAAATATGTGGCCAGCTCGTCACTTGACCAACTTCTGATAACCTGAAAACTATTCTTCTTACAAGACCACTGGCAAATGTGTTTATGTAAATAATCCATACAGTTCATTGGTTGGCTTGGTCAAGATTTTTCATAAAGCTCTTACTCTGGTATAGTTTCTTAAGTAGAATAATTTCAATCTGATAGATAGGTCTTCATGTAAACAATGTTATCTCAAAGGTATTTAGAGGCTTTTTTTTATTTTTTATTTTACATGATTATACTAAGTTAACTGAAGATTGACAGTCACCATGTAGTATTTGTTATTATGTCCACATTGTAACTATAAAGGCTCTATCTCTGACATCGAGCATTCTTCCTCCTATAAATATAGGACATTTTAAACAAAAAGATGCTGGAAGAAAAATAGACAGTTCCTTGTACTGCTCCAATAAGTATTTGACTCTACCTGTTATCCTTTACCTTTACAAGAGCCAAATCAGGCCAAAAATGGAGTGCTATTACCATATATGGGCAGGAGCTACCCAGTTTTCACTTTCAAGTCTTGAGTCAAAAGCATTTTCACATTCTTGTTGAGTGATGAATTATTTTCCAACTTATATCTCCTTTTCCACAGACAAAAGGTCATAAGCTTTCACTACTCTATTGCTATTTCAATGGGAAATCTTCAGGCAAACTACATTCTTTATTTCCTCCAATTCTAACCTTTGCAGTAAAGACCATGACACACGCATTGTAGTGAATTCTATTTGTGAGATGCAGGTTCGACTTGAACAGCTTCTTCCTAAAAAATATTGCTTTGTAGAACCAACTCCCAAGAGGATGCTTCTTTGATCACTACAATCTTAACCTGTTCAAGTCTAGGGTTAGCCATTATCTTCTCCACATATCCTCATAAATTGTGCCTCTTACCTCTTACTCTGTAGGGTTATAGTCACACCATGTTGAAACCCTAGCTCCCATATGATCACCAAAGTTAGCCAACATCAAACCTGGTCAATACCTAGATGGGTAACCACTTGGTAATACCAGGTTCTGTAAGCTTGGATGTAAGGGTGGTATAATCGATAATGGCTTGGAATTGTCAATCACATAACCGAGTTGGATTTCACTTGGGTTCGTTATATTCACTTGTGCACAAATACCCTTGGGGGAAGGCATGAATCCACCTCTTCTCCCTCAGCTATGGGTTAATTAGGTTAAATTTATTATCTCAAAAAAAAAATATCCTTACAATCTAAAAATATTTTCTGGCTTTAAATAGCCTGCAAAGGATTGATAAGCCATAAAAAAAATCAAACTCTGTAACTCTCTACCTTGAGTGGCTCTTGGGCCTTGTACGAGATGAATATTATTGTAAAAAAATAAAATAAAATACTCTTTTTTGCACCCTCACACTGCTTTAATAAATACTGCAAATTGTGACTTTGTCTGGGGCTGGTTAATGGAACAAGTTTACTATACTAAACCAAGACTTTGGAAGAACTTGAAGTTATGTCTTCCATACCACAAGTTCCTGGTGAAATCAGTTGATGCAATTCTTTGGCCGCTTAAGAAGCTGGTAGTGAAATCTGGTGCCTGTATCAAATTATAAATAAAACCTCATCCTAAATGCTTTCCTCTCATATCTATTTCTTTAAAAAAATTATAGTTAATAAATGAATTATAAGTATTTTAAAATAGGACGTTACTTTTCGATCACCCTCTAGAACTCAACATAAGCTTCTCCAATCATTAACTTACGAATTGTGATTGATCAGAAAATTCAAATAGAGAAATCATTAAATTTTTACTGGTATTTCTAGTTAATCATATTTGAAGAAATCATGCCTTTGCCTCTAGTTATTTTTCTTCCTGGTTACTTTTGTTTTTAACATCAGTTTTGTTTTTATTAAACCAACAGAATTTTCATCTTATATTTGTTGAAACTTATGTAATGCTTTTCATATGGAATCATTTGATTATCCTTGTTCTTCTAAAGGTTTTCAAGTATTCACTTCACAAGATATCTCAGTAGTTGAGTGTTCTTCTTTATGTAGATGTAATTAGAGAGAAAGGGAACAAACAAAAATGACAGTTTCTTTTTATCTGCATCAAATAAAGAACATACTTTCTTACTTTGTCTGAACAAGGAAAAGCAAGAAATAAATATCTGAACCTGCTTACTATAAATCAGTACTTTACATGTACTTAGTTGTGAAGTGCTGTGTCTTCATTCAGCAATGTCATATCACTGTACCTTATGTCATTAAATATATACCCTTTGATTGCATCATCCACATTTTATATTACAATGTGCTGTTGGGTGAAATATTGTTATTCATTTGATGAATTATTCAGACTATTATACTTACCTATGTTGTTTCAATCACTATTCCTATGTATGATGATAAACTACATCCAGTGGCAAGACCTCTGGTCAGGAGATTGGAGGTTTTGAGGAGTGTGAAACCACCTCTTAATTGCTGTTGTTCCCAGGGCCACCCGGACCCAGGATGGTAGTACTGGTTAGGACCCCAGCTATGGGCAAATAGTGAACCTGCAAACAAAAATAAAACACTATGATAGTATAAAAATACATTTTTATGGTAAAATTACAGGCCATACATTTTATATAAAATTTACCAAAAATACCTATTTATAGTAGAATTACCAACAATACATTTTATAGCAAAATGACCAACAATACATATTTATAGTAGAATTACCAACAATACATTTTATAGCAAAATGACCAACAATACATATTTATAGTAGAATTACCAACAATACATTTTATAGCAAAATGACCAACAATACATATTTATAGTAGAATTACCAACAATACATTTTATAGCAAAATGACCAACAATACATATTATAGTAGAATTACCAACAATACATTTTATAGCAAAATGACCAACAATACATTTTATAGCAAAATGACCAACAATACATATTTATAGTAGAATTACCAACAATACATTTTATAGCAAAATGACCAACAATACCTATTTATAGTAGAATTACCAACAATACATTTTATAGCAAAATGACCAACAATACATATTTATAGTAGAATTACCAACAATACATTTTATAGCAAAATGACCAACAATACATATTTATAGTAGAATTACCAACAATACATTTTATAGCAAAATGACCAACAATACATATTCATAGTAGAATTACCAACAATACATTTTATAGCAAAATGACCAACAATACATATTCATAGTAGAATTACCAACAATACATTTTATAGCAAAATGACCAACAATACATATTCATAGTAGAATTACCAACAATACATTTTATAGCAAAATGACCAATAATACAATTTCATCTGTAGTTGAAGGCATATATTTGGTTGCAACCATAAAATTGTGTTCAAAATATTTAGATTTCAGGATTAAATAACCCATAGAGGCTGATACACCACCAAAAAAAAAATCAACCAATCAACATGAACTCTTTCATGACATTAATCTATATAATATCCTACAATTTCTTAAAGAAATCAAACTGTATTCCAAAATATATCTTTAACAAAACTGCAATATAAAATAAACATATCACTGCCTCTAGTATGCCCACATAAATATGTATATGTACAAAAGCTGAGTATCATCTACCATGTATTCAATTGTGAAAGCAGAGTAACATGTATCATATTTTTATTGCTTCAAAGCTCCCAAGAAAAATTAAATTTCAACATTAAATGACCCATAAGGTATTGATATGCCATTAAACAAACTAATCAAATCATTCAATCACTATAATTTTAGCCAATGTAAACCTAAGGAAAGCGAGGGGCTCAAACACTTAGGACTTGGTGATTAAACATGGTTGCTTGATTACTTTTGTGGATTAGAACCACCGTCTTTTGTTGTTTTAGTTTTTTTATAGTACTAATTTTGAAGTTTTAGTTTAATTTCCTGAATATCTCAAAATTTGCTTGCTTTGACCGTTCCAGTTTGAAGTTGTATTTTTTAAAAACTTGTTTAAATTTAGAGAATGTAGGACAATATTTATATTTATGAATCAGTTGACCTCCAAATACTGAAAAAAAGCCTCAATTTACAGAGTGAATTTATTCAGTGGATACACTTTATAAGTGGCTTATATCAATAACTGCTTTTACATGACAATATTTCACTAATTTTTTTTGTTTGAAAAAAACCCCAAAAAAACAAACAATTTTTTTTCTTTTTAAACTAATACCTTTTGATATATTGTTTGAATTTGGGACTATCTTCTCACATCCTGGTTACTATTAACTCATTGTATACTACAAATTTTATAAAATCAATCTTCTACACTTTTGGCTGCATAAATGATTTTTTTAATGCAATAATATTTTATCAATCAGGGCTTAAATTTAAATCTGGTATTATACATTTATTCAATTAAAAATTTTGTTGGAAATGGAAATACTAGAAGGTAGTAAGAGTAACTATTTCTAGATATATTTTGTTATTTTCCTTGAGTGATGTGTATTTGTAACAGAAAATCAGGTTAACCCGATAAAAGACTCCAAGTTGCTTGTATGTGGTGCTGTAAGCACCAAGAGTTGCATCCTTCTCCACAGTAGGCTGCTGAGAGAAGATCTTCTACTTAGAGTAGGTGGTGCTGCCTATTTGCATATGAATGATACTGGGCAGGTATTAACCAATAGTCAGCATAGGTCGAAACCAAGTAGCTTTTCTCATGCCACCAGTATATCAATCTTGACAGGACTTCCACCTTGTAACCAGAAAGCAATGACTTCAATCCGACAACAGGCTCTGGTCTCCCTGTCTATCATTGTTGCACATACAGGCCCTTTCGTCCACAACTGGCATATCTCTCTGTTGGCTATAGACAGTGAACAACTAGTACTGACCAGCGCTGTAACAGTTCTGTCATCAACCTGGACCCCGATCACAGGTAGTGCTGGGCTGGAGAAGATACTGGCACTGACGTATCTCCTCTCACGTTTTCTCGGACAGTTTTGAGACATATGGCCCATGGTATGGCAATAGTAAAAGCGCATAAATTTGGCCCTTCAGTGGAATGCAAAAGTGATGCATCTGGTCACTGATTCTGCATGTATGTACCAGTGGATCAACTTGCAGTATTGTTTTAAGTGGGCCTCTAAAACTGTAAAATATTTACGAAATGATTTCACTATAATAAAGCAGTGTCCATATTTAAGATGCAGGCTTAGTTCCTCAAATCATTGTCGCCATTGCAGTCTTAGAAGGTCATTGATCTTCTATCCTTGAGTAAGAGACTTTCCTGCAGCATCTAATGTAATTTCAGAACTATAAGCCCAGTAATTCAGTAATTTTATGAAATCAGAAATAAAAATGGTAGTAAAAACTCAGATGAAAATTACCCCCCTTCCACCCCCCCAAAATGCACCTACTATATATCTCAAGATTCTGAACCAAAATCCAAAGAATCTGCAATGTTATCGGTCCTGACAAGGCATCTCAGCTTCAGTTACTTTCCCATCACTGTAAAATTGTTCAAATGAGCTTTCCTCTTTGAACCCCGGCCTCATGAATTTAAGTGTAGTGGGCTACCAGATTGGCAGCTAGGTCTTCTCAGTTTATTAGATGTAATCTAATAGTTTCTTCACTCACACTTCTCACCTGTGGAAACTGTCTTCCAGCTTCTTCTTCCTGAATCCTGTTCTTTTATTGTCCTTTCTCCTCGCTGAAGTTTTCTCATTCTCTTTCACTCTCAGTAACCCCTTGCATCTTAGTGGCATTAATGCCTTGCTTGAGAGGAAATGATTAAAAAAAAATAATTCTGAAATATTATAGAAAGTGACACTAATAAAAAATTATAATTTAAATTTGCTGTTACTTTAATGAATATTTAAAAAAAATATTACTTTATATTTATTGCTGTTGTAGAGAAAGTTTATATTTTCATAACCATTGAGGACAGTTTAGCATCAATGGGTTTTAAGTTACAATACTGTTCTTTTGGAAATTGGCATGTCTTTCCTTCCCTAATGACCAGCATTTTAACAATAGGCAGAGAGAAATTCCCATGCCTATCTTGCTTTTGTCAAACTTAGAAAGAGCAATGGATGGATTGTTTGCATATTGTGAAAATTTTTGAAAATTAACAAATACTTAGAAATATCTGTATTCAAATAAACTATAATATTTATAATTTAATAAATTATTTTAATAATATCCTAACATTAATATTCACAATTCTTAATAAAACCAAAAATAATGAGTATTTATATTATCTATTTTAAGGACATTTTGTGGAAGTTATCTTTGGACAGCATCTGTTACCTCCATATATTAGTATATTTGCTTTGGGTGTATATTAGCCTTGTCTAATGATTAAAAAAAACAGATTGTTAATAAATACAAAATAAATCTTTATATAACATAATATAATAATACAGAAGTAGAGTTCAAGTGTAAAAACTCCTGGTGAATATGACATAGTGTCCAGGAGGAAATGTGTATATATATATATATATATATATATATATATATATATATATATATATATATATATGGTGGACTCTCCTGTCATATTCAACATATGATGGTCAAGCAGCTCAGTTCCTAGGAACCGACAACCCAGACACCAGCACATATAATTTGATTATAATGGTGAAGGCTTTGTACAGAACCAACCACACTTTTTGAAGGGCCAAATACAGAGATCTGGTGTACTACATGCCACAAGGTCCCCAAACGACCCTCCGCAGGTTTTGAATTCAGAATTGTCCTTCTCCTAGACCAGTTGCCATCCAAGGCCATAGAACCCAGTCTGTCCTGCTGTTTACCCATAGCTGGAGGTAGAAGAGGATTAATACCCTTTTCCAAGGGTATTAGTACATAAGTGAATGTAATGTATTCAACTGGAATTTGAACTTGGCTCTCCGATTCCTCAAACCAACCTGCTATCCACTACTCCACCATGCCTCCTAATATATATATATATATATATATATATATATATCCAAATGTAGTGGCTCATGCTTGACAATGTGGGCGAAGGAAGGTATATCACTTTTAGAATCTATTAGTGGGCTTCTTAAAAAGGTGGAGAAAGAAAGGGTGTAGGTTTTTAATGTATCAGAATGTTTTAGCCATCTAAATCATCAGCTAGTTGTGCAAATGTTGTATTTCATCTCTAGGTATGTTACGATGACCACAGCATCTGAGAATGGATAAAATTTATATATCGATTCTGGTTTTACTTGATTTTCCAATAAATATTTATAGATCTACTTAAAAAATGGTGCTTTGCTTCTCATTGGCTTGTGGCCTTATATTCTGATTGTGAAAGCTTTCTGATTGATTGGTTGAACTATCTATTTTTAGAAATGGTGAAATTTTGGTCTCTTGTTATTATTTGTGTATTTCTTTTCCTACTTCCTACATCTTGGTTGTGAAAGCTCTCTGATTGATTGGTTGAAATATGGCTTTGTAGCCTGGTGATTCTTATTATACATCTATTTTTAGAGATGTTGAAGTTTTGGTCTTTTTGTTATTTATTTCTCTATCATCACAATTTATTTGAATTATTATATTTGAATAATAAAAAGGGTTAATCAAGGAAGTTGAAATTTTTGATCATGACATGAAAATTGGGATTTTACCACTGTACGGTGTTAAAATATCTGAGGACTACACAAGTCTTTTTTTTTTTTCTTCTTTAAAATGATAATAGTTAGATTAACTGTTTAAATACAGGAAACATTCAGCATTCATTGACCAAACTGTTAACTTCTATGTTGGTTGAAATTTATATAATCTTTCTAAAATAAAAATAAAAAAATAGGTTTCTCAAGCCCATTAATTTTTATTGCTTTTTCTAGCATTGATGGGAGTTTTCTTCCTAATCTTTTGTTTAAGGTAGTGTGGAAAGTTAGCATCTTGATTATATCATTATTTTCCCTTCTAGTTACATGTGCTATC
This sequence comes from Acanthosepion pharaonis, assembly GCA_903632075.3. NCBI lineage: Eukaryota > Metazoa > Mollusca > Cephalopoda > Sepiida > Sepiidae > Acanthosepion > Acanthosepion pharaonis. The sequence goes on along the minus strand of CAHIKZ030002722.1, from coordinate 6,690,030 downwards.
CATTTTAGTTGTTGCTGCTATTGAAAGTCTTCAAGTGATGTAGTATTTGTTATAATACTTTGTGAGTCTGTTGCTCCAGTCTGTGAGTTTCAATGAGGAATCGTCTTCTTTAAGACCTAGAAGATTCATTCATTCAATTCATTTTAAATAATTTATCTGAGAAAACAGTTGTATATAACTGATACTGACATTTCTGAACAAGTTAGACGCCATGCATGACATCCATTTGAGAGTCTCAATCTGACGCGGTGGTTTAAGAACGTTTCTCAAATTTTCAGGTTAATATTTTGATTTTGTAACATCTTGCAGTGTTGGGGCGGAGGCACTACTTCTTGCCCAACTAAAATGCTCAACTCCAAAATGTCTGATCTCATAAGACTTATTGAATCATCATTTTTTTTTAATCATTTCTAGATGATAAAAATATATTGTAAATATATTTTTAAGTTAAAAAACCAGGAAAATGTAAGCAAATAATATATGACATTATTTAATTAGTTTCAGAAATGAATAACTTATTTCTTTGGTGCTATTATGAACACACTTTAGCATTCAGTGATAAATGGCTGTTTCATTGTGAGTCTTGAGTCATGTCTTGGGTACAATGGGTTAATTTGTTGTAAAAGGAAAAAAATCAGTTGATATTTCTTGTTTACTGTATCATATTGATTTTGGAGGTTTTCATTTATTTTGTGCTGATTCTTTATAATTTCTTTATAAATTTTTAACTGAAATATTTCATAACAGTAATAGTTTATTTCAGGTACACACTCTCTTATCTGAAACCATCAGTATAAAACAGCCTGTTCGTTACTGTCGAACTCTCTTCCTTGAGCAGAGAGGAACCCGGACAAGGTTTTGCCAAAGGGCAAAGTTTTGTCCAGGGAAGTAGACAGACCCTGAACTTGTTTATGTGGGTTCTAAGGGAATATTTTTGGCCGAACATATTGGCTCGGAGAACCCACGGTAAACTCGGCCTTGTGCCACATACATCCCTCATAGAGGGCGGAGGTGTCTGGTAAATATTATCAGTATAAAACAATTTTCATCATTTAGAATGTTTAGTCTCCAGAAAGGAAAGGGGCTCTATTTAGGGCAGGCAAGTCAATTGTTATGGACTGGCAATATCTCTGCACTGAACCGTGTAAATATTCACACAGAATGAAGTAGATTAAGACTGTGAATAAACATTACAGTTTACTGGCAAACATTTTTCCATGGACAAGATGACTATTTGACACTTTCTTTTAATCTAAACATATAAAGATACTGGCCTTAAACTTTTGAGACTGAAAACAATTTGTAACTTAGAAGTTTTATTATTATTATGGAGTGGTAAATAGAGGAATGGTCCACAATTAATTAGGGAAACCAAAAGCAGGAAGTTGTGGTGAGCCATGTTTAGGTTAGACAAGTCAATTGTTATGAACTAGAAATGTTTCTACAGTGAACTTTGTAATTATTAATTCTTGAGTGAAGTAAATTAAGATGAGGAATTTGAGAACAGCTTGCTATGACATGTGCTGACAATCAAATGCTCTCTGTTCCATAAGTCAATTGTTATGGACTGGCAATGTCTCAGCAGTGAACCTTTTAAATATTCCCACTGAGTAATGTAAATTAAAACTATAAATAATATTACTGTTTATTTGTACAGCAGTAAATAAAATGCCATTATGGTCAACTATAAAATTAGTTTCATACATTTTTATTAGAAAAAATACCTCTGAAAACCAAACTTTTTATTTCATGTTTTAAGAGGTTTTCATCTTTTCAAAATGTCAAATAAGAAATTGTGTACCTCTAGTTGCATTCATTAAGGAACATTTTCCCATGTCTTGTCTTAATTTTCTTGTCAGTCATTCCTCTTTATTTAATTTTTACATTACTGGAATAAAGTCCTCGTTTAATGAAAGTTTGATCAGATTGTAGTTAATATTTCTATCTATAAAGTAATATTTAGATGTTTTCTTTCAAGATAGAAGAAAGGTAAGTGTTTTATTTGTTAATTGCAATGTGATTTGATGAACAGGTCGGTGAGCTGGTAAAAGAATAAGGTTGTTAGAATATGAATAATAGGTAGGTAAAGATGTGTGTGATTAAGGCAACTGCAGCCAGGATTGGCTAGCCATCAAATTTCAGCCATGTTTTTGTAGTTTAGAAGTCCTGAAATAGTAACAGATAATACTCTCACACAGGCACTGTAAAAAAAATCAGATGAACTAAACTGGTAATGAAGCTTTATTCAATGCAATTTGACTACTTCCCATAAGTAGATTTAATAGGAGATAGGTTCACCTATTGTCCGGTTCACACTCCTCCTCAATCTTTTGAACAGGAGTAGAAGTTTATCCCTTGTTTCTTCTGAATTCTACTTCAACTCTATACTTCTAACATCTTTGCCTAAACTCTGAAAATTAAACTATTATTGTGTTTCCCGTTTCTGCTAAAGATTCTTCCTTCTCTTTCACTTCCAGTGGCCACTTGCATCTTGGTGGCATTGTCACCCTGATTGGGGTGAATTGATTAAAAAAAAAAATAAAAATAAAATAAAAATAAAGGGAGATTCAGCCATTACTTTTTTTATAATAAAGAAGTTTGAGAAGGAGACAACTATGGCTGCCTTCACCACTGATACAAAAATAAAGTTAGCAGACATATACTTAGGGAGTTCTCAATGGAAGATATGCATTTCTTAAATAGATAATTGAATTTTCCTTTATCAATTTTCCTAATTGGTATTATACAGTTTAGCTCAAAAAGTGATTTCCTTGATGGAAAAATACAAGTTCAATTTCTTCAGCAGGATTTCTCAATCTCCCAGCCAGTTGACATTAATTTCACTCTTAAAATAAGAGGGATGTCAACACAAAATGTGATTACCTACGAAATATAACATTTATATTAATATGAAATGATGTTGGATTAAAAAGAAAAAAAAAACATTAATTGTTTAAACATTGTTTTGGATATGAAAATAATGTTAGCAGATAAAAACTTCTAAGTGTTCCAACAAGAGATGTGCATTTCTTAAGTATTAAGTTGTTACATAAATTTGTTTGTTTTTTATCATTTATTTTAATACTTATTATTTAATAGTTCTGATAAATCATTCAACAATATATTCCCCTTTATTGTTTACGACTTCCTGCCAATGACTTACTGTTCACTGCCTCGATGATAAAAAATCACTAGGTTTTTACTCGAAAAATTCATCAAACCACATTTTAAGCTCTACTTTGTTGTTGAATAAAATACCCCTCAAATTAAAGCAACTGAAAATGGTGATAGTTTGAAAGGGCTAAATTAAAAGAATATGGTGAGTGTGGCAGAACTTCTCAACCAAGCTCTTAACTTCATGTTTAGTCACATTAACGATGTGGCAGTTAGCATTGTCATTTTGAATAATCTCACTGTATTGTCAGTTAGATCTTTTCAGCTGAATTGACTCTTTGAGCCTCTTCATTTGTTCAAAATACAGCTTAGAATTGACCATTTGGTTGTTTTGAAGCATTTTATCTCTGTACACAGTACAAATGTCTTGAGCTGCTTTAACAGTTTTGTGACCTTGATTAAATACAAACAGGAGAAAATGCGAGCATGCTCATCTTTGCCTACATTGAATTCCATCTCAAAGGTGCCTAATCTGAAATAAAATTTCAATAAAGCTAGATAATAGTTTCATAAGATGACCAAAGTTACTAAGAAGCAAAAAAATGCTATGAAAGATTATTCTTTGAGATCATTCACAGAATATCAGGAAAAACAAACGAATATATGTAACAACCTAATAGGTAATTGAACCTTTCTTTATCAAAATGATTTCTTGTGGTTTACATATGTGTGTATTTGTCCTTTTGACTGTACAATGAATACTGACTATATAATAGCCTCTTTAATTACAAATGGCAGAATTTTTTTTCTATTTTCAAGGAAAATAATTCTAAATCATTTCACCTCACACATGCAATTTAAAACAGATCTTCTCAGACTTGATTAAAATCTTAAAAGACTTTAATAGTAAAAAAAATTATTTAAGTCAACAGACAAAAATGTTCTGAGGTGGATTCTTTTAACAAAGATTTAAAGAAAAGCTTCTACAATATGACACGATCTGAAATAACTTTTAAGATGAAAACTATTTAAAATTTTCTCAAATCAGTGTTACGAGAGGAACAGCTTCCTAAAGTAAACACTGCTTGACCCATGGATTGAACTTGCAACCACTATATCACAAAACTCACAAACTAACACTTTTACCCACTAGGCCATTGTTCCTGGGTCGGGCAGTGTGTACTTGAACTGAGTGGAAACGGGCAAGCAATAACTGAACAGTACTAAATAAAATAAGATGATCTCCCTAGACATTTGCAGTGTAAATTAAATAAAGAGTTGAGTTCAGAATTTCCTGTAGGTTACACAGATTGATATACACTTGAGGAAGGTTGTGATAAAAACAAAAAAGATTAGGACAATAGTCCAAATATAAATAATGATAACTCTTCATCCCAGAAATTCTGATAAAATACAATTAGTAAAATTGGTAAGGTACTTCAGATTGGTAAAATATTCACAAAACTAACACTGGTTAAATGTATCAATGTTCTTTATAATGTTATTGTTGTTAAATTAGGGTGTATCAAAAGTATTTTTTTTTTATTTTTTAGCCTCCTCTGTTTTTTTTTAAGATTATGTAATGCTCTACGTATATCTTTCAATGATGCTAGATTTTCTGCCTTTTCTGCAGGTAGTTGGGTTGTCCTTTACCATCAATTTCAAAAAAACATAAACAAGAAATAATTGTTATGCACTTTTCAGCTTTATTTTGATGGACCATTCCCCAACCTTAAAATTCTTAAACTCTGGGTTGTATGATGTAATATTACGTCATTTATTTCAATTTTACAAATTCTGTGAGATGCTTGGAGGTCTAGTTTAAAATAATCCCTCAAAATTGCCTAGAGTTTCAGAATTTCAATTCAGTGGCATTATAACATCTGAAAAAAATATTCAGCTAACTTGCATTAGTAATAACATATAATCGAAATACAATGTATTAAATATATATATATATATATATATATATATATATATATATATATATATATATATATATATATAATTGAAATTAGTGTATTATATATATATATATATATATATATATATAATTGAAATTCAGTGTATTATATATATATATATATATATATATATTGAAATTCAGTGTATTATATATATATATATATATATATATATATATATATATATAATTGAAATTCAGTGTATTATATATATATAATTGAAATTCAGTGTATTATATATATATATATTGAAATTCAGTGTATATATATATATATATATATATATATATATAATTGAAATTCAGTGTATTATATATATATATATATATATATATATATATATATAATTGAAATTCAGTGTATTATATATATATAATTGAAATTCAGTGTATTATATATATATATATAATTGAAATTCAGTGTATTATATATATATATATATATGTGCATGCATGTATGTAAAGTGGATACTGAAGTCTACACTGAGTGATGACAGCCTGTTTCATGCTTGAACACAATCTTCAGGCAAGATTGTGTTCAAACATGTAACAGGTTGTCGCTGCTCTGTGTTGACCTCAGTGTCCACTTTCATGTTTTATATTTACAACTATTCTATCCTAGATATTGGGTACTTTTACCCATAAATATAGCATAAAGGAGTAAAATATTCTTTAGCATAGTTATTCCAAACATTACCTGAGGATGTCACCCAGTAGCTAGGGTTTAATACTGAAATTAAACCTGAATCCTGCTGACCAGTTTCAAAACATAGTAATTTCTGTGTCATGATAGAATCATATTTTTAAAAATCTAATTATAATATATAATGTATGCATTTTGTCAAACAAGACTGAAAAATTACTTCAGTTTTTTTTTTATTATAATTTTCTTGTATGCTAACAAGTATTTCTTTTCTGGAGTTAATGAATATAGAAATTGTCCAAATGTTTGTTGATTCCAATACATATCTCCTACTGTAAAAAGTGAACGATACTCTTATTATAAAAAAACCTAAAAAAAACAAGAAATCAACCCATAATATCATTATGAATACAGCCACAGTTTTCTGGCCATAAGAATATGTCTATTTTCAGCAACTTTCTACAATAACACTTGCACACCATTTTATTATAATAGTACAAGGTATAGCAGAAATGCCTTCCACATAATGGTAAGACATTAGTGCTAATGGTGTCTTCATCTAGCTAATGTCTTACAATTATATGAAAGTGTTGTAGTAGTTTTAACAGTGGAGGCTTGTATTTCAATAAGTCGGTCCTAAATTAGGTTCAACGTACAAAACGTTAGGAACTTGGAAATAAGAGTTAATGACGCAGCAATCTAGTTGTGATGGTTGGTACTTCAATGTCTGATATCGACTGACTCGCTCAACACCACTGAGCCCAACTGGCGACCACTACTACTACTTATTATGTGTGGGAGAGTCTATTAGTAATAGAATAGGTACGTCCGGCATAACAGAAAGGTATATTTGGGGCATATTTCTGCCACACCCTGTATTATTGTATTTTATCCAGCATAACAAAATTCTGTTCCTACTATATCACCAGAAGAGTTCTCTGCATAAAGATGTGTGAAATGCTAATCTTTTTGGACTGGTAATGGTAAGACATTCTTTGCAATGGTGTCTTCATCTAGCTAGTGTCTTACCATTATGTGGGAGGTATTTCTGGGAGATATATGTGGAGGGGATTATTTCTGCAACACTCTGTATAACAAAAATCCTTGAAATTTTGATTAGCTAAAAGTGCTTGGAATTGAACAAACATTTGGATGATTGTTAAATCCAGAAATGAAAACACTTGTTTGAATACAAGAAAAATATAATAAAAAAAAATTCCTGGTTTATCATATTTAACAAGACCTGTATAAAAGAGTTGCTGTCCAAATACACAACTATAGTGTAATAATAGTCTTTAGATGTGTATATAATATAATAATTAGAATAAAAAATAAAATACTTTTGATACATCTGACATTATTTAGAAATAAATTAAAACTTAATCGTTCACAATCAACTTCTTTTCAATATAACAGGAATTGTTATAAAAGTTTAATTTGAAGATTGTGTTTTCTTTTATTATAAAAATTTAAAAAAACAACAAACTAACATTTAAAATGCAAATTTGATTCTTTTAGGTGCTATTTAATAACTCTAATTTTTGTGTAGGTGTGGACAGGTCAGAAATGACTATGGAAGAACATTTTGAACAGACAACTCGTGATGAAAGGAAACCTGTTGCCGAACCTTTAATGCTGGAGGAAGACTCTGCTTCCACTGAGCCAGCTCTGATGTCATCATCCCAGTCTCGAGATAACAACACTTATTCAAGTATCAGCAGTTCCGATTTTGGAGAACAGGTTGCTTCTCTCCAATCCCAACAACTTACCACTCAAGAAGTGCTTTCGGAAGAGCAGGCACTAACGGAAGAGGATTTCCAACGTATGATGTCCAGCTATGAAAATGTTTACGATGGTGTCCAATTAACACCCGACGTCAACAGGTTGTCAATGAATGCAAGTGAACTAGACATTGGCGATCACTTTGATACAAAACAGCTTGATACGCATCTTCAACCAACAGGACGTTCTTCAAGCTTTGAACAACTTTATCAAGAGGAAACTGGTGAGAGGCCTACGGAAGAAAAGCTAGCAGAGCTAAGCACTTACCCAGTAAAACCTAAAGAAGGTGAGTTTAATCAGCAGACCATGACAGCCAGCTCATGTCTGTCCAGCTCTTCCTTGGTCAGCAAGGAACAGTCGGCCGGTGAAAAAGGGTTAAATGAAAAACAGCATAAAAGGTCAGTTAGATTCAGATCTGACCACAGTCCAGTACACATAACAGTCGAGTCTGGGCTTGATACTTTAGGCTGTGATGACCAGTTAGGCAGGACTCAAGATCCACCTCATGTTGAAACTTGGGAACGAACCTATTCTTGGGACCCTGACTGGGACCAAACAAGGTGCCGCACTCGGACATATTCCACTCCTGGGAAAACGTCTAATTGGGTCATGTCGCCAATTTATCAAGAGAAAGGTATCGCTTTGTGCTAAGTCAATTATGAAACTATTTAATCCCTTTTTCCTTGTTGCTTGCACCTGTCCTCCCAAGCATTTCATGGCCTGCTTGATTCAGTACAACTGAATTTTTATCGTATTGTTGATATACAAATAAAGTAACTCATTAATCACTTGTCTATCCACCCGCATTTCCTGTTCAGATATTTGTGAGGCCCCATGATAGAATATGAACAATACTTTTATGAGCAAACTGTAAGCTTACAAATAAGATCAAACTATTGTTTTTCATAAAAATGATAAATAAAATATCCTAATCAGATTAATCCTTTTCAGATGGACTGGCTAAATGCACAGTTGCACAGCTAGAATGTGTACCACATGAGACAGACCTTGAGGGTGCAGCCTCTACCCCAACCCCCACAAAAATAAAACATATTTCACAATTACCCCTTCTTACACACACACACATATATATATATATATATATATATATATATATATAGGAAAGAACAATGAGATTAATAATTCAGTTCTTAGTATTTATTTTTATTTTTAAAAAACAGTGCTCAGTACAACACTAGAGCATAATATTATAACTGTTTTTTTTTTTTAAATATGTTATCATCACAACACCAAAATTTCCCTGTTTTAAAACTGAAACTTCAATTTAAATTCAGTCATACAAATTAAACTTAAAATACAGAGGTCTGTTCCATTATCAACCGATGCTAAGAATAACTTTTTAGAAATTCTAGCATTGCTTGATAATGGAATGGATCTCTGTATTTTAAGTTTTGTTTGTATGTTTGAAGTTGCGATGATTATATATTTAAAAAAAAAAACAATTATTTTATATATATATATATATATATATATATATAAAAGACTCTTCTATTGTTTTTGACATCTAAGGGTCAAGCATCTTGGTTCTTAGAACCAACAGCCAGACTATCCACAATAGTGGTAAAGTTTTGCACAGAACCAATCACACTTTTTGGAAGAGGCGAATACAGAGACCTAGTGCACATTATGCCACAAGGTCCCCAAATGACTCAACAGGTTTTGAATTCAGAGTTGTCCTTCTCCTAGACTGGTTGCCATCCAAGGCTATAGGACACAATCTGACCTGCTACTTACCCATAGCTGTGGAGTGGGGAGATGGATTTCATACCTTTCCCAATGGTATTAGCATGTAAGTGAATCTAATGAACTAACTGGAATTAGAACTCAGCTCTCCAATTCCTCAATCAAAGCCTGCTATCCATTATTCCACCATGCCTACATACATACATACATACATACACACACACAAAAACACACATATATATTATATAAAAGTATATATTGTTATCTATCAATAACAATATTGGGGGGAAAAATGTATGATGAAGTGGAAAAAGTTTTCTTATGATGCATGTTATTCTTTAGGACTTAATTGGACTAAATTTGTTATGTTGGTGTAACTACATGTGTGCATGAATGAGGGATGCTGGGAAAAAGAAAAATTAATTTAAAATTCCTAGCATCCCTTGTTCATGCACATGTGTAGTTATACTAACATAACAAATTTAGTCTAAAGAAGCTCTAAAGAATGAAACATGTTACAAGAAAAGTTTTTTCACATTGTCATACATTATATATATATATATATATATATACACACACACACACACACACACACACACACATATTAACTAGTTTGTGTATCTTTATACTAATATACTAGTATTATTTAAATACACACCAAACAAACTTTAAAAGAGTAGCAGTTAAACAAAAAATCAACGTATTGTGGGTGGGGGACATAAAAAATGTAAAAAAATTAGGATCATCTTTATTTCTAAATTAAAAACTACAACTTTCTACAAACTTTTATTGCTTTTTTTTTTTACGGGCTTATACAGCAGACCCCAAAGTGCTGCCCGGAAAAAGTGTCACCTGAACCCTCTCCCCACATGCCCCTCTCTAATTAGACTATTGTAAACACGTATATTTGTCTACAACTTAGTCTAATAATGCCAATCGGTCTGAGGAGGCTAAACATGGCTGACTCAGCTTGAGCACCGTAATGGTTTCTCTGTAGTGGTGACATGCTTCAAAATTGTTAATTTTATGATTTTTTTCATCAATAGATATCATGACAACCAAGCATAGATTTATGAATTGTTAGGTGGCCTTTTAGGGTGTTCTTGACCCTGATGAATAGTTTGTAGACTAGTGATGACTAGGATTTTATCAGCACTGGTAGTAAACCAATTATATACTGTTGATGGCAGTAGATACTGTTATATATTATAACTTTCTTGATAAGTTAATAACATTAGTTGTTTCCATATAAGCAAACATTTGGCATTCATTGACCGAGCAGCCAGTGCTACCAACAGTTGACATTTTTGTAATCTTTCTCTTAAAAACAATTTTTCAAGAAAATAGGTTTCTCAAGTTCAGTAACTGTTATTGCTCTTTTCAGTATTGAAGGGAGTTTCCTTCCTAACCTGTTGTTTGAAGTTGTGTGGAAATTGGAAAAAATACTTAAATAATACAGTATCAAGCAATTCTTCTAACAATATTTGGTATGTGTGTTTATATATAATACACACACATACAATATAAAAAAAGATAATGAAAAAGACAGTGAAACTGAGGAAGAAATTACAATCTATACATGGAGGAGAAACTACAAATTACAGAATGTAAGAACATGAATAATCTAATAAATAAAAGGAATCAAATTATTTTGAATGCTGATGTATTTCTTAAAAATTATGAAAGGATCAATTACAAAACAGCCACCCATTTTTAAAAATCACTAAGCATGTAATAGTGTTGTAAATGGGCTTATAAGTCAGAAATGTTATTTTTTATGTGTATTAAAAAGCTTTGTTAAAAGTATTTAAAATAGGGCACTCTTTTTATTTATATATACACACACACATATATATATATATATATATATATATATATATATATATATACAGATAATATGTAATATAAAATAAGGTATAATGACATTAACTTGGCATGTAGATAATGGTTAGCAATGTTAATCTGGTTGACCACAACTCTTGATTTTGATCTATGCAGGGTGTCCCATAAAAAATTCAACATTAAATAAGCTGACAAAGGTTGATATGTAAAATCAATCAACCTTACCTTATCAAAGAGGTTAATTTGTGTGGGTAGCTCACAAATTAAATATAAATTTGAGTTTGCCAAAAGTGATTAAATTTAGAAATAAATTCCATCTGGAAAGGATTAAAGTGATTTTGATAAAATGGTGTTTACATTTTCCAAAAAGTAAGGACTTTGCAAATTCCCAGTTTGGAAAAACCGGTCCGTAATTCATTATGCTGATCTATAAACCAGATGTATAAAGAAATATCACTGTGTACTAATTAAAGATTGGAGTTTTACTCTTAAGTTCTAATGTTATATAATCAGTGATTAATTTAAAACCTGTAAAAATGTCCATTTTCATTAACTTTACTGGGGGTTGGTAAATTTCAGAGCATATTTTAAAATATACTTTTCTATGTTTATCATTTGATAAAATTATAAGTTCAGTATCATGTCTTCACTGAATAAAGGCAAGATTATTTTTTGTAAAGTTTCCGCGTATGGACTAAAATTTGCCATCCTTCAGCAAAGTTAATGAAAATGGGTATTTTTACAGGTGCTGAATTAATCACTGATTATATAAAATCTGAACATGAGTTAACGTGATAAAATGCAGAAATTACCAATCTGTCATACTTGCCACATAATTGGATTTTTCATATAAACCCTTCTTACTCTGAAGAAACACACACACACACACATATATATATATATATATATATATATATATATATATATATATATATATATATGCTAATCTATAAAGCTGCATCCTTATGCTAATCACAGATGGGCAGTTCATACAATATTCATCCTTTGCCTTGATTAGTGTAAAATGTAACAAAATTTAACTGAGAATATGAAAAAAAATTTTTTTAAATATTCAATAAAAAAAACATTAGTTTCAATGATAGATAATTCTTTTTTAAACAGATTCAAATTCTTAATGGAATTTTAAATCTCATAAAGATTTTCAGAATTTCTGTAAAATCTTTAAAGTTTTGAGAAATTGTGTTATAATTAATGATACAAATAAATTTTGTTACAAGTCACATTCTTGTCATCATTTGCGGTCCTTAAAGTAGGTTTCATGTTGCATATTGATCACTTTGATTATCAATTCAACTCTCATTCTATTAAAAAATTTTAGATTATCGTTTTGACTGCCCTTTTTTGTTAGTATTATAATGTTCAATGTTATCTTTCTATTTATTTACTAAAACAATCTTATAATACTTCTATGAAATTCTATTCTAAATGTTTAATTTTCCTAAAACAATTTCTTTATTTTTGTTGCTAATTTTTCAGTAAGAGGGCTTAACATTATATTGACTTTATTCCAGTTCTTTAATTCCATGCCCTTTTATTTAAACCATAAAGATCTTAAAGTGTCTTCTTGTTTTAGCTAATTTTTTTAACTTCAATTTAAAGTGAAATGCAATTTACAGATTAAAAATGTTTTTGCTTATCTTCAAACACTGACATGAATTTTCAATCTTTTTAATTTTTTTATGAAACTAAAATTCTTGTGTTTTGTTAAAACTAATTTCCTATTATTCCTTTTTAAATGAATGTATCAAATTGTAATTTAAATTATGCTAACTTTGCTTTTTTTTAGTCGAGACAGTGCATTGTCACCAGAGGTGTTGACTTAAGCTACCCTTAAAATGTACTAGCTTAAATAATGCAAAATAAAATTTGATTAAAGTACAACTGAATGCAGCTTGAAATTATAATGGTTTTTCTAGAGAAATGACAACTAAATGTGAATTCCTTGTCTACTTATAGACATATAATTAGAAAGGAAATTGCTCCCCTTGTGTATATAATATAGGGATGATTGCATAAACTACCAAGTAGCTTCTATGGTAACTTTCAAAGCATAACTCAAGGGCCGCATAGTAATAAGTGAATTAGATAATGTGGTCAGATAATACTGTAATGATGATATGGGACAAGCACCAAATATAACATTATTATATATCCAATATATATATATATATATATATATATATATATATATATATATATTAAATATAATATCTTAAGTTGGTATGAATAAAAAATATAAATATTAAAAATGTGAGTAAATAATATTTGAATGGCCCTTTTGAAAAAATTGTAATTGAAATTTATATAGAAATAAAAATTAGATAAAAAATAAAAATACCAAATGTATTGCTATTGAAACCCAGACGATGTGTTGGAACATAGACACTACCACAAATTTCTACTTGGAAAAAGGAAGTTTGTATCAATAGACAGATATCCAAGGCTCCACCTTCACTTGACTAACTTGAAAGGTACAATACATTAGATACATAAGATTTAACTTAGAAAACTCAACACCCCTAAAATAAAGAAGATGGAATTTACTTTAACCCCATCATCTCAAAATATCAAATTTGCCTGTATTTATAAATTAACTAAACCAGTTCCTAAAAAGTTATTCTTAGCATCACTTGATAATTGAATGGAACTTTGTATTTTAACTTTACTTTTTGAATTAATATCTTGTGTTTTTATAAAAATACACTGTGTATTTTTTTTAAAACGTAAGATATACTTTGTGCCCGATGAGCTGGAAAACCAGTAGCACACCAAAATGTAGTAGGTATATGTATATTTATTAATATAATATATATATATATATATATATATATATAAATAATTAATGGATTTTATTTTTAATCCATCATTTTATTACTTTAAACCTTAATTTTGGTGGATATCTATATTTGATATAGACACACCCATTTTTTTAAATTTTTGAACAGTGCGTAGTATGTCTATTGGCTTGTGCATCTGAGAAAACTTAATAAAGAAAGTGTGTTCTCTAGCAGGTTTTGAACCTGCATCTCCCTTTGTAGGAGAAACCACTGTTTGATCAGGTATACTTTAAATCACTCAATCGAAAAGGCAAATAGAACCTTCCTGAGCTGTGACTGGGCAGTATAAAGCATGCTGAATCAAGTGGTGGTTTCTCCTACAAACCCTGCCAGAGAGCACATTTTCTTTCATAAATTTTGCTTGGCTGCACTTGCTGATAGATCTGTTACACACTGTTTAAAAAAGAAAAATAGGTGTCCACTAAAAATAAACTTTGAAGTAATAAGTGTGTGTGTGTAATGGTTTCTACCCACTAATCTGTAGTTTCATTTACGAAAAGTCATCTTCAGAAATGAGTCATAAGTTTTTCTGAACAATAGTCCCAAACTACAAGTGGAGTGCTATTGCTAATTCAAATTTCCCCAAGAAAGTTTGTAAATTGTCATCTTTAAGGGGAATGGTGAAAGTTATTGATTTAAGAGGAAAGACAAAAATAAAATTAAAATGGAAGACTGTTTAGGTCAACAGTAAGAAAAAAAAAAGTCTTTGACTCATTACATAATTTTTTTTTTTTATTAAATATTACAGTTATTCTGGGCACTTTGACCTGGTATAATGGTGGCTAGATAAATTACAACTGAATAGTCAATTTGATCTACATTAGGTGCCCTATACTTTTGGTCTTGTGCCATATCTAAGTTACGCTTAATAAATTATTATATTACAGTTCTATTTTTTTTCTATTTCATTATTAAACATTTAGGTATGTATGTATTTATGTATATATAAAAAAAAAAAAACTTATTTTATATAGGGATCAACATTTTTCTGGGATTTCAAGCATCCACTTGGAGTCTTGAAACACATTCCTTGTAGATAAGGTGGAACTAATTTGTATCACTGAATTTTAAAACTAAATGCTGGAATTAACTATAAGCTATAGTATAGGGCCTCATTATTTTAAATATATATTTATTTTATCATTAGTTTTATTCTTTAATGCTAAATCATCAAAAATTATAAATTATAATCTTTAATTAATGATACGGTATAATTTAAAGTTTTTAGAGAATGGCCTCGAATTTCATATAGATTAGGGCCTCAGCAGGTAGAAGTCTGGCCTTGAAAACTATCTCAAAATCTTATATAAAAGAGAAATCCTGTTTTTGGGATGTTTTTAATATTGTATTTCAATTATTTATTATCTATATATATATATATATTATTTTTCTGTTTAATTGAGTAGATTGTTCCGTGTCGTTCAACATTTGCAGTTGGGGGGAGGATACTAAGCAAACTGATTTCCATAAAACTTGTGGCTTTTCCGTGTAGATAGTCAATATTGATATTTCTATTTGTATCAGATCTCCCTTCTGGTGAACAGATTGTCTCCAAAGAAGTAATGGCTGCCGATGAGGAGAAAGCTGAGAAACTAAGCTCTTCCAGCTCTGAAGTAGCTCAAGTTGAAGATGTAGATTTTCAACCAGGTAGCTGCAGAACCACTGAAGCATGATATCACATATTCAATATTCTTTGCCTTATAAGCATTTTATATCAATATTCGTGTGCGCCTTACATACATACATACAAATATATATATATATATATAGTTGATTTTGTTTCATCCAACAGACACGCCTGATTTATACTATTTTTTGGGTATTCTTTGTTGATTGTAAGTCTAATGAATTATTTCCTGTGCATATCCAAGAGGTCTCTCTTTGTCTCACACATTTGCATAGTCTTGTGAGTACCTTTTTTGTCATGTGCAGTGATTTTATAAATAACAAAGGAACGCTACAGAGAAAGCAATTAGTTTTGTATAAAAACAAGAAAAGTTTTCAGTTGGGTAACAATAAAGATACATCACTAAGCTTTTTTTTTCTCTTTTTTTTTTTTTTTTTTAAAAATCATTAGACTTTAATACAGGACTGAATACTCAAAAAGATTACTTGGGGAGGAGATTGAAATGAAGTAATATATATAATGTATGTATGTATGTATATATATATATATTGCTCTTTTTTTTTAATTTAATATTTCTCTTTCTTATATCCATATGTTAGCTAAAAGTGGTTATCTGGCCTAAGTGTTTTATTTATTTATTTATTTATTTATTTATGCTTCAAGTCAGCATTATCAATGTTAAAAAAAAAATTACACTAGGATTGTTACTTTTATTTTTCTCTTTCTCTCTCTCTCTCTTTCAGGATGTCTCTTAGGCAATGTTTTGCATGCATTTTTTTTTTTTTTTTTGTTAATAACTAAATGGGCTTTATGCTTCTGTGCTACAGTTGTCTTATTTACAGGCTGAACATTCTAGAATAATCATGAGACTTGATTATAAATTCCAGCTAAGTGCTTTGTTGATGGGATTTTTTTTTTTTCTTGAAAATAATTTGTTCTATAACTTTTTCTCTTAAAGAAACACTTTACACTTGGCTAGTTCTTGTACAAAAAAGCTATGAAAATGAACAGCTGTTAGCGGCTCTGGCAGACAGTAGTATAACTGGTTTGTGTTGAACCCTGTGTATAGTCATCCAAACATCGAACTTATTAATTTAACATATTAATTTGCTTCAAAAAAAAAAAAGCAAAAGAAAACATCAGGGGGCAATGAAACGATTTGGAAACCCCAAAGAAAAATACAACTTATTGATTGGAAAGAATATTACCTATGTGTTATATAAAGTTCAGTAAGTTACTGACCAACATGTTTTGTTAGGCATTAACAATCTGTATTATTATGTCTATAAACAGTGTGAGTATAGAGGTCAATATTGCATAGTGACTGTCCGTTTCACATCTCAAGTAACCATCAAATGTCCAGATGGTCTGATGATCACTTGAGGCATGAAACAGTCTCCATGCAGTGTTGATGTCTGTCTTCATTTTCTGTATCTGCAAATGCTCTCTCTGATAGTGAGAACAGTTCCCCCATAAATATAGCTAATTTTAAAGAATATAATTATATATATTCCATATGATTATTTTCCTCAAAAGTTGGATGTGTGGGTGATGCAATATATAGTGGCTTGGAATGAGAAATTGAAGAGCCGAGTTCAAATTCCAGATGAGTTTGTTACATTCATTTATGCACAAATACCCTTGAGAAAGGTATGAATCTATCTCTTCTCCTCCCAACTATGGGTTAAATAGTAGGACTTGTATCTGACAAAAAAAAATCATTGTTACTCTAAAAATATTTTATTGCAATATTCGCTCAAAAAGAAAAAAAGATGAATTTTCTTGCAGTCCAAAATGTTTTGGCTTTAAACAAAGGGTTGATAAGCCATAAAAAAACAAATCACTCTACTCAAGCATTGCCATGACATTGTTCATATATCATATCGGGAACATGTTTCTCTGCATTTTATTTTTATTTTCTTTACATTCAACACTTCCTTAATATTAAATTAAAGTTTTATTCAAATTTATTCTTAAAATCCAAAATATATTTTGGTGTTAAATAACTCACAAAGGATTGACAAACAAAGCAAATCAACAATCCTAAAAAGTTGCTGGAGGTGTTTTTAAAATATTACTGTTTTTAAAATAATTCTCAAAGGGTTGATAAGCCATAAAAAACAAATGAACAATCCTCAAAAGTTTATTTTTCTTCAGTGTAATTGCAGTAGATTTAATTTGCTTTGATTTGAAAACTCATTTATTTTCTGAAATTGCAGAACATTCCTTATGCTGTTTAAGGCCTTATACTTTTACTTTTTCTTGCTGGAATATTGATTAGTTGTTTTCATATGGTCAAATTTTATTAGTAAAAAAACTTTTTTTTTTCTTTTTTTTTTAATTCTTTATTTTTTTTTTTTTTCCTCAGTTGAAGTAATTATATATTGGGTATGGTTGGGGATGTGAAAAAATCTAAAAACCTTTAACTAGACTTAGAATTATTTGATGAATGTGCCTGTAAATTTTACATTTATTGCCAAGAATGCCTTTTGCTTATATTTTTAATAAATCATTTTCAATCCATTTCATGAACATTTTTTTTTTATATATATATACTACTTCCCATCAACCCAGTGTGCACTTGAAACATATTCTGATTCCCATCCAGTACTTACCTTTTAGAAAATAGCCTTCAGATAACAAAATCACTTTTTTTTTTTATAAATGTTTTATCGATATTTCTTTACGTTGACTACTTTTAGTAATGGGCACGAATTAAAGTAACAACAGGAATTCTTCCTGATAAATTTCTTTTAGGACTAAAAATCTAAATATTGCGTGCCTTTTCTCGTAACTTTACGCATTATATCTTTCTTGCAGTCTTCTTTGTGTGTGTGTGCATATGTATTTCTTTTTACTATAAATGTCATGTATGTGATTTGTATTTGAGTAAACATCTTTGCTTGCTTTTTTTTTTTTTTTTTTTTTTTAAAAAGTGAAATTAGTGTCAACCAGCATAGAAATAAAGTCTTACTAAAGAAAATATGCCTCCTAGGCCAGTAGGCATTAATTTCACTGCTTAAAAAATAACAGGGATGTCTATTCAAACACATGTACTCATTAAATATAACATTTATAGTAATAAGAAATGATGTTGGATTAAAAAAATTCCATTGTTGTGTGTGTGTGTGTGTATATATATATATATATATATATATATATATATATATATAAATATATATAAAAATAACACACAAATTACTGCAACTTAAGTTTTTATTTAAGTTTTCTTGTGTTCTTTCCTTCTTTTCTGGATGTAAATTATTATAGAAATTGTTCAAATGTTTTGTATGCCTGACTGCTTTCAACTATACTTTTAGCCATTATCATATTTGGTAAAATAGAACATTCATATAACTCTAGATACATACATAAAACAATGCATACATTTGGTTAAAAGTAAAAATAAATCAATCTTGATAAAATATTGCCAAAAGCACTCAGACATACAAAATGTTTGGATAATTCCTACATAATAGATATCTAGAAAAGAAGAAAATTATAAGAACACAAGAAAAATTAAATAAAAACTTAACAGCAGTACCTTGTCAGTCATTTTTAATGAAACTTGTATAAAAGAGGGATTGCTGCCCAAATACACTATTATTTATATATGTGCACATTAATTGCTATATTTTACCAGTTATAGTTCACATAAGAATTCTTTTTTACAACATCCTTTTATAATTTATTTTACTAATCTATACTTATCTTTGCATGATCTTTAAAATCTTTATTTCATATGTCAGGCAAGAAATATATGGATTTTATTGAATGATCAAAAAAAGAAATCCCAACACTTAACAAGCCCGAACCTCAAATTCAGTTTTAAAATCTGCATGTCCTGAAACAAGAAATCTCCAATTAAATTTAAGTCGCTTAGGAAAGTTAATGTGTTTTTGATACACTCATCTAATACGATGTAACAAACCCACTCACCTTCCTGGAACTACTAAACTGCTTTTGTGTATCTTTCCCCTATTTGTTCTTCATTCTCTTCCGCGTCAGTTTGATGATGGCTGTCTACTAACACACTAATATCAAACTAATTTCTGTAGATGCTGAGATGCGTGACACCAGTGAAGAAAAGACAGAAGAGACGGATGTGGAGGAGCAGTTCTCTCCCCTTCCTAAAACTTCTCCTGCTTCTAAAGGTGCTCTTGATCTTAGGTTAGAAGACCAGTACTTCTCATTTACTCAGTCCCCAGTAGAATCCCCTGCTGCTGAAATTGCAAACGAGATATCTCCAGCGCAAGATCTTCTTGACGTCAAAGATATGCAAATAACTGTTGGCGTTTCACCATCAGAAATTTCTGCACGAGCCAAACTTGGGCATGTTTCTGAATTTTTTGGGCCAACAGTTAGTGATGACACCAGACCTACAAAGGGGAAGTATGAAAAAGAGAAGGAAGATGTTCTGTACACTTCAAAAGTTGAAACGGAAGCTAAGAAAATGGAGACTGATATTAATGAAGTTGCAAAAACAAGTTCTGAAAGCTACAAGGCAGCAGCTGCCCCGAAGGATGACAAAGAAACTCCTGAAGATATGGCAGAACAGCTAACTTATATGGCTTTCGATAATATGGGTTTTGCAGGTGAGGAAGCTGTTGACAGTGAACTGAAATTGAGGTCATGTGATATACCAGAAGAGAGTCCACATTCAAAAAGCAAAGAAATATCCCCTGAGGATCTTGAAGAGAAACCACATCATTTTGATTTTCCAGATGTTCAGCAAGAAATGTGGCAAATTGGAATACAAGCATTTGGAAAGTCAGCGCTGTCGGAAGAGAGGAAGATGTTCTCAAGTTCTATGAAGTTTGAAGAAGTCACTCACAAAGTTTCTTTTGAAAAAGATGACGAGGATGAAAGCAGCACAGCTGTCTATTCGGAGAGTGAAGAACCCTCGCAGTCAGAAAATGGGGATCTTAAGAGCCAGAGTTCTTTCCAGGAATCTGTTGAGATTTCCAAAACTGTCGATGGACATTTCGAGTCCACTTCGGAAGTAAGGACTGAAAAGACTATTGTCACATCGTCAAAAGAGCAAGTGTCTCTTTCTGAAAGCCACAGCAAAATGTACTCTGAAACAAAAGTCTACCACCACAAGACTGGTGCTGAATCAGAACTTCAACATTCTGAGATACAGACAGTACCCTTTTCTGATGAAGAGAAAAAGAGACCTCTCTCGACCGTTGTGAGCGAACCAATTATTTCTCATCCTTTTGACCAAACAACTGTAGAACTGATGTCTCCAGAATATAGTAGTTCTGACAGTGAAGGATTTTATGACCCAGAAACTGGGAAAAAGCTGCCCTGGGAAACGGTTAATCATTTTAAACGTCAGTTTTCAGACAACTATTTGGAACAGCAAGAAAAGCAAGGGTTAGTAACTGTACAATCTGTGGATATGGGCATATTCTATCGTAGAAGCAGTAGAGAATATGCTGATGTTAAGTTCATGGAAAAAGGAATTGCTGAAGATGAGATCATTGAGGAACAAGAGGGACAAGTGCTTTTTACACTTGATGAAAATGATTCTGATGAATCTGCTGCCTTACCGAGCCAAGTAAAAGAAGATGAAGTTGTGGATGATTCCACAGAGGACATCAGAAAACCACATGACAAGGTGTTTGAGGAACAGAGAGCTACGGTTCTACCAAGCAGTGCAGACAGCAGGAATCGTGCTGAGGAGGATTTATCTAAGTTACATGAAGAAATGTCACCAGAGTTTGGCGCTTCTGAGTTTTTATCTACCAGCAAGTCATCGGAATTGGTCGAACGTGGTGCCAGTAAGGATTCATCTTTGCATTTAGTTGGTGATTCTTCAACAGATTCATCTCAGAAAGAGTCCATCAAAGAGGCTGAAGAACGTAGCACTCCATCTGAGGAATTGGATATCAAGGAAGAACTCAAAGAATCCGCCAAATCTGGAATAATTGGTGTAGTAAGTGTTGAATCTCGCAGGGCTCAGAAAGAATTGCTGCAGGAGAGTGCTGATGAGACGGACCGTTCTCTATCACCATCTGTGGAGAGTGATGAGATGTCGACAATGTACGAGTGTCAAGCGGAAGTTCAAGAAGATGCTTGGTCTGAAACGCCATCTGTTGACCAGCTGCCATCTTCAGCAAGTGGGAAATCTGAAACTGAAAGTGAACCTTCAGAAAGAAAACCTTCCGAAAAGAAACAATCTCCATCAGTCGAAGCCCTTGCTAAGGGAACTGACCTCGAGTCTACGGAACAGGAAGAAAGCAAAATTACTGCCCATGACAGGAGAGTTACATTTTTGTCCGAGGAAAGTAAAGAGAAACTCAGACAGTCTCTTTCTAATGAAGACCTGGTAAAAATCTCAACATCTTCTTCTGAAGTCTCCAATGAGCCAACTCTGCTGGCTGCTTCCTATGATTTGGATTCTGGACATGTTTCCCATGTTGTCACGGCTTACGACATGTCCCCTGATACTGTGGAAAGCCAAGCACCACATCCACCTGCACCTAAAGCCATTCTTTCAAGCCCTGAAGATGATGTGTTTGAAGTAGAACCTTCTGTAAGAGTCACTGGTGCTGCTGCAGAATCACATTCTGGGCCTCAGTCTGAGGTTATCATAATTGAACATGTGTGCGCGGCTGAAAGCAAAACTGGATCAGAATCGACAGAATCATTGCCGCCAACTCCTGCTCCAACACCAAAGGACCCAACTGCAGTCAAAGACACAGTATGCAATTTACAAGATGCTGCTAACAAATTGCAGACTGAAGGCTATTATGACCGACAGTTAGGGTCTGTGAGCAGTGAGACTTCTGAAAAACGACCTTTAAGTTTTGAGAAAGAGTTAACTAAAGATGAGGATTCAATTGATGATGATGATCTTGGCCAGTCATTTGAAATGGTTTCACCAACTGAAATCATTGGCTTTGATCAGTTTGCTGCTGAATATTTACAAAGCGGTGTGGCTGGGTCCATTGAACCAGGAAGTATGGCTGCTTCAATGGAATCTATTTCTACATCTGGAAGTAGCTTTGCAGATTTAAGGCCAAGTGAGCCTTCGAGTATGAAATCCAGTTTAGAAGAATCAGTCACCACAGCAGCCTTCATTGAACCCTCAGCTCCACCTATGGAAGATGTGTACCAGTCTACTGGTAGACAATCGTCCAAACCTGATGTTGATTCTTCGTCAGACCAGTCTCTTTTCAGTAGTAGTGAAACTTCAGAAAAGGGCGGAGTGCCAGTTGACATCCTGGCCTCTAGTCTTACTTCTCCAGGAGCATGTCCTCCTGACCTGTTACCTGTTGACAGCATTCATCATGGTTTACCAACACGCCATGAATATGGAGAAACGGAAGAACAAGAAAGCTACTCAGAGAGGATATCACAGTTACCCAACGGTCCAACCGAAGTGGATTACCAACCAGACATTGATTCTGTTTCCTCTCTTGCGAATACTGTAGTTCATGTTGCACCACCAGATTTAGTTCAGACGACACCTTTGTACACACGAGATCAGAGCCAAGAAGGTGAAGAGGCCGAAATTGAAGATGACAGAATTTCAGTTGGCTCTGATGCTGCTTCAAGGGATGTGATGACTGATAGCTTGATTGAAGATGTCCATCTCTCAGCAGAACAGCAGGAAATCTTGGTTACTTCTGACCAGACATTGTATGAACTTGAAATGCCGATGGACGAAGAGGTCTCCCCAGTCGAACAAGAGTGTGCGCCTGGTGAAACGGAAACCTATTTTGAACAAAAACCAACAATTTCGAAGGAAATGAAACATGAGGAGGAGGAGGAACTTGATGGCAGAGTTCGGGATTCAGCCAAGGCTATTGATAAACAGATCTATGATGACATGTCCCTGTCATCACCTGAGCATCTGGAGATTGAAAGCTCCTTAGATGACATTGAAGATCAGCCTTACGAACTGAAGAAAAATGAAATCTACCCTGGAAAAAGAGCACTTGAATTCAACATAGCTAACTATGAGAATCTTGTAGAGGAAGAGAAGGCTAAACAGGAAGAGCTAGATTCTAAAGTAACTGTAATGGTTCCTCTTCATTTTTCTTCAAAACTTGAGTCCACTGCTTCTGACGTAGATGATAGCGATGAAGAACCTGTGCAGTTTGCTGATCAATACCATACAGCCGATATAGATTCCTCCAAATATGTTTCTCAACAAGAATATGGTACTTCTTTTAACCGGATTGATATTATTGAAGATAGTCCAGATTTTGCAGAAAAGCCAGAAGCAGAATTGCAAGCTTTAACTGAAGATGAGCGTATTTCAGGAAAATTCTTTGATAGTCATAAAGAAGAAAGCATTGAGACGAAAGAGAAACCTTTTGATTTGCAAATTGACCCAGCTGACCTTGAAAGGCCAATATCTCCTACACCTCAGGATTTAAATCAAGGTTTCTTTGGAAAGGACTTTGAAAAAGTTGCTGGAACACAAGATGAAGACCTAGAAAAGACAGCAACTGTTTTTGTTGATTCAGTACTTGAGGATATAGTGACTAAAGTCCATGACAAACCCGGCTCTCTGGAATTAGGTCAGAAGTCTAAAGATAGGGACGCCTTTCAATCTTCTCTTCCTGAACCCTCTACATCCTCGCACTCTCAACCAGCTTTCTTCTCTGCTCCTCCCCCTCCATCTCATCCTCCTCCTGTGGCAAAGCAAGGGTCAGAAGATTTGCCTGAGATTACTGTTACTGAGCACATACATAAAGACATCCATGAGGATGATTATCCCATGCATTATAAGGCATCAGTTGAAGTGGAGAAAGATGATGACAAGGAATCGGAAGATGACAGTCCAAAGGGTGTTGGAATGTCATACTTTGAAATGATTCAGGACGAAATGGAGTTTGATCAAGAGGATGCTAAGCAGAATGGTGACACCACTCATCAGGATGCATCAAGCATGTATGGCTTTTCTGAAACTTCAAGAAATGGTGCCAGTCATCAAGATCCCATAACTGGTGCTAGTTTTTCATCTGTATCAGCTTATACTGATGATCAAGCAGCTTCTAGTTCAGCTGAAATATTCACTAGTCAACAAGAAACTGTATGGAATGTTCAAAAATACTCAGAGTCTTCTACCGACCTCTCACCAAAGACTTCTCCACAGCACGAATCCTTTACTATAAAATCCGACTTGGGATCCATATCAACCAGCCACTCAAGACACATTGAGAGCAGTACTGATCCTAAAGACCATTCCAAAAATGGATTTCTTGGATTTGATCCAGCAATGTATGTCACAGACATCATGAGTCCAGAAGATGTTGCAGATGCATCAAGCGTGGACAGTTTTACAACAGTTGTTGCAGCAGACCAAGAAGAAGAAGATGATGAAGACAGACTGGCTGATGTAGCTTCGATGACTTCATCAATCCACTCAGACATTTATTCAATGCACAATGAGCCAGATGAAGAAGAAGAAGAGCCTTATGACTGGCCATTGATGACAGAGGAAGATAAGTCTGGTGAATCATCTCCATGTAGTGACCGTTTTGAGATGATAGAGAAGACTGCTTTGTCAGTTATATCTGAAAAATCAGATGAAGACAGGTTTGAAATGATCGAGAAAGATGAATTAGATGGACTTTCTGATCTTCATTCAGATAAAACATCTCCTGATATGATTTCAGCCTCCCCTGGTAACCTCCCCCACTCACATCACGGTTACCCAAACATTCGGTATGCTGGCCGCATGCGAGAGAAAGAAGATGGTTCAGCTGCCTCTTCTGTCTCTTCATCGTTGCTGGAATTTGAAAGATTAGAAGGAGAAATAGGACAGTGTGGGTCATTAGGATCAAATGAAGCCCACAGCCTTCCCAGCTCTTTTGATAGTCGAAAGTTCCATTGGCGAGCAGGTGATAGGGATGATGTATCAGTTGCTTCGTCTTTGGGAGAATTTGAACGCCTTGAACGGCAGATTGCCCTCGGCGGCTCGATCGGCTCGGTTGGCTCCATGGATCGGTTTATGGCATCAGGACATGGTAGCGAGACAAATGGTTCCATGTCATCATTAGCAGAGTTTGAGAAACTTGAACAAGACTGCATTGCTGGTGGTTATTCTAGCTCAGGTGACGATCGCCGCAGTTCATCAAGCGGTCATAGTAAACGTAGCGAAAGTTCTTCTCTTGTGGAATTTGAACGTCTCGAACAAGAAATTGTTATCTCTGAAGAACTTGCTGCTGAAGCTAAAAAAATTGCATCAATCTTGGAATCGGGAGCGCTGCCTGAATATCCAGAAAGTGACAGTTTAGGAAGTTCCTACCAATCAAATGGTCACATGAGAGATTTACCGCAGATCATTGGAAGCTTTGACATTGAGCAAGATTCAATCGATGGCGAAGACATTGATAAAGATTCTCTGAGTTCAGAAGACCCTAAACAGTCAGACGCAAATCTACTTGACAAATTAGATGATGATGTTGACTCCTTGGATGGTGACAGCAAAGATGAGCTAACTTCCAGTGTCATATACGTTTCAAAGTCAGATTTGCAGGATTCAGGCGAAGCTGGTCAAACAGAGTTCGACCGTGATTCTCTAATTGGGGATGATACAGCGATGCAGTTCTCTGTTGAATCCCTGCAACTTGACCAAGATACATCATTCGATACACATAGCATGCAGAGCTCAGCTGATTCTTTGGAATTAAAAGAGAAACTTTCCAAAGATATGCAAAGCTCTGCTGATTCACTTGAACTCAAAGAGAAGATGAGTAAGGAAATGGTGGATTCAACAGATTCGCTTGAACTAAAAGAAACTGTTAAAGACCCTGAAAAATTTGAGACTGACTCCCTGGCTGACCCAGAGGATGTCATGCAGACATCGACTGATTCGCTTGACATGTTTCCAACACTGACACAACAGAACATAATGGAAGCATCATTAGAATCTGCACGCTGGAGTTTAAGCAGTTCGTATTTCTCCCATTCCTCTCAAGAAACATTAAGATCCGCAGAATCTCATAGCGATTCAGGTCATTCTCGTGATATGATGCAAGTATCAGCAGAATCATTTGATTTTGACAAAGACCGGCCCTATGATGATTCTGATGAGGAGATCGATTACAAATCAATTTCCACAAAATCTCTTTCACATTCCACTATTGATCCAGAAATTCGTATGCTCACCGAAATTTCTCATCCCAACAATCCTTTCTTAGATAACGAAGGTAATGTTAGGACAGATCTTGGATTTTCAGGATATGGAACCAAATTTGATTATTCTAAATTCGACAAAGAAGGGAATTATCGTTGGAGTACAGAATTCGATGAGAGTACGTCTAAATCCAAAAGTTATTTGAACTGGGGACCGTATCAAGAAAAAAAGAAGATTTACACAATGACTGAGTGGGAAGCTATGCGTAAAGCTAAAAAAAGACCGGCCGACACAGAATCTGAGGAGAACAATGAAGAACAAACAAGTATGCTTCCTGATAACCATTCTTCCCATTCTAACAAAGAGATCTCTTCTAACCTTTCTTCTGAGCATATAACTTCCCCTCTGAAACCTCTTCAGCCTCTCACCACCCTCGCTCTGCTTCTTCCTCTTCCTCTTCCTCTCTTCCTGCTGCTGCGACCTGCCCCGTCTCCAGCTCCACCAGTCAAACTGCTGCCAGCTCTGATCCGCTCCACCATCACAGTATGTTGGATACTACTGCCCATAAAGCCAGTAGAGGTATATCTAACTGTTAGACGTACAATCAGTGTACTGTCACAGTGCATGAACTGTAGGCTACCAATGCATGTCAGCCTGTCACCTCTGTTGTACCTCTGTTTGTTGTCATTGTCAACTAATTCAGTTGCTGTATTTTTGTTGCAGGGTCAATCTATCATCCTTATTTATGCTATATATATATATATATATATATATATATATATATATATATATATATATATAGCCAGTGCTTTAGTTTCTATATTGTATGGTGTTATATCATGAACCTTTATTTTTGTGTGTATGTTTATTTATTTATTTTTTTTTATTTTTGTCTGGATAATTTTACATTTTTTTTGCTGCATTTTAAGCCTTCACTAATTTTTTTTTCTTTTTACATGCAAGTACACCGATACACGCTCGACACTTACCTGTCTTTTTTTTTTTTGTTTAAACTCCAAGTTTTTTTTTGTGTTTATTTTTTTTTTTTTATCATTATGTATCTTTTCTCTCCAGGAATTTTTCTTTTCTAGATTTTTCAATCAGTAATCTACTGCACTTCTTCCATTTTCTGCATGTTGTATTCCCTCCTTGTATTTGAATTATATATGCACTATTATTTTATAGAATAGTCTTACATGTCTTATAGTTTTATTTCTTTTTATCACATTTATAGTCTGATATGTCTTAGTCATCTATTATTACATGATATTTGTATCTTATTATATCATAGTCTTATTTCATTGCATTATAATGTTTTATTTCATTACATTATAATTACTGACAGACACAAAAGACTTGTATGGTCTTCAAATGTCTGTGGTGGCACAATAGTTATAAACTCAGAAATTGGAATTGGTTAAGTTCAAATTCCTTTTGAGACTGCTTCTATCTTTTTTTACACTAATTCTTGTATGGAAAGCATAAATCAAATTTTTATCAACACTTTATCCTATTGCCAGTCATCTTGATTATAGTTTTATCACTGGCATGCTCTAACTGTAGACAAAGTAATCAGAGAGCAATGTGATATATTGGTAACCCACTTTTGTTATTATATAACCTGCTCAAGCAGTGGCTATAAAAATGGCTGCTAAATTTGTTATTATTGACAGATTAAGAATTGTTTTATATTATAGTCTTATGTCACAATTTATCTAAGTCATTATTATACAATGATTTTTTTTTAAAATTAATCATCTTTTTCTCAGTTTTTAACTACTGTATTTTGCATAATGATTTTATATATTATTTTATATAATGCTCTTAAATATATTTTCTTATATTACATTATAGTCTTATATTCATTTTCTACAAATTTGTTGTTGTTAATCTTATTTTAATATTCATTGATATTGAAATTTGATTTTGCTTGTGTTATTATTGTTTTTTTCTTTTCTTCCTTTCTTCTGAGTTAAATTTTATTTGTTTTTAGATTAAGTAATAATTTATTACAGATGTTTGGGTGAGTTATGTAAAAATAAATTCCTTTTTTTAATTCTTTTATTTAAAAGCCATGGCAACAAAATATGTAAATATTCCCTTCTGTTCAATCATTTTTTTTTATTTTATTTTCAAAATTTTTGTTTGGGGCATTGCAATATTTTTTTTTTTTTTTCATTTGCTATTAATATTCAATTTTAATAATAAAAAGACTGCTACAAGAAAAGAACTTTTTCTGGAAGAGTCATTAATATCTGTTAAGTGAGTTAAGTTTACATTATTTATTGAATTAGTAGAAATCTTCAAACCTCAGTTGTATTTCACAATTATTATTTGTAGGTTATTTAAGCTTTAACTATGAACTTATATTATCAATGTAAGTATATTATATGTATTGCAAATATCTACATCTGCAAGAAAAATTTCTAAAGTTCATTTTGCACTATTTTGTATTTTTTGTAACTTTCTTGTTTTGCTGGCCTACGAAGTAACATCATTGTTTAATGAGGGGAAAAAAAAAATTATTCTTTTAAATATTACAGAATCACCAGATCCAATGAACATACAAGAGGAAGCCTCTCATATGAAACCAGAAGGTGATTAAATATTTTCTAGATTTTATTTTTCTAAAAATTATTCTTAAATGCAAATTCAATTGTTTTTTTTGTTTTGTTTTTTGTAAAAATGAAAAAAACATAACACAGAAAATCTTACAGAAGCCATTTTCTTTTTGTTTTTCACTTTAAACTTTCATTATTATTATTTTTTGTTTTTGTCAATGGAGTCTGCTTTATGATCTATATAGTTGTGTATTTCTCAGCTAATACTATGAGTAAGCGTTTTACTCCCCCCACCCCTCAAAAGGGTATAATTTTGAATGGTGATTTTTAAGGCAGGCTGGCTCTTTCCACAACCTAATCTTTCTACCTTTATTTCCTATTGTTTGGTTTAACCAGAGTAAATATCAATAATTTCTGTTTGAATTTCTAGGATAAGGAGTTTTATTATTTAAAGTGCATTAAAGCATTGGTCAATGATTTTGGTGACAATTGTGGGTTCAATCTGGGTAGTACAGACTCAAACTTGGTGGAAACAGGGTAGGCAATAAGTGAGCAGTGCTTAAAAAGAAACAAAAAAAAAAAAAAAAATTTCAACAAGATGAGATATCTCAAGACATGGAGAGCGTAATGAGAACAATCTACCCCGTATATTAAATAAAGGGATTAGTTCAAAATTATTAACAAGCACCCAAAGAATACTGGAGGGCATAATACCCAAAACATTGTGATAATAACAACAAAGATGAGGACATTAGTCTGAATATCAATATTGTAAATAATGAATCATTTAGTTAGTGAGGCCTGCCTAATGGCTGAGATAGTTGGCTATTTCCCCATAAATACCAGAAATTGATGTTCAAATCTATATAAATATAATAGTTTTGAATGCTGATTTTCAGAGACGTAGATTGATGAAGCTTGGTGCAATACAATCATCCTACTTGAATGTTCCCTAATTTGGCCTTATACTAAACAAATTTTATGTAATATAACTTATTTTATGTGCAAAAGTTTCAAACACTTTTTTTTTTTCTTTTTTTTTTTGAAAATTATAAACAGCTAAGTAAATATCAATAATTTAGTCAATAGCTGAGGTAGTTGTGCATTTTCTTATAATGCTATAGATATTTGAATCTGAGATTCTTAATGCTGATTTTGAAGGTGGGCAAGCCTTCTTCAATTTCAAAATTTGCACAATACTTCTTACCGGATATCTCAACTTTGTATGGCACAAGGTCAAAAAGATAAGCTGAGTTAATAATAATTTCAAAAATAGCATTTAAATATAAAAGCAGCTTCTTTGCCTGGGCAGTAATTACCAAGACTACACATATATATAGTGTTTGTTTTTAATAACCCATGAAATGGTGAGGCATAAAACAATTTTTTTATTTATTTATTTGTGATAAGATTTTAGGGGCTTAGCCTGCCTCCAAGTTAGGGAGGTTGCATATTTTCCACCAGGTATAAGAGGTCACTATTAAAGAAAATGTCAAAGTCCAAAATTTTGGTTGCTAATTTTGAAGGCAAGCAGGCGGACTCTCTTCCATTATAAGATTGGTTTTAACCAGTCTAAGTTCAAAAATAAGTTATCAACCTAGCTTAGTTGAACACTATGAGAGATCTAAAAAACAAGAATATTACTTTTGCATAATTTGAATATCTTACCATATACTCAATTCTTGCATATGTTAGAGATAAAATGATTTACAACCATTAACATGCTAGCGTTACAATTACTCTGAATTACTCTAGCAGTTATAATGCTATCATTTTAATGGTTGTGTAGATATAGATTTGGTAGGATTTTCTTTATTGGAATAAAACAAACTCACTGAAGGGTATAAAATAATATATTTTTTTATTTATTTTCTAAGAGATTCCTTTGGTATTCAGTGTAGCAAAAAGTTTGTTAATACGGTGGATATTGGTAGCAGTCTGGAGAAGACCCAGTAGTGTAGTTTTGAAGTCAGATAGAGATAGTAGTAAAATTAGAAATAAGTCAGTGTCAATCTACTGTGTTTTTCTTGGTCCTTAGCAGGACAGATATATCATTAGCAGATGACTTATTAACTGCGTCATACCTGACTGGTTTCTAGCAGTAGTGTCTCCATTTGTCACTCTCACCAAGATTTGAGACTCTGGCATAAACATTGGCTTCGGGTAACATCAAAAGTCTTTGTGTTAATTTTTTTGATTGGCCAAAATTATTTTAATTCATAATATTCCTTTCTTTTTCATAATGGAAATTTGTGATGTCAACAAACACACATTGCCACTTTTGTAATGCCAACAAATACTCATTGTCACTTTCGTAATGTTCGTTGTAGTAGAAACTTTGTAATCGTTGATTACAACTGTAGTAATGCTCTTGAACAATACTGGTATCAGATGCCTTCGAACAGCATTCACATTAATAGTACTTGCTCAATAATACTCAGTTGAATAGTAATCCATATAGTGATCTGAAAAGAGAAATAGTATAGAGAATCGTGGTCTGTATAGTACTAGTGGATAGAATAGAAATAGCAATCGTTAGTTGTCACATGACTTCCTACTTATGCGTTTGCTCATGGTGATCCGTGTTCAAACTCAAGTGTTGGCAGTGATACTTTATTTCTATATAACAAAATTATGCATGGCACTTCCCTGAATTTTGGTATTTTTCAGTTACAAATAAGTAGGCTCTAACCCTGCAAACTTCCGGCATTTTTCAGTCAGGTTCAGTCTTTTCTTCTTTCTCTTTTTATTTACCTCCTTGTTAAGAGAAGTATAGAAAAATAGTTCAGAGAAAGAGATAAGGCGCACTATTTACATTATTCTGACTATTGTCCTCATTTTTGTTGCCATGTTCATCCCAGCGTTTCGGCCGTTGTACACTCCGGCCTTCTTCAGGTGGTTGGAATGTCGAACTGAACCCTTTATTTCACTCACTGGGGTAGACTGTTCTAGTTCCACTTGCCATGTCTAATGGATGTCAGTTATATCCTGTTAATTCCCCACTGGCGACAAAGATGAGGACAATACTCTGAATAAAGTAAATAGTGTACATAATACCTCATCTCAGAAATATAGACAGATACTGAAAGAGATAAGGGCTTTAAAGGAAAATGAGAATGCCTTATTTTAATTTGAATTCCTTTTATTTTTGTTTATATATTTTATTTTCATATTTTATTTCATTTGTTTGTTGCTTTTTTTTTTTAATCGAGACTCATTAGTTGTAAATTTAATGGTTGTAAAATAGGAAAAAACATCCTTTTATTTATTAGCACTATTTAAATTAACAGGTCTTGTTAAAAATAAGGAAGAATTTTGTCCATGAACATTCATTAGACCTTTCTCAAGACATAACATTTAAAAAACATCCATTTTTTTTTTTTTTTAAAATCAACATTTGTCCATACATTTTTATTTACAAATATTAAGTTTGAGTCTGTGTTCTGTCATTTATAACTGCATACTATTACACATTGAGTAAAAGAATAACATCAGCATTACACACTTTTTCATTTTTTTTTTTAAATCAGAATAACCCCTCCAAGCAAGACAACTAAAACACAAGGGTTTACAGAAATCATGGAAGAATTAGGAACAGAAACATTAAATGATGAATAGAAGAGAATAACTGTTAATAATTTATGATTAAAACTGATAATTTAAACTTTTATGTTTAACAGATTCAATGGGGGTTTTTATTTTTACCTTTTTCTTCCAATTTGTTTATTTTTCAGTTTTCTCTTTTGTTAATTCTTAGCATTTCATTGAGTCTTTGAGATCAGATATCTATAAATGCAGACTGAATCCAATTAATAAATGTGTATTTAATCTTAAAACTAAAACCTGTTTTTGCATCTTGATTATTTCTAAGAAAATTGATAAACTCAATAATTAATTAGTAAGCACACAAGCCGTTTAGCATCTACTAATAACTTATTAGTAGCTGGAGAATTTCTTTGAAAATTAACCCAATAACTTATTGATAAGCATTAAATATATTGCTCAGCACACTGTATTTTCTACTTAAAAAGTAGGTTTTTTTTTTTTTACTTTTTTCTTTCTTTCAAAACTAATATTCCACGGTTATTTTCCGTCTCTTTATATATTTTTCATTTGAAGATTTTATTAATATATTGATTCCCTTAACTGGTTAATTTTTATTTTTTATTGAATAAAAAGCAAAAAAAATGTTGAATTGATTTACAAAGTTATCTCTGAATCTATAAATTCAAAATGAAATTTAGTGGTAATTTTACTAATAATGTTAATGTAATTTTGCTGTAAAAAAAAACATTTCATGTTTGTCAGTTTCATTTGTGCTGAGTTTTTGTCTCATGGAAACAACAAAATGCCTGTAAAAAATAGACTTTATTACACTGATGGACATGCATAGATTTCATCTTGCCTTCCTTCTATGTGTTTGTCCCATATAAAGGGTGTTTCATTAAGACGGATCAAAGTCAGCAGTAAATAAATCAGTGTTATTGGTGTAAATTTCTTTATTTCTCTATTGGATCATGTTAAGTCATAGCAATTGTGTGTGAAAAATAATCACTCAAATGTCCGCCAAATCTGAAAGAAAAAGAAAATCGTTAGAAACTTAAACTTAATTCACATTAAAATCGGTCCAAGTTATTGGAACACCCTTTATAATACTGATAACCAATGATAACTGTAATAATGAAATTAGTTGTTTCCATACAGGAAACATTCAATATTCATTGAATGAACAGTCATCATTACTGTCAGTTGAAGTGGAGTAGCAGTTTATTCCTTGTTTCCTGTTTAAGATTGAGTTTCCAGTTCCTTCTAAATTCTACTTCCACACTATACTTCTAATGTCTCCAACTGAACTCTGAAATGTTATTCACTAATTAAATCTTCACCTCTTCAAGTCTACAGTTGGCTGTTGCCTTTTCTACATAGTCCCCCAGAGACTTCACTTCTTTCCCTTTCTTATGCTAATACAACACCACACAGTAACCCTCTACCTTGAGTAGCTCTTTTGGGGGGGGGGGGGATATTTTTCTTAAAACTTTTTTTTTAAACAAAATCAACTTCTCAAGTGCACTTTTTACTAATACAAGGCCCAAGAGCCACTCAAGATAGAGAGCTGTTGATTATTGTATTATTATCGACTAAAGAGAATCTTAAATATTAAGTTTTCTATTAATTTGTATGTTCTGGTAGGAGCAGTTACATGCTAAATTACTGTTTCTGTCCCATATTTGTTACATTTTTTATACACATTTCATTCACTAAATGTAATAGCTATTATAGGACAGAGGTAGTGGTTAATTTCTTTAATAATTTATACCATTTAATGTCAGCTAAAAACAAAAAACACTAACAGACATAGAAATTAGCAAACTATAAATATGTCATTTCTAGCTAGATTTTAGTTCAGAATATTAAATTTTTGATATATTCTAAAAATAGATGAATATCTTTTACTCATTTGCTATTTAAATTTGTTTTACTCTACTTTTTTTTTTTTTTATCAAACTCGAATGAAAGTTCTGTCCAATTTTATTGTTTATATTACAAATGAAGATACTAATACATCTAGAAATATTTAATCAATATAACCTCCATTGCTTCTTATAAACTTATTCCATCTGTCAATTTTATAGATGCCATATTTGTAAAATTCTTTAGGTTTTGATATAAAATACAAGACCAACTGATGTTCAACCTTTTCTCTTGATGTCAACCATAAACCATCCAAATCACTAAACCAGTGATAATCAGAAGCAGTAAGTTCAGGAGGATAAAGCATTCTTCTAATATGAGCTCCCATTTATTTTTTTGTATACAAGGCCCATGAGCCACTTAAGGTAGATCTCTAGTCAATCATGCAGTGTCAAGATGAACGTTATCGTAATAGAGGAATACTCCCTTTCTGCTGACTGTAGATGGACGTTTTCTGTTCAAAGCTGCTTTCAAATAACAAAGTTGTTGGAATCAGAGATCAACATTGATTGTTTGGTTATTATCTAACAGTTCATAATGGATGATTCCATAGATTCTACATGATCTTATTTTGATGAAGTTTTCTTTTTGGTTGCTGAGCAGTTCCGTTTCCTTGACAAATCCACTGATTAAGGTGCTTAACATTATGGTAAACGATCCATTTCTCATCACCAGTAACAAGCCTGTGCAGAAATTGAAACTATTGTGTAAGCAATGATTGGCAACAATGAACATGTTGGTGATTCTCTGGAGACATGTCATGCAGGACCCAGTTTCTAATCATTGAAACTTTTACAATTCACATAGGAATAGGACCCAGTTTCTAATCATTGAAACTTTTACAATTCACATAGGAATGACATTAAATTCCTCAATGAGTTTTTTTTACATGTAGTGGCAGGATTTGCAGCTTCCAAATCAAGTTCTTTTGGATTTTCCTCTAGACTAAAATTCCCCAGTTTTGAAATTGGAAAAAACCACTTTCTGCAACTTCTTTTACTCAATGCGTCAACCTAATAAGAGTGCTGGATGGATTTTGCTGCTGAATTTGAATTGACACCGTTATGAAACTCTTAGAGTACAGCATTTCTAATGTGTATTTTAAATGGGGAAAACATAGGAGCTGGTTTCAAACTATATTATGAATAATATTCTTATAATTTAAAGAGAAAATATATAAATTACTCTTAGTAGCATTGCTAAACAACAAAGTAGCAATACTTTAATAAATTTTGATCGCTATTTTCACCTCAAAAATCAAACAGAATTTTTGTTTCTACCTGATACTACTACTAATAATAATAATAATAAATTTCTCACTGTGTTCCCTACCTATAATGGCAGAATTTTCTGTACCATCAGTTTTCTAATTCTCTGTCCTTTTAGACAATCCTCCCTTGGCTCTTCCTTTAGACTAAAATTCCCATTTTTGAAATAGGGAAATCACCTCCTGCAACTGCTTTCACTGAATCTGTTGATCCCATAAGAGTCCTGGATCAATTTTGAGGCTTGCGTTGGCACCTTTATGAATCTTAAAGAGTAAAAACATTTCTAACGTGTTCTTTAGTTGAGAAAGTTCTGAACTATATTATGAATAATATTCTTATAACCTGAAAGAAAAATATATAAATTACTCATAGTTCCATTACTAAACAGCATAAAGAGGCAATACTTTAATAAATTTTGTTCAGTTGAACATAACTTTCATTCCAACTTGATAGATAAAGTATATTGTTAGATAAAAAGAATCGTTAATTTTAGACTGCAATTATATTTAGAACAAAACAAAATGTGTAGCAAAAAAATTCTGAAATATATTTTAGACAAGTCAGGATAATTCCAAAGATTTTTGAGACACTATTTTTATATTATTTATGTGCAAGAATTTTCAGAATTTTTTTTTTTTTTTTAAAAACCTCTATATAGTCTCTAGGTTCAAAAATGTGCACTGGGAACTTTTACACACACTTAATCTATTAAATGAGGATTTATATTAGACTTGTCTAAATTTTCATCATTTTTTAACAATTTTAGATATTTTACAAAGTTAGAAATAAAGAAACCAACAGTTAGCTGGGAAATATTTTAATTACTTTCAACTTAGATAATTCTCAATTTATTTATTTTTTTAAATGACAAATTACAATATTTGAATAATTTCACATAAAATACTCTTTTTTTTTTATATTGTTCCTTTTGCAAAAAACAAAAAAGTATTAATAAAAACAACTATAAAACCTGAATTTTCCAGTCCTAAATTCTTGACAATGTTTCCTTATACATTTGATCTTATCACTTTCTAATATTTTATTTTAATGACTGTAAGTAGCCATTTTATGTGGAACAACATATACAGATTTAGTATTTTATTTTCCTCAACTGTTTTATGTAAAAAAAAAAAATAAACAATCTAAGATGATAATCATTGGTAATAAGAATTTGAGGTCTGTATTGGAATGTAGATTATGTTACAGAAATATGTGAACTTGTCACTTAAATTTGACTCCCTCTTGTTTAATAATCAGTGGAATGTAAAGGGTTAGTCATAAATCACCTTTTGTTATGAATCTAATTGATATAGGTTAACATCAGGTTAACTAACTCTGCTAAAGTAAAGTATTTTTATGTGAAAAATGCATTCACCATGAATTTTTTTTAGTGCTGTATCTGAGATTTGTTAATAGAAGTCTAGATTTAAAGAAAAGTTTCACTTGTGTCCAATTTATGTGTCTTCAGCTACACTGAAAAATAAAGTTCTATATAACAAGTATTACATATTTAAGAATTGTACAGTATATCTTAAAATTGATCATTTAAACAATAATCACTCAAGAAATAGGAATTAAATTGTTTTTAATTATTTCAAGGGGATGAAATACAAACTTTCTCATTTTTTTAAAGGAAAAAATTTTACCTTTGCTGAGATGAGTTCACATGTTTCTTTGGTGCCATCTGTAGTCCAACACAGATCTCAAATTCCTATATTCATTATGTACTCATTTTTTGTACTCATCTCTCTCTCTCTCCTTAATCTATCTTCTATATGGAGTTTGCTAAAAAAAAAAAAAAAAAAAAATTAACTGACTTTTCTTCTAACACATCTATGCTGTTGTCCAGTTGTAAAAGCCAAAGTTGTAGTAGAGTCTGATTTTGTCGACTCTGACGAAGATGAAGTTATTGAGTTCTTCGACTGTGCTCAACAGTTTGGAGATTTTCCACAATCAATTGATGGAGATGAAGACAAAGTAAAAGGTTTGCACAAAATCCTGTCTTATTTGGTGGAGATTTATTTTGCTGGCCCACCAAAATTTTAGTTTCTTAGTTGGAGATCTAAGGTACCAGTGTCCTTTCTCTTGTCATAAAAAAAAACCTCACCTCAAGTCATATATATATATATATATATATATATATATATATCTATAAAAATATGTCAGGCACATGCCATTACTAATTAATCAGGGTAGGCAGCTTATGACCTTTTATGTAGTAAATCTACAAAAAAAAAAAAATATTTTGTATTTTATGCCTAATAATCAGAGTAACCTTCATGATTTTGTTGGATTAGGAGCATATTGTGCTTGTAGCTGCTACTCTATTTTATTTAGGGTAGGCACTGCCTACCTAGATGGCACGTTCCTGGTGTGTATGCATTTATATACATACACACACACAAGGTAGTATTGGAATGTTCCCATGCTATTATGTATTAATATATTACTTCATACCAAAATATATAATGTCAGCAACTGAAGGACCAAATAGAAAATTCCTGTGTTTCATATGTAAAAAGGACTTCATCAGACTAAATTTAAATTTCCTGTAAAACACTGAAATATAAAATAACTGCCTCTAAAAATGTCATTAATAATGCCCCTTTTTAGTTTATGAGTTATCTCCCTTTACTGTTAAATGTATTTATAATTCAGGTTATGGAGTGTTAGAGAATATGAAAAAGAAGCAGTAAGAAAGAACAATAAAAGAATGAGGATTAAGACAGAAGATGATATTGTGTTTAAGTTTTTGAAGATCAAAGTTGACGGGAAAGCAAGAAGCTGGAAGAGATTTCCACAAGTGAGAAGTGTAAGAGAAGAAACTGTTAGCATAGAACTTATTGTTACGTCTAGCAGCCATTTCAACTGTAAAAGGACAAGATCTTGCCACCAATCTAGTACTGTGCTTAAATTCATAAAGTCTAGGCAGTGAAGAGGAAAGTTCATCAGCAACAATTGCCATGAAAGTGTTTATAGAAAATACTCAGGCAAGCTATGTTAAGGCAATAGGAAAGTGACTGAAGGCAAGATGCAGATACTTCATTTAAAAAACAGTTCTTACCAATTTCTAATATAAATTTAGACATAATTTAAATTTACAAAGAAAATCTTTAATCTGTCTATTTTAGCAATATGAAAATTAAGAAAATTAAATTCCTCATATTAAACAAAGAAATTTGGTACTGCATAAATAGAATGGTTCACTCACAAAAATAGGAAAAAAAAAAACAAATTTTTGTAAATAATTTTTGTAGATTAGTATTTTTTAACCTTCTTGAAGATGCAACATTTGCCAGAATAGAAATACAGTGTGTGATGGACAAATTGTCATCTAAATTACATAATGAATATAACACTGACATTTCATTTTAACAGATATATTTACCAAAATTGCAGAAAAAATATCTTGAAATACTAAAGATTAAATTTATTCAATAAAATCGCCATTGGCTTCAACCATAGCCTCCAGACAACTTCAAAATCTCCTGCAACACTTCTGGATTGTCTCCTTGTTTAAGTTTGTGAATGCTGCCATAATCAATGCCTTCATTTCATCTTTAGTGTTACAAGGAGTTTTGTTGGTCTCTTGCTCAACTGCACCCCACACATCAAGGGGGTTGCAGTCTGAGTAGTTAGGTACTCAGATGTAAGGGGTGATGTGTTCACAGAAATTGCCTGACAGCCATGACTGGGACCTCCTGCTTGCATAGCATGGTATAATGTCCTGTTATCAGACATAGGGTTTTCTAGCAGCCATCCTCTTGACCCAGGGCAGCACTACCTCCTCAAAGCACTTGATGTAGGCCATCATGTTGAGTATGAGGCCCTCAATAACAAATTTGGAAGTTCTTTTGAAATGTTCAAAGTGAGTTTTCCAAGCTGCCCTACCTTTGTAATCACTATTGAACTCATTCAACTCTTTTTGAATCCTCTGCACTGTCCTTAGATACTTTGAAATGTTCATAATGGAGCTTCCAATGCAATGCCAACCAGTACAGCATGTTTCCAAATTTCTGGTGGAGTGAATTGCGTTATGGTACTCTTTTTCTCACAAGCTGGTCCTATTATACTGTGCAGTTGACAAAATTGAAAACAAACAATACACATGTGCGAAATTAAAAATATAAAACTGCGACAATTTATCCATCGCACCGTGTATATTGATTTTTTTTTTTTTTTTTTTTTTTTTTTCCCCCTTTTAGGATGGAGGTCCTGTTTACAATATTTATACAGTGTAAAACCAATCTCTGACTTTTACAGAATTATTTAAAAATAGCAGTTTGTTTACAAATGTCAGAACGTGCTTATGTCATTGATATCTACATACCAAAACAGACGTTTTTTAATTAAAAAAAAAAAAAATTTTTTTTAAACGGATATTTACATTTTTATGCTTTTAAGAAAATATTTTTTGCCAAAATATTTTCCTTTTTTTTTTTTTTTTTTTTACAAAAGTTTTTTTTTCATCGAAGAACATTTATATTTTACATTTTTAAAATAGTGCCACATTTTGTAATTGAAGAACAAAAATTTACATAAATTAAAGTATATTAAAAAGACGCAGACATGACATTGCTCATTTTCAAAGCATGATATTTGTAAATAAAAATCTAAGTGCAGATAACTCTGTAAAAGTAAGGGATTTATTTTACAGTTTCAATATTATAAACAGGATATCTCACTTCTTGATATCAAAAATATTTTTGATTCGGACAAATGCCACAGTTTGAGGAAAGCTTAAAGAATGCCAATCTATAACAATTATTCCCTGGAAAAGTTTTCCCTATTTATTTTTTTTTTTTTTTTTACAACTGAACTACTCTATTTATTTAATGGCAGAAATAATAATCATTACATTTCACACTAAATAAAACAACTATTATAAGTCAGAGGTAGTATGAATGGACACTGTAAAGTTATTAGCCTGAGTAAGAAACCCTTTCCAAAAGAATTTTGATTTAATTAAATTCTCGGAAGTGTGTTAGGCTGAGAACTTTTCGGCACTCCCTTATAGTATATTAGTATGAATAAAGTATAAGTTATTCTTATCCGATTATATTTTTTTGCCTGTTAATGTCAAACTCCTTTTCATAAAACAAATCTATACTTAAAGTAAATTGTACCAAATCCTGTTCCTAAAATCATCCTGTGACAACCTCTTGTATTCCTCTCATTATAAGGGACACTGATATCTCTGAATATTTTTCTCAACACATCCACCTATTTTATTGCACTGCAGTCACTGAGGGGCTAATTCTTTCCTTTGGTTTTATTATTTCGACTTTATTTTTCATTCTTCCTAACTAACCTGGAATGGCTTCCATCTTTGTTTCTATTCATCTCTATAGAAAAAAAAAAAAAAAAAGCAAAAGTAGTTAGACTTCCTTCCAAGCATGTTCGAAAATTGGTTCACACTGGCTTTCTTTAGCAAAAGCAAATTTATTTTATTCAAAATATCTAGCATGCAATTCCAATATAATTACTTTTATTAAAGTGATCTTGAAAAAAAAGACCAAAAGCAATGAAAAGAGAAAATAAATTTCTATTAGTGATAATTTGTGGAAAGTTTTTCTTTTCTCAGGTAAGTAAATTCTTTGATAACAAGACTTTTCATGGCTTCAATTTTATGATTTACTTCCATTTTTTTTTTTTTTTTCTACTTTTGGTATTTTCCTTTTTTTCTATATTGCCTTCATTTTATTTCTTCTTTCAAAAAAACTCTTCCCATTCATAGATTTAATTTTCAGAGATGTGCTGATCAATACAACTAAATATCTAAATTATTAATTAATTGATCTGAAACCAAAGACTCATGTTATCTATTTGCAAACAGTAATGGAAAAATGTTTTAATATTTTGAATATATTTTCATCTTCAGATGATGATGAGAATATAACATGAAGGTAATGATAATATTAGCTGTTTCCTTATAAGGAAAGGTTTAGCATTTGCTGACTGAGCAGCCAGTGCCAATGTCAGTTGAAATTTATAAATTTTTTTCTCTTAAAACAATTTTCTCAAATCCACTGTTATCATTCTTTCCAGTATTGATGGGGACTTTCATTAACTCCTTATTTCAATTAATGTGGAATGTCAATATCTTATGTCATTATTTTCTCTTCGAGTTACATGTCATATGCATTTTAACTGTTGTTGCTGCTGAAAGTCCTCAAGTGATGTATTTTCTGTTATCTGGTACAGATCTTCGTTTGT
Source organism: Acanthosepion pharaonis (assembly GCA_903632075.3). NCBI lineage: Eukaryota > Metazoa > Mollusca > Cephalopoda > Sepiida > Sepiidae > Acanthosepion > Acanthosepion pharaonis. The sequence goes on along the minus strand of CAHIKZ030002722.1, from coordinate 6,647,879 downwards.
GATTGTGTAGCACCAGTCCTTAATGTTCAAAGGAGGATGGTCTTCATCAAGACCCACAGGCCTCACTCATTCGAAGCCATTTTTAATCTCTAATCTAAGAAAGCAGGTTGTATATGTCTGACAGTTTAGATATTTCTGAATAGGTCTAGCACCATGTATATGGAAGTCTTAATCCAATTAGGCAATTTAAGAACATGACTCAAGTTTTCAGGTTAATATTTTGGTTTTGTAGCAATTGTGTTGGGCTAATATATATTATATAGTGGACAGTGAAGTCAACACCTAGCAGCAACAGTAAGTTTCATGCTTGAGCACAATTGACAGCATGAAACAGATTGTCGCCACTTGGTGTTGCCTTCAATGCCCACTTTTATATTTACTTATGCTCTATCCTTGATATTAAGTATAGAGCATACCTTAAAACTATATTTTTAATCACGTATATAAGTGTGGACACTGAGCTCAACATTGAGTGTTTCATGCTTAAATGCAATCTTCATGGCCTGAAGATTGCATTTAAGCATGAAACACTCGGCATTCATTGTTGACCTTAGTGTCCACTCATTACATATCCTTCATACTAGATATTAAGTGCATTTACACATAAATATAGCATACCTTAAAACACACATTTTATATATATATATATATATTTGGTTGGATAGATGTTAGCTCTATCTCTGATATTGAGCACTTTCTAATAAGTACTACAGATATAATATATATAAATAATTATACATATATATATATTTATTTATATACACTTTTCACACACACACATATTATATATATATATATATATATATATATATATATATATAATAAAAAAAATTGTCGAATTGTTAGATTAAGCTCTAAACCATTGTATCTTAGAAATGATGAAAGATATATTCCTGGAATTCTCTGAGGTTTTTATAACACTATTGGACTGTATAATTACTCTCTAAGCTTAACAAAAGTATCATGATGAAATTGATCATAAACGAAAACAACATGTTCATCATTAATTGATCATAACTAAGGATCTGAAGCTCATGAAGTATTGAAATAAAGTTCATATATATATATATATATATATATATATATATATATATATTCCAGGATCATTTTTCAACTTATTCAAGATGATCTTCACCCTCTCCAACCCTCTAACTTTATATCCTGGAGTAACAAGGTGTCTTACAGGTTTCACGTATGATTTCATTTTAAATTCTTTTTTCACTGCTCTTTGGACTGTCATCACTGAAACCCCTCTCTCATGTGCCAAACATCTTATGAACTGATGACCCCTCTTCCTGTTTTGACCTCATGATCTAATTTTCTTCTCTACTGTTCCCTCTTTTTTTAAACTTATTTACCATTCTCTTGATGGTTCTTGAATGAACTTTTTCCTTTCACTATTACTCAGTTGGAAAGGCACTGACAAAACAATTTTAATCTGCTCTCTTTTTAGCTGAAAAACTCAAAGGGGTTTTCAGTGATTCAAGATGGCTAAGTGTCATTATTTACATTATTCGTACTATTGTCACCATATTTATTACAACGTTTCAGCCGTTGTATGCTCCTGACTTCTTCAGGTTGTTGGAATGTCAAACTGAACCCTTTATTTCGCTCACTGGGGTAGACTGTTCTAGTTCCACATGCCATGTTTAATGGATGTCAGTTATTACCTTCTCCAAGTTCTCCACTGCCTTAACCAGGTATTGAACTCACACTCTTTGGGTCCTGTCACTGGATCTAACCTATGCCTTTATCCACTGTGCCATGTGTCCTTGAGGACGTCTGTGTATTATAAACCTAATGTCTCAGCAATCATGTTTTTTTTTTTAAACCAGTGCTCATATTGCAGTCTTTTGCTGTTATCATTGCATGTTTTACCAGAGCTCGTATTGCAATTTTTTGATGGCTAAGTGTCATATTTGAAAACCTAGGAAAAAAAAAAAAAAACTCAGTTTAGTGTTTTTTTGAAGATCGTAGTTGATAGAAATGACCAACTACCAGGAAGCCAGAAGAGTGTTCCACAAGTGAGTGGGAGAAGACACTATTACCATAGAACTTACAGTTACAACTAGTAATTTCAACAATAAAATAATGAGACCTAGCTGCCAATCTAGTACCAGGCTTAAATTCATAAAGTTGAGATACCAAAAAGGAAAGCTCTTCAGAACAATTACAATGAAAATATTCAGAGAAAAGTCACAGGGAAGAAAATTAAGAATTACAGTATTCGTCTATGTCCCTTGTCCTTTCAGGATGTAGGTAATCATGGCTCTCCACAATTTCCTGTCCCTTGTAGCTCTTAAATTTTGTCTTTTTGTTATCTCCCTTAAACCTTGCTCTGCCATCCATTTACCTAAACTTGTGAAGTAGGTTGCGTGTTTTCCTCTGTTCCGCTTGCCTTTAACCTGTCCTGTGAGTATTAAATTTCCCAAGCCCTTTTTCCTCATTATGGGCCCTAGAAATTTCAACTATCTCTTCCTGATGTTTAGTATAAATATTTCCATTTTCTCTAAAACTGTCATTGTTCACATTCTGTCCATAGCATCCTTCTGTAGAACCATATTTCTGTTGCTTCAAGTCTCTTCATCTGTGAGGAAATTGCCATATATGAAGGTTGATATTACATAGAAATAAAGAAAAGACTATTTAATTTTTAACAAAATTTTTCTGTTTTCTTAATATCTTGCTTAGCCTTTGGAAGCCATCTTTCACTATCACAATGCACGCTCATATTTTGTTGGCGTACTTTCCATCCTCTGTTAAAACATTTCTCAGACAGTATAATAAATCAATTTCAAGTAAATGGTATGATTAGGCTTTGGAATTTGTTTATTATAGTGAAACAAAGTTCCAATTCTCTTGAGTATGTCTGCTTTTTTTTTTCTGTTTGGTTCAAAGTAAGGATAATGTTTAAAAATGGTGAAAACCAAGTTAGCTTAGCACTGAGTTGGAATGACCAAATTACCTTGCACCCCTATTTGTGAAGTAAGTATGTCCAAACAATGTCATTAGAAAGAGAAAACCTTTGTAATTTCCAGAAGGGGGGTCATAAGATTACACAGATGATCCAAAACCCTTTCTAATTCCTTTATTCCTGGCATTATGGGAAAATGTATTTATATTTTTTTTTTTTTTTTTTAAATATTTTATTATTATTTATTGGTTTAATTTCATAAACAAGAGTCATAATTGCCTATATCTTGTATAGACATGTTTTTTTTTTTGGGGGGGGGGTCTTAAATTCTGTCATTAATGCTCAAATTAATTTCTAACCACTGACAATCCCTTTCTTCTTGATTTTTTTATCCCTTATAGATTGAAGACTATAACATGTTCAAATAGATTTTAGATAAAAGAAAATTTTCAAATGTTATTAAATTCTGCTTTACAGCATGGAAATTATGATAGTGATTTTTATTCACCTTTTTGTACCAAGATCAACACTTGCTATCAGTAAGCTTTTACAAATTCATAAAATGTGGGTTATTACAAATTCTTCTATGAGAGTGAGTCAGTGTACCTTTTCTACATTTTTAGGTATGTTTTTAAAGATAATCATTTTGCACTAGTTTTCAAGCAGTAGATCAAAAAGTATCAAATGATCAACTCTTAATTAGTATTTGCTATAACTTAACATACTAAATGGACTGTGGGAATTTTAGCATCTGCTTGCTTGTTTGGTTTTGTGCTTTTTATATATGCTGTTCCGCTATATATATACAATGCAATGATTGATTAGAAGTTTATTAAATCCTACTCATGATATCATGGCTTCTTACATAAACAATTAATCTCAAAATAAGTGTTAAAATGTTTTGAATAATTCAATAAGACTTTTTTTTGTCTTTTTGTTAGAACGTGAAGGCATTGATGTTGCTGCAGATTCAGAAACTGATGATGGTTCTCAGGCTACCAGGTAAGTCACTGGTTGCAGCAATATTGTTTCTTATCCATTAAGTTCCATCTGACATTTTTACTACATAATTGTATAAGGTTCTAGCCATTCACCTACTGTGCCTTAGTCTTCTTCAAAGTAGGTTCCTATGAGTCTTATGCTTATCCCAGCTTCCATTCTAATTCTCAAAATTAGCCATCTTTCAAGATTAAAATCTGCTGACTTGTTGCATTCTCCATTAATCATATTCAGTGTTTCAATGGTGATTTTAATTTTGAGAATAGCTGGGAGTCACATATTGACTGTGGAGGGAAATTGGTTTGGGCAATGTAATGTTTTACTAAAACCCCTTGCATAAGACCTGAAAAATCATTATTGTAAATGCAACGGTCACACAGTATGCAAGTTCACGCAGTGACATCTCACTATTAACCAAATAAATCCAGGCAACCAGTCCTTGAGATAATCAAAATGACCATCTGCTTTCCAGACAGACTTTGTACAATAAGGATGAACCTACCAAACTAGCATCCTGGGTATGATGATAAACTATATCTGCATCCTGGATACTACGTCCCACAGCAAAGCCTCTGATCAGGAGGTTTCAAGGAGCGTGGAACCACCTCTTAATTGCTGGTATTCCCACGTCCACCCTGACCTGTTGGCGGTAGCACCTGTTAAGGTCCCAGCTATGAGCAAATAGATAATCCCCACCCCAAGGGGTCAAAACATTATGAAAGTATAAAAATAGGTTTTAATACAAGTAATACTTTTTTGGAGAAATTATTACCAGCAGTACATTTTTTAAGAAAATATTACCAGCATTACATTTTTTTTTAAAATATTACCAACAATACATATTTTGGGGGAAGGGGGGAATCTTGTCAGATTAAATAACCTATTGAGATTGATATGCTGTAAAACAAACCAAAATAAACCTACCGAACTGGTTAAAATGTTATTTTCTTTTTAATTAATAAACCAAACAAAGACATTTTTTAAAAAAATTTTATCTACAGCATTAACTTTATTAAATAACACATTTACCATTTTATTTCATCCTTTACCCAACTTCATCACATCTTCCTCAAACTCTTATTGCTGTTTTTCTTTCCATTAAGCGAATTGTTGTGTAGTCCTCAAATCTGTGATGTAGAAGTATCCTCCTCAGGCCAACTGGCAACTGACTTATTTGTTGTCGTTTAACTTTATGCAAAATAGGGTAAGTCCATTTTGCATATCTCACTACACCTCCTGGAAACGAAGTTGTTTTATGCCCTTCGTTGATCTTATACTTTTAACTATAGTACGAGATCCTTTCTCTCACTCTTGAGGTGTGGACTTCTTTTTATTGGGGATCTAGGTCTGAACTCATCTTCATTCTGATCTTCTGACTCAAGCATACTATCCACTATATCGTCTTCCCTAATTGCACTTTTTGCCATCAGAAACTCTTATCCTTTACTCCCTTTCAGGTTCCTTCACATTTTTTTTTCTTTTTCTATCTTGACTTCTTCATCATCAATTCTAATTCGTATCTGATAAGAGTGAGCCAGTAAATTCTGTCCATTTATTATTATTATAGATGTATTATGCTCCTTTTTGCACAATATTATGCAGATTTTCTGGACTTAATTCTGTTTTTTGTGCTACATTTTTTCATTTGTTGAATAGGACATTTAATCTTTTCATCAATGCACAGGGACTTTTTGCACTATCTGCATTTGGAATGGTTCTATAACTCAGTAATAATCTCAGTAGGTAGCTATCTATGGTGTCTCCAGATGGGGAAAATGCTTTTAACCCCATTTTCACTGTCTGCACCATTCTTTTTGCTATTTCATTTGATTGAGGGTTGTTTGGTGGTGTTATATAAGAGAGGCATCCAATACAATGTTTCATCATAAAATTTTGGTTCATTGCCAGAGACTAACATGAACTCTAACCACTTCAGGTCACCTAGAGAACAAGTTGACTAAAATTAAAAATAGTTTTATGCCTTTAACATGCACATGATCTATATGAATGTGAGCACATGGCTCTTTTTTTTTAGGTCATGAATATATCTTAGCTTGACAAAAGTATTGTTTATTTCTATATTGAACATATTTTTCTACATCATGCGAATACTCAGGCCACCACACTTCTAATTTTAATTCTGTGTTGATGTTCATTGTGGAATAGCAGCATTATGTACACTTTATTACATCTTTTTGGTGCTATTAAAACATCTCCATTACATATAAGACATTTCTTTATAGTTAATGTGTACTTGTTCACTTTGTTCTGGGGGAGATACCTCCTATAATCACTCCATTTGTGGTTTTTTTTATTCTATATGCAATTTTGCTTAATACTGGATCCTGTAAGGTTTCAAATGCAAGATGATTTAGAGGTAATATATCAGTTTCAATCCAGTGCAATATTTTATATTCTGAATTGTTTGATCTTTCATTGTTGTGTTTTAGTCTTGATTGAGCATTCACATGCAGAAGAGTGTTTCTGTTTGCATATTGTTGAAGTCAAAGGCCATGAGATTTATGGTCCATCTTAAAATTCTAGAAGATGTGACTAATTCCTGGAAAGGAGTTAATTAAACTATAAACTATATTTATATTCAGATTTCAACAGAAATCTCCAGCCTAATAAAAAAAAAAAAGTGACTATCTGTACTCAATACAATAACGAACACTTGTTTTTAATGTTTGAATAGTTAGCTTTGGTTGATATTAACCTTTTAGAATAGGGTGAATTTCTTGAGACAATTGGCATGTTCACTTGCATCTAAAGTTAAAGTCACTTCTTTTTTAGGGTCACAAAAGAAAAAAAACAGTGCTTTCTTTAAATTTTCAAATGTTATATTCTGCCATTGAGTCCATTTAAATTTGCTATTCTTTTTACATATCTCTGCAAAAGGTTGTATTAATTCTCTATATTTTGTCAAATATCTGCTATAAAAATTGGCTTTGGAAATCTGGAATCCCAGATATGTCACAATTTGATACACATTTGTCCTTGTTTATAGTAATCTCAGCATTTTAATTTATTTAAAACAATCTGTTTTTTGTTTTATCTCTCCTTTACTGTAAGCTCTGATGCATATATCATCTTGATAAACGATTATATTCTTAACATTACCAGTTCACTTGCTCTCTGAAAAATAACACTTGCTGTTTTTACACCATAAGGCATACGCTTCCATCTGAGTAAACCTATATTTTGTGGTTTACACCTAATCAGTAATCTCCATCTGATTTTCATAAAAACAATAGGTGAGGTGCAATTACAATTCCCATGGAGAACATGCTCTAAAATTCCTTGCTCCAGCCTTGTTTTTAGTTTAGTTTCCCCAGCTATTAAAAGGTAGCATGTGAATGGACAGTTTGTCCGACACAAAGTCAGAGGGTTGCTTATTTTCCTTTAATTGAATACTCATTTTATATCCTTTTAACATTCCTGTGTCAGGTCATTCTGACTTCACACTGTTGATTAATTTTGTATCAACTTTTAAGACATTTATTCCTGTGATTTTTTTTTTACATTTCACTACCATAATGGGAATAATTTCAAAGCAGTTGTTCCTTTAAAACAACCCAACAATTTGATGAAAGCACCATTAAACTCTTAGTTTGTGATAACTTTTCTTTAATTCAAGTTTGCAGGATGCATCTAAGGACATTTTAATCAGTTGTAATTCTTCTAAAATTTTGTGTTTATGTGAAACATCACAAATACCTTCTATCAACATGTCTTCTATGGCCATTTCTCCCTTGCCCAGTTTTTCAAACTCATAGAATCTGGAGGCCTCTTGTAACTTGTGTATATAATGTATTATTGTTTTGTTCAGCTCTTGTTTGCTTGTGAGAAACTGTCCTCTCTGCAATAACCAGCCTTTATTTTATTTTTTTAATATCCAAAATTTCTGAAAATGTTAAATTTTCTAATTCTTTGAGATATGCCATAATAGAAATCTTTCTAATGGACTCACTTTCTGCCAAAGCCAAAAGTGAGCTGTAATCTAGTTTTCCCCTCCTGCCACTTTATGTTTGCCCTAGCAAGGGTGATAAAACAAAGAATCCCCATTTCTACAAAATCCAGTTCGTTCAATAGTGTTAGAGACCCTATTGTTGACAATATATTGTGTAGTCCTCCAATCTGCAATGTAGAAGTATCCTCATGCCAAATGATCACTAACTTATTTGTAGTTGTTATGCAAAATAGGGTAAGTCTATTTTGCATATCTTACAAGAATTATGTAAAGATCAGAGTAAATGTTAATCCATCAGTCTGTCTGGTGAATATGGTAGTTGAGTGAAAACTTCCCGGCCAAGCTGTACTGTCCTCTAAGTTCCTTTTGCAGTTTTCAATAGAAGTGAATTTCTGTAAAGGTCACAATAAATGATAATATAATGGTTTAATATCTGGTGAATATGGAAAACTAGACAACTTCTCAGCCGAGTTCACTCCACCTGGGTGTAAACTTCAATCTCAGAAACTCTCCACTCAGTGATAGCATGCCATTCCCACAGTGACTACATGCATAGCTATGGATCATAGACTTCTCCATTGTGCTAAATGGCTGATGTCTCTATGGGAATGTTCCACTGTCTTGAGGGGAATGGTTTTTAATCCTTCTGGGTGTTTAGCCACCCACCTTACCAGAAAAGACTGGTAGGGGAATGGCTTTAGTCTGAAGGCTCATTGTGATCACAAATGATGCCTTCCAAAAGCTAAGCAAAGTATTAACAAAAAATTTTGTTAGAAACAAGGAAAAGGAACTTTTATATAATATTATATGAATTCTGGACAATCTACTCACAGATGAAGAGGAGACTTGAAGCAACAGAAATGTGTTTTTACAGAGGGATGCTTAGAATACCATAGACTGAACATGTGAGCAAAGAGGTTTTAGAGAAAATGGAAATAAAAAGGATACTGTTACTTAACATCAGAAAGAAAGAGACTACATTGTTTGGACTGTTGTCCTCATATTTATTGTCTTATTCACAAGGTTTCAAAAATCGAAAAAATCAGGTGTAGCTAACCACATTTGGAGGGAAAAGGGAGACTACTGCCTTCTGTGGGATGAGGTTGAAATAATAGACAGAACATTCAAAACTGAAAAATACAAAAGCTTTGCTAGACCACAAAAATCTCCTGAGTCAGCTAAGCATAGAAATGAATACAGTGGGAACCAGTAATAAGGAATGCTGCAATATGAGCTCTGGTAAAAAAAGATTACTGAGACATTAAGTTTATAAGTCCCCAAAATTCATACACTGATGTCCTCAAGGACACAAGCGTTACACACAGCCCAGTAGATAAAAGCGTTGGTTGAATCCAGTGACATGAACCAAAGAGTTGTGAGTTCAATACCTGGCTATAGCAGAGAGATAATCGAGACGTGGCACAAGAAAATCTATCCTTCAGTTTGAAATTCAAATCACCTGAAGAAGGCCAGAGCATACTATGATTGAAATGCTGTGAACATGACAATAAAGATGAAGACAAGAGTTATGTTAATAATTACAATACCTCATCTCAGAAATATAGACAGATATCAGAAAGAGACAATTAAAATTTCTGGGGCACATAATGAGGAAAGAGGGCTTGAAAAATCTGATACTCACAGGACAGAGGAAAACAACGCACAACCTAATTAGTGAGAAAAATGGACAAGGTTTAGAAGAAATTTTATTATGTGCTACGAAGGACAGGAAATTGTGAAGAGCGATGATTGCCTACATCCTGAACATAGTGAATGTAGTAAGAAAGCTGGCAGAAAAGAAATCTATTAGCTAGATTTAACTAAGTTCTTTTCTATTTCAACCGTAAAAGGATGAGACCTAACTGCCAAACTAGTAGTATGCTTAAATTATAAAATTTGACACTCAAAGGACATTGAAGACAAGAGGGACAGAGGAAAACAACAAATGGTTGGTGGAATAGGGCTTAAGAGAGATAGCAAAAAAGACAAAATTTACTAAGAGCTACAAAGACAGGAAATTGTGGAGAACCATGATCACCCATGTCCTGAAGGGACATGGTCAGGTCTTCTGTGTATGATGTGGAAGGTTGTACTTGGTTACATGGTACCAGAAGTACCTGATTTTGTTTCAAAAGAATCACTTGTTTATGTTGAACATAAAATTCTCTTTTCTTCTACTGTCCGTCCTATTAATCAAGACAACTTAACTTTTTTTGCCCAGCTTCCTGCACTCTGTTTTTCATGCATATGAAACATTAAGCCTGTTATAAAATCTGTTCAAATCCAGCTTTAAGCCAATTCCTGAAGGATATGGTTTAAGCAGATGCTCCTCCCACCACCAAATAAACATGAACTTAGGATTTTGTTTCATCTTTCTACTACTTCATTACAAATCTTAAGCAAATCGTTTACAATATATGGTGGGGGTGAGGAAGAAAAAAGCATCAGTTTAAACTGAAACCTAGGCAGTTATACATCAAAATATTCCATTATTCCTGTAGAGTGGCCATTGTTAAATGTAAATAAATTGCAAAGCTGACCAACAAACAGAACTGACAAAGTTTGCAATAAACAGTAACAAGAAAAAAAAAGGACAGGGCAAAATATAATATAAAGCAAGCAAACAATATATGCAAGACAAAACAGTAATATGACAAAAAGTTCATAAACTAAGAATTGAGTTGAAAGACAAGAGCAAGTTTGGATAAGCAAACAGTTTTCTGACTTCAAGACAAGACAGACTGGGACCAAGTCATATGAAACTGAGAACTGACCTATTTTATTGGCTAGGAAGAAATCCCAGCATGCATTTGTGTGCTTCTGTCTATAAATGGGGGGGAAGGGGGTAGCAATTCCTGATCTAGACTGGAACCAACAACTCTTTAAAACTATTCTGTGAAACTCAAGATCATTTTTCCCATGATGCACATTTTACATGCGCGCGCAGGCGCACACACACACACAATCCTATGATGCACCTTGTGAGATCTTTCCACTGATGTAAATGGCATGATTTCTCTCATGGTGTCTTTTGCAATCAATACATAATCAATATGTTCTGTTTCTTCTTTGGCTTAAGTTATTTTTTCTTTTATTTCTACATTCTAAAGCAAGCAAAAAAAAAAAAAAAAAAAAAAAGTCTAAATTAATAAATGTTCAATTTTTTTCCTTTCAGCCTGATGATGAAAAAAGAAATTCACAAAAAGACATATATACGTGATGGGCGAGATGAAACTTTCATCCAAGAAGAATCTCGTGTTGAACAACAGAATGAGACACCTGAAGAACTTCGTGAGAGTATGCAACAGATTATTGACCAATTTATGCAAACCCCTAGTGATTTTGATCAGCGTCAATGTCTTGAAGATGATGTGTAGGGTTTAAGAATTTAATACTATTTTAGCATCATAACATTAATAATAATAATCCATCCCACTCAGTTTAGACTCATTTACTTAGCATGGAACACTTCGATTAATATGTACTCTTCAATTTATTTACCATAAACTGTCAGAGTAGCATCTTGCTTCTGCCAGCTTAATTTATACAATTATATTTATAAACATTATCACAACATTTTTTTTTTTCAAAGACTTTTCGATTCTTTCTCTCTTTCTTAACTACTCATGCGAAAGGTAGTCTTTTTCAACAACATGAAAAAAAAAATGTCCCCTTGACTTTTGTTGAGGAATTAAAACAAAATATATTTAAAAAAATTTTTTACATAAAATTACTAATCTAGAGAAAGAACTTTTTCTTTAATGACAGTTATTTTGACATTAATAATTTTTTACTAAACTGAATCAATTTCCTTCCATAAAAATCTTTTTTAAACAATTTATATCAGATTTTCTTTTTCTTTAAAAATGGAATGGAAAATGAATGTGCCCTAGTATTTTTATCATAATATTTTTATCAAAAGAAAAAAAAAATCTTATAAAAAAAAAAATAAATAAATTCAAATTACTCCACTTGTAATTATTATCATTATGTACACGGATATTATCAAGTGGTTAACATGTACGCATGAAGAGCACACAGTGACCGTAATGTTTCAAACATCATACAAATTTCAATCTTACTTTAGGTTGGATTTAATTTCTGCATTTATTTTACTTCTTGTCAGTCCGTTTTGGCAAAATTTGAAATGAAAAAAAAACAAAAATGTTTTTTATTTTTTATTTTTCTAGCCACTACAATAGTTAATTTTGTTTACCCTGGTGGGATGAAGTTGTAAATGATGTAAATTTTCTATAAAAAGAAATTTATTTTCTAAAAAGAAATACTAGCAGCCTATTTTGAAAGTTTTGACCATTTTCACTCAGACCTGACAAACTGAATCGATTCTTGTTTGAACATAAAAAAAAAACAACACCAGACATGACATTTACTGCTATTACACAGTAATCTCAATCGTAATAGCTTAAAACCGAATCTTTTTTTCAAAATCATGTTTTGATCCATAGAACAAAAAGAAAACAAATTCCTTTTAAAAGTAAAAGATCAATGTCCACTGATTTCAAAAGTCCAGAAGTGTTTGATTTATATTGTGAATCCCAAAATTTGAAAAGAACAGCCAAGTGTAATAATTCTCTGGATGCACAGTGATGCCCCCTATCTGTGCTAATTACAGTGATGTTTTGACTTGGCTTTAATATGTAGCTTTCTGTGTGGCCAACAAATGAACTGACAGGAATGCAAAAGAAAAAATTCCATAAGAAATCTTAATATTGATTGAAAAAAAAAAAAAAAAAAAAAAAACTATTCTTTCACAAACACAACTATGGCATTGACTGTTCAGATATAACTGCCCTATTATCTAATAAATTAATGTCATAATTGAAAAGCATTCTTTCATATTCATAATACTTTTCAATCAGTTGCTTTTTTGTGAATAAAAAAAAAAATATATATATCTAAGAATTTCAATATAAAAAAAAAACAAACTATTCTCTTTGCCTCATATCTTTTTGCTAAACTTTAAGCAATACAATGCACTCTGCCTACAGTGTTATTATAATTAGCAACTTTATAGCTTGCTATCCAAGATGAATTTTTTTTTATATATTACAAGAACTTGAATCTATTTAAAAAAAAAAAAGAAAAAAGAAAAAAAAAAGATTAAAATTACAAAGAAAGTGAACTCTTTCTCTGATGAGATTCACACATCCCATATCCCTAAAATGTTTGTGCTTGGCTTTTTACCTGTGCTTCTAGGATCTTCAGATGTCATCTACTTCTCTGTGACTGGTAACTTGCAATGCACTCTGGGATTGAAAGCTTCGTATTTTCTCACATTTAATAGTTAGGTTTGTATTGTTTGTGGAGATGTGAATTTTTCTTGTCAAAGAAGAATAATAAAAATTAAAAAAACTTCCAGAAATAAATATCAATTTGTATTTGTTTTTATTTTTATACACACACACTTTTTTATATATATATATATATACCGTAAATTGTGGCATAAGTAAACTTTTTTGACCACTGACTAAGAAAAAAAAAGGCAAAAAGTACTTAGAGCATGGCTAAATCCATGAGTTCTTATTCACTATGGAAAAAAAAAGTGAAATGTGACAGAGTAACACAGTACAGTGGAGCCATGCCACTTATTTTAAGGCCATTCAGATAGCACTTAACATACTACCCATCAAATATAAGAGCCAATGTATTTATTGCAAACAAAAAGCACTCATTAAATCTCTCTATATATATATATATCTTATAATATTAGCAATTCTTCATATATTTTGCTGTTGATAACCTTAAAAACTAAGAAATTGAAACTGAGACATCAGCAGTAGTAGTGATTTTACCAACACGCACACACAGTAGATCCCATTTTGTTTGTGTTTGTATTAACCACTTCTATAGTATGGCTACTGATGAAAAACCAACAAGCAGGAAAAAATGTGATAAGGGATTTTATAAGAGAAGCCATATAAACTATATATATGTCCATCTTATGTTCACAAATGGTACAAATATTCTTTCTAAAATAAGCATCTATCATCAAAGATTTAAAGAAAATAGAAACAAAAAAAAACAATTACAATTAGAAAGAGACAATTGAAATTTCTAGGGTATATGAGGAAAGAGGGTTTGGAAAATTTAATACTCACATATTGAAGACAAGAAGTAAAGCCTACCTAACAGGCTTGTGTAAATGGTTGGCAGAACAGGGATTAGGAGATATAGTAAAAAGACAAACTTTATAAAGGACAGGAAGTTGTGGAGAGGCATGATCACTAACATAGCACAGAGAAAAAAAATCTGTAGTAATAAATTTCATATATTTAAAAAGTAAACCTAAAAATCTTTCCAAGATTATCACTAATCTTTGAGGTTAATATAAGATACAATTCAATGTGAAATTATATTTTCTCATCAAATTATTTGTCCTTGATATTTTAAATAAATTGAGAAATAAGTAGATATATGTAATGTCTACAAAGCTATCACTGTTGGATATACTTGGGCAGGAATTATGGTAAGTGTTGTGCTGATGGTTTAGCTTCTTATTTCAATACTGTGTATTTTAGTTGATTCTCATTTTTGGAAGGATTTTGTCAAACTTTGAAATGTTCGCTTATTTACCCCAATTTTCGGTATCTTTAATTTGATCACTTTCAGCTGTGCATGGGAAATAATAAAAATGAAACCTAGAATTGCTTTATTTCAAATATTTCTAGAGAAAAAGTATACTTCTCTCAGGAAAGTGTAAACCAAACTTATATATGATGGGCTCTCCCATCATTTTTGATGTATGAATGTCTTTCAGTTCAGTTTTTATGTTTCGAATGAGACATCAATCCTGCACAGCATTTGCAAACAAGTCCACACGAGGGACCTGCTGAAGGTTTAACCATCATATGGGCTGATATATTGGCCCAAGATTCAGTGTTGGTTCTTAATTCTCTCAGATGGTTGAGATGATTCTTTTCAAAGGTGGCAGGTGTTTCTCCAGTTTGCTCGGTTTTCAACAGCGAGTCCAAACTCCTCTATAGGGATGTTTGCAGAATTTAAATTGTATTTAAGTTTGTCCTTGAAGCGTAACCAAGAACGGCCTACATTACACTTACCATGAAAAGTTGGCTATACATGAGGATCTTCGGCATCCGATCATCACTCTGATGACATGACCAGCCTATCTGAGCTGTGATTGCATCAGAAAGGATTTAATGCCACTGATGCCACATTTGATGAAAAGATCAGGGTTAGAGATTTTTTCCTGCAGTGTATAACTGCATATTGAAGAAAGACTATATATGGGAAATTGTATGACAAGTGGATAATCCCCATCACCCCTTGTTCCTGCTCATATGTAGTTGTACCAACATAAATTTAGTCCAATGAAGTCCTGAAGGACAAAACATATCACAGCATACTTTTTCCACTTTGTCATATAAGTCCCTCAATATTGTTTTTATATATATATATATATATATATAGCTTTAAAGAAAGTGGATGTCATATCTAAGGCACTTTTCGGTCAACGCTTTGTCAAAGATATTCGTTGGCAATATTTAATATAAATGAATACGAAGACAATAAAGTGACTGAGGAGGGAAAGGTGGAACTTGACTAAAAGAGAAATTTTAATTATATAAATTAAAATCGAATGGGGGGGGGATGTAAACAAATAGTTCCACAAGAGCATATAAAATAGAAAAAAGGGGAACTCACAGACCCTCCAGCAGACATAAGGAACGTAAAAAGTGTTCCTTCTATTTGCACAGACTGGGCTGCTGAGACTTAATGTAAACGGCTTCAAAAACTTGAAGATGATGTATAGATCGAACGCTCTGTAATACCGAAAACCATGTGTCTTCGTACTCGGCGGCACAAGCATCATTGTCCAGCAAATGTTGCCCAATTGCTGACTCATGGACTGACAGAGTTGTTCTTCTTATAGGCTGGCTGGGACTGCTTGAACGTACAAAAGCAGGAATATGCTGTGCCACCCTCGTTTCCAACCTTAGATTGGTACATCCTATGTATACCGCATTGCAACAGCATTTGAATTTATAAACAACAGAATTTTTATGAAAATAGGACAGCCTATCTTTAGAAAAGGAAGGAAGCAGGGTTCTAGTAAGAGAAACCGTGCGCAACTTAACAGCATTGTATGTGGACAGAATGGACACTGAAATTTTGTCCAATAATAGCTGACATTTCCTGCCAAAGCCAAGGTAACTTCAAATAAACAGGGAATTGGCTAGGACCGAATGTCACAGGCTCCTTAAACCGTCTGATTTTGTTGTCGATCACACGCCTGATAATATTGATGGGATATCCATTACTTATGAAAATATTTCGAATTTTAGTAAGTTCTCCATCTAACATTTCAGGGGAGCAAATCATAACAGCACGATGGACCAAAGTCGAAATCAGATTATATATATATATATATATAAAAAATGGACTCTCCCATTGATTTTGATGCATGAGGATCCAACAACTTCACTCAGCTTTGTTTATCTCGTATGTGACACTTCAGTCTCACTAGTGATCTGCATACAAGCTCACATTGTTCAACAGCAAGGATCTCCAGATATATCCACAGGAATATTTCCTGGCACTTTTAGCTGTTGTCTTTTGGCTCTTCACTAGTCAATATGACCGATTTCAAAATTTTTGATACCACTCTGACATATCTCCAGAGCAACTCACTCAAAGTTAGCATGAGGCACATTGACAGCTGAGTGGTTACACTTTAGCTTGTCTTTATACCTGAGCCACAGCCATCCAACAGTCCTTTGTCCACTGTCAAGCTATACATGAGGACCTTAGGTATTCTGTAGTCACTCCTTGCAACGTGACTAGCACAGTAAAGTTGTGACTTCATCAAGAAAGTCTCAATGTTGCATTTTACTTGAAGATCAGCATTGGACACCCTATCCTCAAAAGTATAGCCAGAGATCATGCAGAAAGAACTTTTGTGGAAGACATCTGGCTGATTGATATGGGGACCTATATGGAGTCTGTGATTCTGAGCTGTACAACATTGTAGTCAAAACAGCTGCTCTATAAACCCATCTTTTAGTGTCCAATTTGATACTTTTCTCATTCCATAGGCAGTGAGAAAGCTTCCCAAATGTACATGTATCTTTGGCCATCTAATTTGTTATTTTGTCATCAAGGGTTGCATTTGTATTCATCTTGCTTCCTAAATATGTAAATGACTTCACATCAAGTTCTTCCCGTCAATCTGTATAGCAGTGTCTGGGAGTTGAACTGATGCATATTATATATATCTAATAATACCCAAAAGAAAAATAACTATTTTTTTATCCCTGGTAATGCTATTTAAGTACACAGGGTCATCTGTCTCCAATACACACACACACACACACACACACACACATATATGAAATGGACAAAGTCCGACAACTATTTTTAAGACATTTTTATGTTTATACATTCTTTTTATAGATAGAAATATTTAAGTAAATGCTCTGTTTAGAATAAACAGTATTAAACAACATTTACTAGCCTGAATGTCCAAGAAATTTTCACAGAAAATATTCATTCTCCAACAGGACTTGAACCTGTATCCTATACGGAACTGTCATTTAGCTTGAAGTGCCTTTACCAATTTGTACGTAAAAGATTCATAGAAGATTGAAGTTCAAATACAGTGAATTCGACCTTGCTAATCAAATGCACTTCTGTGGCCAAATTGGTAAATGTTGTTTAATACTGTTTATCATCATAAACAAAGCATTTACTTAAATATTTATATCTATAAAAAGAATGTATAAACATAAAAATGTCTTAAAAATATATATATATATATATATATATATATATACACACACACACATATACACACACAGCATTTGTTGGATACACGTTCTGTCACACAACATTTAAGACATTCCTGTCAACCTTCACAATGCAGGAACATCAATATACTGCACCATGAAAATAGACAAAACTTCTCTATCAAAAGTAAGTAACCAACATTGAACAAAATGTTTTATAAGACATTGAGAATTTTGATTCTCTACAGTTTATTATATAATAAAAAAAACAAAACAAAAAAACAAAAAAAACAGTAATTGTTTATATGTGAACATACACCAGCACACAACCTTAAATTCCATAGAAGGAAACTCTTACAAAAGGTAGTTAAGGAAAGTAAGAAGAAAGGACTAAACATCAATCATAAGACAGAATACATGGTTGTCAGCAAAAGGAACAAGCCAAAATGCAAATTACAAATTGGAGATACAAAAATCAAACAAGTACAACAATTTAAATATCTGGAAAGTGTTTTAACAAAGGCCGAAAAGTGTGACAATGAAATCCTGAGGTACATTGCAATAGCAAAAGATGCCTTCCAAAAGCTAAGCAAAGTATTAAGAAACAGAAAAATTTCATTAGAAACAAAGAAAAGTATACTGAATTATTACATAATATCAGTCCTATATGGCAGTGAATTCTGGACAATCTCCTTGCAAATGAAGAAACTTGAGGCAACAGAAATGTGGTTCTACAGAAGTTTAAGAATACCATGGACCAAACATGCGAGCAATGTGGAAGTTTTAGAGAAAATTGAAACAAAAAGAACAATTATACTTAACATCAGAAAGAGAAAGCTGAAATTTTTAGGGCACATAATGAGGAAAGAGTGCTTGGAAAATTTGATACTCACAGGACATATTGAAGACAAGAGCAACAGAGGAAAACAATAAGGGACCTAGTGAGCTTGAGTAAATGGATAGTAGAACAGGTTTTAGGAGTGATAAGAAAATTTACTAAACTTTACAAAAGACAGGAAATTGTGGAGAGCCATGACTGCCAACATCTTAAGGGGATGTGGCACATGAAATTAGAAGCCAAAAAATAAATATAATTTATCCAATGTGACTCGTAGAGACAGGCCCTTCGGTGTACTGTTGTCATATTTGGGCATGTGTGGCCCAGACCTCACTATCCAGCCTTGATAGAGTTCGAAAGCATCTCCAAGCCCTTGTGGGCGATGAATTATTCTCCACCCTTCAACCTCTCTCCTACAGGTGGGATGTGGCAAGCCTTTCCCTGCTCTACCACTACTTCTACAGAAAGTGCCCAGACGAACTACATTCCCTGGTCCCTCCAAGGCAAACCTTCACAGTAAAAAAAAAAAACACCCTACCACTTACACAGTAGATTACTTCATCAAAAATTAATTCCACTCGAGCAGCTTCCTCCTGCAAACAACTGTGGAACAGACCCCCAACAAGATATTTCCCCTGATCACCACAATCTTAACCTGTTCAAGGCCAGGGTTAACCGGTATCTTTTCCTCCTATACACACAAATGCCCCCACCCCCACCAATCATAATTGTCTATCTTGAGTGGCACCTGGACCTCATAAAGGGTGAACCTCGCTGTATAAAAAAAGAAAAAAAAATTACTTATACTTTAGAAGGTAGTTACACTACAGGCAAAAAGTTTGGGACTGAAACTCATTGTCATAAACAAAAATAGAAAAAAAAAAAAAAAAAAATCAGAAAATGAAATTTAAAAAAAAAAAAAATCTGGATAAATATCAAGACCTTGCTGGAGGACAAAGAAAAATCAGAAATATGTAACTACTTCAACCACAGGAACAATTTTAATGTTGTAATGGTATTATTATTATCAATATTATTATTTAGATAGTATATTTTTTATCAATTTTCATATCTCGGCTTGAAATGGGACAGTGTCTGAGTTAGAAATATGACCAAAAAAACAAACAAAAACACCATCATTTATCTTGGTATATTTTATGGCAAATAGATGATTTATTTTATATGTTTGCTATGTCGGCAACATTTTAAAGGTTGCCAGTCTAAGGGAGATAACTCTACTTAACATCTTTAAAGACTTGCATGTGAAAATGAAACCGGTTTTGCAAAATCAGTTATTTTTGACCGCATGGATAAACTTCTTCGAAATAAGATGGGAAATAATACCAACCTGCCGACAATCAGAAATCAACAAGTTTAAAACAATTTATCAGCAATCAAAAAAAAGTGAAAATTAATAAAAGCTTATCACAAAAGTGCTTAGGAGGTTTGATTTTTTTTACAATTTTTTTTTTATTCTTAATGGCACTTAATGACTGGGTCCTATACCCTTGTTTGACAACCAGCTTACCACAGAACAAAAAAACGGCAACCTATTGTAGGAAAATGTATTCAGTCATTCATGAATCTAAAAAGACATGATTGCCTAAGTATGTATCACCTATGGTGCTTAACTGACTGACTAAATGGCACTCCCTTGAGTATAAATGATGATTGACTAGCACCAACAAAAAAAAAAAAAAAAAAATGTTGCCTTATTTTTTATCATTTCTTTCCTACATGAAATGATGACAAAATAGTTCCTGTATAATGACAATTGATTATGTATTATTGTTTGCTGGCTACATTTTCAGTCACAGAGAGATCTCATTTTACAATTTTCATTTTGAGCCCCCATTTTATAAAACCTTCATTTTTAAAAAAATAAAAAAAATAATTGTTTAAAACTCAGTCAAAATTGAATCTATATATATATATATATATATATATATATAAAAATATGATATGGCAATGGAATAATATTTTTTTAAATTAAAAAAAATTATTTAGGTTCTGCTTATCTACTGAGCACTATTTTTAAAAAATAAAAAATACTAAAGAACTTCAAATTATTAACGTAATGTGTTCTTTCCTATGTATTTGCACACACACATTATATATATATATATATATATATATATATATATATACACACACACTGTTTTTTCTTGTGCATATGATGCAGTGTTTCTGAAGTTAAAAAACAAGGAATAAATTACATCCTTGAGTCTGCTATGACACCGTATTACAATCACCCCTGTGTAAATTCTTTGTGAAAAGTTGTACCCTATGTGGGTGGCAGAGTCAGAAAGTAAACTGAAAGAATGGTTAGACAAAGTAGTAAAGAAAAGTGAGAAGCAAGGACTATTAACCATAAAAAAAAACAAAAAAAAAACAGGATTAATAGTCATTCACAAAGGAGAGAACACAAGGTGTGATTAGTGTGTAAAACCTCTTGAGAATAATACGACAATGTAATACAGCCATCTCAATGTAATTTTCTTTTTTAAAGTTGTACCATATTATCCACTGAAATCTCAATATTGTACATACATTTCACCACAAAAATAATTTTTCATGATATTAAAGGATAGAAATGAACCGGATATTTAGCCATTAAATGTTTCTTCTAATTTGTTTTAAAAGTTATTTTCAAGGAAAGGTGCTAGCTAGACATACCTGGTAATACATTTACAGGTGTTAATTAATCTAATTATACTTTTCTGTCTGATTTGACTTTATTATATATAACTATGAAAATAAATAATATTGACTTTCATTAAGATTGAAGAGAGAAACAAATATGGCTGACATATCAAATACTTTTGTAAATAATTGTTATCAACACCTGCCTACTTTGTGTTTTATTATCTATTGTGCTGAGTGGATTTGCAATTTTGCTGTTTCAAATAAGAGGTATTTTAAGCTGAGTAAAAGTTTCTGAAGACATGTTTAAGAGATTACCCTTTTTTTAGCCTTCAATTTTTGTTCAAAATTTCTTGTATTATGTACAATGAAATCTTTTGTTGGATGGTCAGCAATTAAACCAGCTCCCCTACTCCAATTTATTGCAAGTGAGGTGGTGGTTATCAATCCTATAGGATAAAAAATAAGACCTATAAAAGGGCAGGAGAACTCTTGATAAATCTACTGCCAGCTAACTAGAAATGGTGTCTCAATAAAAGCACTGTGGAGAAGGCAACGGGAAACAGCTCCACTATCAATTCATGGAAATTGACAATGTTATTCTAAGTATGAATATATTTATTTTTGTTTCTATTTTTCCTTAAAACTTCCTCATTGCTTACATACTCTGTCTATAGTATTCTCAGTATCTTTTTGCAGAACCCCATTTCCGTTGCCTTAAGTCACCTTTGTCTGTGAGGAAATTGTCAGCATTCATTGCCGTATAGCAGAATTGATATTACATCACAGTTCAGAACACTTGTTCCCAAAAAAATTTCCCTGTTAATGATTTTAGCTTTTGAAAAACATCTTCCACTATTTCAATTGCACTTTCCCAAGCATTTAAATTTCTGTATTTGCTTCAGTCTGACGTTTCCAATTCATAGCTTGCAACTTTGGTGGTTCCTCAGAAGAGGGAATTGCTTAGAAAAAAAGTGACTAAAAAGTTATCTCCCCTGGTATAGACAGCCAAATGAAAATGTCTACAAATCTGCATTTAACCATCAGCACTGTTTTCGCCAAGCAAAACGTTAGTCCTGCCAATGCAAGTTGAATTTGAATTTTTTAGTTGTGTAGTCATATCCTGTGGCAACACCTAAAACAATCTTGACCGAAATTGAGAGCCGGGCTACTACAATTTCAAATATATAGAACTAATATATAAAACACTATATTTTGAGGGGATTCCTTACAAAGTGGGAGATTTATTTGAAGGTGATGTAGAGTGCTAAATGTTAAGAAAATTCTGTTAAATTTTCAGGAGGCTATCAAATATGATAGGCACTTGAAGAATGCTGAAAGATAAAATGGTTGAAATGTGACTAGAAGATGAAGAAAGCAATTTTAATAAAGTAATGTAGATATTTATTAGTCGACCATTCATCCTTACATTGAATATTACTGCCAAATCAATCTAGTTGTTTTTGCTATGCATTTAGAGATTCTTGATAAAATACAAAGAGAAATCTGCAATGTTTTTGGTCCTGACCTGGCATCTCAACTTCAGTAACATTCTCACTGGTATAATGTAACTTTCCTGTGTCTTTTCTATAAATACTTCCATGGTAATTGTTACTGATGAACTTTCCTCTTTGATATTTGTGTTCGGTGACTTTAACGAACACCATACCATGTGGCTTAAACAACACTCTGTAACTGACCCCACTGGCATACAAACCCTTAACTTTTCAATCACTCAATCCCTCACACAAGTGGTTGACTTTCCTACACATTAACCCTGACGGTAACACTTCCCTTTTTGATCTGTTTCACCTCCATCCCTATGCAGCTCTGCCCTCTTGGCAACTCTGATCATACTGTAGTGTCTGTTAACATCTTCTACTCCCCCACCCAAGAACCTCCTACTACCAGAATATTTTTCTGTTATCAATGAGCAGACTGTGACATACCCTGGAATGTGGTTTTTAAATCACCCCATTCAAAAATGTGCGTCTGAGGTCTCCTTCTGGGCAAAAGCTGGCATCGAGGCTTTCATCCCAGCAAGAAAATATAAAGTTAAATTGCACTCATCTCCTTGGTTCTCAGCTGTTTGTTACTTGAGATGCATGCTACAGAAGCATTTTATGGACAGTGGGGCTTGTCCCACAACCACCATCCATTTTATATATATATATATATGGGCACCTCGACGTGGTGTAATGTTTAGCAAGCTTGTCTTGCTAGAACATATTACGACTGAGTAGTGAGTTCGTTCCTCACTGGGTGCTCCATACTTCCAGCCTTGTGCCACATCTAAGCAGCGCTTAGAAAATAATTATTATATATATATATATATATATATATATATATATGACTAAACCAATTTATCAGTAAAGTGTCAATGACCCTATACTAAAAGTAATGGCCATAACACTAACCTGAAAACCCCAAATGAAAAAGGAAAAAAAAAATTTTAAAAAAAAGAATGAAAAAAAAAAAATCAGGGACTATATAGTGAAAGACTGTTTAAAAAAATAACTAACCTATAATTATAAACTATGATTTTGAATAGTGAAAAGTTCACTGAAATATAGTGGAAAATTTCAGTTTACATCTGAAATTGAGAAAATACAAACTAATCAAAATGGTCACAAAAAACTTATGGCAGCAAAATATGGGTTAAATAAATTAGAATGTTACTTAGATATATTAAATGAATTAAAAGAGTAATGATTTTAATAAAAATATTATTTTCAATGTGCCATGGCCCTCGAGATTTCCTTGGTAGCTCTTAATATTTTTTTTTTTTTTCCTTTTTGCTATCTCTCCTAACCTGCCTGTTCTACCAACAATTTGACCAAGCTTGTTTTGCTTTTACTTCTATATGCCATGTTCCTTCTGGATGTTAATGATCATGGCTCTCCACAATTTCCAGCCCTTTGTAGCTCTTGATAAAATTAATCTTTTTTTTCTATGTCTCCTAATCCCTGTTTTGCCAACCATTTACACAAGCTCATTCTTTTTCAACTTCTGGATATTGGCAGTCATGACTCTCCACAACTTCCTGTCCTTTGTAGCGTTTAATAAATTGTTTTTTGCTATCTCCTAATCTGCTTGTTCTACCAACCATTTACACAAGCTTGTTTTCCTTCTACTTTTCCAATGTTCTATGTCCCTTCAGGGCATTGTTGATCATGGCTCTCCACAATTTCCTTGCCCTTTGTAGTGCTTAGTAAATTTTGACTTTTTGCTCCCCTAAACCCTGTTCTGCCTTCAAAGTGTCACCTTTCCAAGAACTCATTATTTACCTTAGAAATTTCAACTGTCTCTTCCTGATAAGTTTCCTTTTTGTCTCTGTTTCTACTAAAACTTTATTGTTGCTCACATGTTCAGTCCATGTCACATGAGTTTTTTTATATTCAGCATCCTTCCATAAATCTGCCATTTGTTGCCACAAGCTGCTGCTTCATCTGTGATGAGATTTTTCAGCATTCACTGCCATGTACGAGGGACCGATATTACATTACTCTTCAGTACTCTTTCTTTGTTTCTAATGAAATCTTTCTGTTTCTTAATACTTTGCTTAGCTTTTGGAAGGCATCTTTCCTTATCCCAATGCACCTTCAGATTTAGGAACATATCGCTTTCTATGACTTTTACCACCCATAAAATGTTAGTTTTTTCCAACAACCTTGCTTCTAACACATTAGTCCCACAAAGTTTTGTTTTGATTTATTAAAACAAAACCCAAAAACAGATATAGAATTTATGTTATAATTATTTTTCAAATACATAAGGGAAACAATTAGAGGCCTTGACCATAAGGATTTTTTTTTTCCATAGTGATGTTCATCCTGTACAAGTCTCAGGAGTCACTTGATGTAGAGAGTTACAAAGTAAGGGACACAGTATGTATGGACAGCGGCGGAACATAATGGTTAACTCTAGAGTTGAACAGATCAGGATTATAGTGATCAAGAAAAATCATCTTGGAAGTTGGATCTTCAAGATTTGATGACAAAACTATGTGAAGATAGCAAAACTGCCCTAGTATGTCTCTGTAGAAACAATTAGTATCGAAGAATGGCAAAGAAGATAGAGGTTCATCAGCGAAATTTTAAGGCGGGACCCAAACAATGACCAAAACATAGCACTGACCTTGGACACTGAAAGACAAAGGAAAACCCAAGGACAATATAATAAAGAACTATGCTTAAGAAAATAAGAGGTAGTAACTCAAACACATGCACCTGCTAAAAATAATGTTTATAGTAATAAGATATACACATTTTATATAAGAATTAACATTCATTTTTAATCCATGAGGACACAGGTTCAATCCATGCTGGAGAGCATATTATCTTTATTTGTTTTTTGTGAATGCACAGGCTGAGAGATGTAATACAAACTCTTTAAAATAAAAATGGGGCATCTATCTACTATGATAACATTTGAAGTAATAAACAAATTATATATATATATATATATATATATTACAATTCCAATGTAATAAATTATAACCATGGAATATTAGTGTTTGAACTTATATATATATATATATATATATATATATATATATATATATATATATAGGAAAAAGTGTGGACATTGTTCCCAACCAATGTTGATACATGTCCGTTTCATGCTTAAATGAAATCGTCAAATGGCATGATGATTGTGTTTAAGCCTGAAAATGTCCCCAATCTAATATTGGTACCTACATTCACACTGCTTATATTTGCATACACCCTATACTTGATAATGAGCACTTCTCTCCAATAAATATAGCATACCTTATAAACCTTTAACATACACACATATATATATATATAACACACCCACAGGTATGCCAAAGTCATCCAACCTTGGCATACCAGTATGTATGGTGCCTAGTATCATGTATGACTCACTCTAGCCATGCCAAAGTATGTAACACTGGGACCTCAGAGTGTTAATCAACAAAGTATGTAACACTGGGACCTCAGAGTGTTAATCAAAAAAGGAAAAGAAAAAAAAAGGAAACAAAGAAAAAAAGGAGGAAAAAAGACTACTAACTTGATGGTAATTGCTGAAAATCACAGGAAAATGGATTAAAAAGTTAAAATAAAAGATGAAATGTGTCGAAAATTTATATTTCAAAATAATAAAATGAAATCCTGAACATTTCCAAGGAGAATGAAACCTAAAATTTAATTAGACAGAATTCAGTAAGGTTGAGCAAAACCAAAACTATCTGTTCTTCCCCACTTCCTATTGATAAGAAAGAGACAATGTATCCTCAAAGGTGTTGATCCTGGAAAATAGAAAAACGTTTATTGTTGCTAAAAAAAAAAAAAAAAAAAAAAAATCTAAAATTGTCCTGGACAAAAACCCAGGAAAAATATCTGGTTTGAATCAGCCAACTGGAAATTGGTGGACGAGTTTGTTCATTTTAATTTCTGTGACAGTCATCAAAATTTTTATGACCAACATTATTTGGATACAAGTGATAAAGAAAAATTATTACTAGCCCTGGAATGACCATGGCTGTGTTGCATGGTTGATTGAGAAATCACCTAAAACAACCAGTATGAGACAAGCTGAAAAAGGAAGATTAATGACTGGAAATCCCTTTTTTGCCTACACATACTAAAAGTTTAGATTTATCGCAAGGAAAGTTGTACCAGCCCTTGAGGTGGGCTGAAGTTGGATGCCAAGAAAATGGGAGAAGGAAGAGAAAGATTAGCACTGCCAATATGGGGAGATGGTTCAAGATGAGACATGAAGGGAGTTGGAGTTATGTCGGTTTGATTCCTCTGACCACTCTCAAAAAAGGGGGCTGGACAACCCCTAAATTTGGAAAATTATGCAAACATTTTGAAAATATGGGATTTTAGAAAAGGTTGATGCTAAGTATGGAAGACAACTGAACCCCATACCCTCATCAACCAGATGCAGGATTCCATATAAGCTGAAATTTTGGACAACTTAGAAAGTTCCCACATTACCACTACTGGAATCTACATCATTCACCTAGCCCTCTTGACCAAGATCTTATGCTGGCCCTGAAGACCAGAACATAGAAATTTAAATTACTAACCTGGGCTGTAAATGCCAAAAGGTGATCCCAGTGTCATTTTATTATAACAGTAAGTGGGAAGTGTTGAAACTGCTGTATACAACAAATCGTATATAAACCAAATTGTTGTTATATTTTAACCTGAGTTAATTCTTTATTGCAAAAAATTCTGTTTTTGTGTATCTCCCAACAATCAACCTGTTCTTCAGTTCCTGTTTACTTCAGTGATCTTCTCACCCTCTGAGATCAAAAACATAACATGACAGAGGAGTGAAGGATTAGGAGGGAGACAAATGCCATTTAGATCAATGAAACCATGCTCATCAACATGACACCAGCAGCAAACTAGCAATGTGTCAACAAGTGAGGAGTCAGCTAGATGGTAACCACAGTTGTCTGAAGGAGTCTGAAGACCAATGCAGGGGATGGGTTACATTATTGGTGCTGTGACTAGGATCAACCAGGGGTTACAAGTGTTGCAACTGGATGTGGCATCGATTCCTCAAATGGTCAGAAGACATCTAAGGATTTTGAGCTATGATATCATGATAGCTATCCACAACTTCTTGATATTTGTAGGGTCCAGATTACACCTCTTCACAGCATCCCATAACTACTCAATTGGGCACATGTCAAACAAACATGATGTTAAAACAAATGAATGCCGTTAGAGAACAAGGACACAAAGTAAATTTACCATGGGTGCATTGTCATTGAGTAATGGCTAACAAGTCAATCTCAGGGTCAATCTATAGTGGAGAGGGGTCATTACTTAGTAGGTGCCTCATAATTGTAGCCTTATGCCAGACTAATAACATATTTGCAGGCCTTTTTGGTGGTTGAGTTAGTTGTATTAATACCAGTTGTCCCCACTGGTATTAATGGCTAGTGTTCAAGCCTTAAAATCTGAAGGTCATTTTTGAAGATAGGAAAGCCTGTGTTACTAGGAAGATTGGTGCAACACAATCTTATGACCCCTATTTCCTACACTCCTTACCTTTGACCTAGTGAAGAACTAAGATAGGTAAATGTCAATACTAACAAAAATTATTCATTTTCTTTTTCATGTTTTTTTATATTTTTTCTACTTATTGTGATGCAAAAGTTTCCAGCATTCTTTGACAAAATCTTTATATAAATTGATGACAATATTCAATCAAAGAATTTTCACTGATTTTTTTTTTTGACTTTTATAAAAGTCTGCATTCACTTTTGATTCGAGGAATTCTTTAAGGATTTTTTAAAAATATGTCAAAACTGTTTACCATAGAAGGATTGCTTCATGGGTTGTTTTTTTTTTAACAGTGGTGTTCACCCTATACAAGGCCTGAGAGCCGCTCGAGGTTGAGGCTTACAGAGTAAGAGGCACAGCTTCTGAAAGCCATGTGTAGAAGATAATGGTTAACCCTAGACTTGACCAGGTTAAGATTTTTTAAAATTGGTATCACCCCAAAGCAAGGCAGTAAAGCCACTAACATGTAAGGGGGAGCAACCTTTTGGGAGTCGGTTCCACAAGGCAGTGGTTTGTCAGAAGACGATGCTTGAATGGAACTTACATCTCATCAGGAGAATACAAAAGGAATGAGAGAGAAGTTTGGTACAATTTGCGTGGCTTGGCGGGTCTTAGCTGTGAAATTTAGGACTAGTGGAAGTAAGGAGTGTAGTTCATCTGAACACTCCATGTAAATCATGATAGAGCAATGAGAGGCTTGTGATATCTTGTCTGTGAGAAAGAGGTTACAGAGTAGAAAATGATTTGACATCTACAAGGACATGGATATACTTTTGGACTCAGACTGAAAAGTGAGGAATGGATAGCTCCTTCCCATATATGGCTGCAGTACTTCATTTTCAGCCTGATATGGCTCTTGTAAAGATTAAGGATAACAGCAAGAGTCAGGTACTTGCTAGAGCAGTACAGGGAACTGACTATTTTCCCAGCACCTTTAGTGATGGATCATATGTATGAGTTCAACTTGAGGTTTGGGTTGAGTAAGTTCCAATAGGCAGTCAAGGCATAGAGCCTCTCTGAGTGAACATCCATTCATCATGATTGCTGAAAGCTATGGGTCATATCAGCTATTTTTATCTTTGAGGCATTGAATGTAACCATCCAGTTTTTTCCCCTCCTATTGAGCTGTTAGAGTTAGGTCAGAGGAGAGATCAGCTGCCCAAACTCTGGTCATCAAGGCTTTTGTCGGTGCATGTACTGTTTACCATCAGCATAGATATTCACAAATGATCGGATGATACTTTTCAGCAGATCATTTATGCAGAGTAGGAAGAAGGTTGGTGAAGGTGTCAGGTCTGGAGAATACACCTTCATGTGGAAGAACTTCCTATACCAGTTCCATTATTATTGTCTGCTGTGCTGCATTTGCAGCAAAAACACAAAATCAAATTTCTTGTTTAGAGAAAGATCTTTACTGTTCTATTAAGTTATTTAAACAAGCCAATTGCTCATTTTAACATTGCAGTCTGCTGTTTGTCTAAGTACCAGATTTATTAGTGGTTTTGTGTTACTACCTAACATATGTCATTTTTTAAAAAGTATTGCATCTTCATGTGTCAGTTCATGTCATATGTCATTTAGTATGATTGTTCCTAATTTTGATAACATTTTTATTGATGCTGAATTGTTCATTAATTTATGCTTAATACTTCTAATTATATATGATTATATAGGTAGGCAAATGATGAAATTGAAAAACTAAGTAATGCATTTTGTTTTCAGAATGAATGTTCTCAGACTAATAATGGCTTCATTATAGTTATGTGGGCTAAGACCGAATACAACAAATGCTAGTTACAAATGTTAAAATTTAAATGGTATTTGTTGCATTCCACATATATATATACATATACACACACACTTTATTTTATGATATTACATCAAAAACATGTGAATGATGCTACATAAATGCAATCATGATTTGATATGGTTTTTGATGTAATATCCTAAAATAAAGAATATTGCTCTTCTATTGAGCCTCCTTTAATGTTATGAACGGCAGAATTTATATTTGGTTCACTCTCATTTCATGTATATAATGAGTACATCAATGAAATCATTACTCTGGAGAAGTCCGTTCTTGAAATATAATGCATCACTTAGGTTTTTCTACCTTGTCATTTGTTTAACTGCTGTTAGTCTTATATATAGATGTATATATTTAATGTGTTGTATTTTGAATGTATTTTAACTTTGTTTTGCTGGCCTAAAAAGTAACATCATTGTTTAATGAGGGGAAAAACAAAAGAAACTTACTCTTTTAAATATTACAGAATCACCAGATCCAATGAACATACAAGAAGAAGCCTCTCATATGAAACCAGAAGGTGATTAAATATTTTCTAGATTTTATTTTTCTAAAAATTATTCTTAAATGCAAATTCAATTTGTTTTTGTTTGTAAAAATGAAACATAACATAACACAGAAAATCTTACAGAAATCATTTTCTTTGTTTTTTCACTTTGAACATTATTATTATTCTTTTTTGTTTTTATCAATGGAGTCTGCTTTATGATCTATATAAAGTTATGTAGTTCTCAGCTAATGTCAGTGATAGGCGTTTTATCCCCCTCCCACTCAAATAAAGGGTATAATTTTGAATGCAGATTTTCAAGGCAGGCTAGTTCTTTCCAATTAGGAAATAAAAGGTAGGAAGATTATTATGTGGCAATCTCCTATCATTTGGTTTAATCTGAGTAAATATCAATAATTTCTTTTTGAATTTCTGGAATAAGAAGTTTTATTTAAAATGTATTAAAGTACTGATGACAGTAATTGTGGGTTCAATCGTTGGGCTTGGAGACAGGGTGCACAATAAGTGAGCAGTGCTTACAACAAAAGACAAAAGACAACAAAAGACAAAACAACAAAAAAAACAAAACAACAAAAAACAAAACAAAGCAACAAAACAAAACAAAAAAAAAAAAACACAAACAAAACAGAAAAACAAACAAAACAAAAAACAAACAAAACAAAAACAAAAAACAAACAAAACAAAAAACAAAACACAACACAACATGAGATATCTCAAGACATGGAGAGCATAACGAGAACCATCTACCCTGTATATTAAATAAAGGAATTGGTTCAAAATTATTAACAAGCACCCAAAGAATGCTGGAGAGCACAACAGCCAAAACATTGTGATAATAACAACAAAGATGAGGACATTAGTCTGAATATCAATATTGTAAATAATGAATCATTTAGTTAATGAGGTCTGCCTAATGGATGATATAGTTGGCTATTTCCTCATAAATACCATAAATTTGATTTTCAAAATAGCAGATATTACCCAATTTGAAGGTTTGTGCTATACAAATTTCCTGCCTCCATTTTCTTTAATCCGGCCTTATGCTAAACTAACTTCTTGCAAAAAATTCCTGTTAACTTTTGAACACTGATAATTGAAAAAGGCATTTGAATATGAATGCCTAATCATCTTGGATTTAATAATCAACAAATGCTATTTTGATTGGGCACTAATTTCAAAAACCCTTTTAATACTTTCTACCACATTATTTTTTGTTAATATTTCATTAAATGTTAGAGGTGAGGCATTGTCAAGTGACTGGTGATGTGGGGAAGAAAACAGAGTGAGGGAATTAACATAAGTATGAGAAATGCAATGCACAATTATTTTAATGAAGTGTTAATAGTGAGGTGATGTTTGCTTTAAAGATCACCATTTTCACAGTAGAAGACCAGAAGTTTATATATATATATATATATATATATATATATATATTTTGGACTTGCCCGTTATATTCAACATATGAGTGTCAAGCAGCTAAGTTCCTAGGAACCAACAGTCAGACACCAATACATGATTTATAGTGCTGAAGGCTTCATGCAGAACCAACCACACTTTTTGAAGAGCTGAATATAGGGACCTGGTGCACTATGTGTCACAAGGTATCCAAACGACCCTCCACAGGTTTTGAATTCAGAGTTGTCTTTCTCCTAGACCAGTTGCCACCCAAGGCTATAGAACCCAGTTTGTCCTGCTATTTACCCATAGCTGGAGGGAGAAGAAGAGGATTCACACCTTTCCCAAGAGTATTAGCACGTAAGGGAATGTAATGGATTCGACTGGAATTAGAACTTGGCTCTGATTCCTCAATCTGAGCTGCTATCCACTGTGCCTCCTATATATATATATATATATATATATATATGTGTGTGTGTGAAAAATGTGTGGGTATGGAGTCTTTAGGGACTCCTCAATCACTGATTTGCAGATATTTGATATTTTCCCCATTTGATGTTAGTTGTCTGAGTCTAAAAAAAAAAAAAAAAATAAATAAATAAATAAATAAAAGTAATATATATATATATATATATATTAGTTTATGAAAAACTAGGTAATCCATATGGGTAAACCTAAGGAGGATAAAATCCAGAGCAAATAATTTAAATAAAAACAGACCACTTTAAGGTTCCATGTAATAAATTATTTCACCAAAGCCCTTTTAAAGGACTGTGGATCATCAGACTACTTCCAAACAAAAAATGAAAAGAAAATTGACATTTTTGACAGGCTGTATTAAACATATGTAAATTAATGAAGTGAAGGGGGAGAGAGAAGACATGAGTGAGTTTGCAGATATTGACACATTTAAACGGTTGACTTAACGGAAGTTATATATTGATATTGAAGTGGTAGAGAAAAAACCCAGAGAGAAAAAGAGAGAAGGAAGTTATGAGAGAAGATGTCACTAATTTTCTTTGTAAAAAAAAGGCTAGAAACAGATACTGTTATTTTGCTTTACTTTGAAAGTGTTATTTTGGGGGTTCATAAAGATTATAATGTTTGATATAAGTTTGAATGTCTCTAGACCATCTACCAATAATTTAATTTGATGTTTGTTAGTGATTTAAATTTTTTTTTTTTATTAAATTTTGGGAATTTTCTATGAAATAGTAAATTAGAAAAATATTCATAGAAAGTACATTAAAAGAATAAAATTTTATTTTAAAATATAAGTTTACTTCCAGTAATCTTTTTTTTAATCTCTTTAAAAAAATTTTTATTGATTATTAAGTTGACATCTCTATCCATTTGAATTTTGTTCATGAATTTAACTCGTGACTGTTTCTAGATAGGTAATCTCTTTTACTTAAATTTTAGTTAAGTTAATATGGGGTAATATTTGAAGGTAATATTAAAGATCTTGCTCTGTCATATACTGTATACACACCCATGCAAATATCACATATACAAACATTCCTTCTCTATCCCCCCTCACTTCCTCAATTTACATATGTTTAATACGGCCCGTTAAAAATGTGTCAATTTTCTTTTCATTTTTTGTTTGGAAGTAAAGTCTGATGATCCGCAGTCCTTTAAAAAGGGCTGTGGTGAAATAATTTATTACACGGAACCTTAAAATGGTCTGTTTTTATTTAAATTATATATATATATATATATATATATATATATATATATATATATCATTAATATTGCAAAATTATATTCATCCATTATCTTTATCTAGTTTTGCCCTTTAGTGAATTTCCATGTATGGATAAGAGCATTTTTTTTTTTTTGGTAAATCTTCAAAGCTGCTCAACAGATTCTTGCTAAAAAAGTTAATTTAAAAAAATAGCCTTTATTATTTGGTGGGCATAATCTTAACATAAGATATGACAAAGATACAGAAAACAAACAAGTATTGCTACAGAAGTTAGTAAAGGAAAGCAAGAAGAAAGGACTAAATATCAACAGCAAGAAGATGGAATGCATTGTTGTCGCCAAAAGGAACAGCCCAACATGCAAATTACAAATTGAGGATACCAACATGAAGCAAGTACAATAATTTAAATATCTAGGAAGCATTTTAACAGTGACAGAAAGTGCAATACTAAAATCTGAAGGTGCATTGGGATAATGAAAGGTGCTTTCCAAAAGCTAAGCAAAGTATTAAGAAATGGGAAATTTTTGTTAGAAATACATAAAAGAGTACCATCAATCCTTCTCTATGGCAGTGAATGCTGGGCAATCTCATTAAAGATAGAGAAGAGACTTGAAGCAGCAAAAATTTGTTTCTATAAAAAAGAATGTTGAGAATACCATGGAACAGTTTTTTCTTCTATGCAACACCTTTGAGGATGAACATTTCAGGCATGCTCAGATTAAGCATGATCTCTAAAGAGGCACTTGCTTTGATTTGTGCAGTCTTAGAAATGTGCTGTGTGTGTGTGTATATATGTTGTTGAGAGCAAGTTATATAAACCATACGAAAGGTCAGAACAACCAGAAGCCAACCTGCCTCATCTTGCTGACAATAACTGTATTGTAGTTTGGTCCTCATTGAAAGGTCCCATGTTGTTGCCTTATCCCAATTTAAATTAAATTAGTAAATTAAGACTGCCTGCTAATAATAATACTGAGACAATACAGTCTTCTTTCCTTACTGCATTTTGTTTCAGTCAAGTTTAGGCTGAATATATAATGGCTAGCTGCTCACTTCCAAGTATACCCATTTGATAAGATGTCTATGCAATTCCTGTTGCAGATACTTGCTCAGACACATTTGTATTTCATCAATACCTCTGGTTCATACTGCAACTATGCTGAAGGGACTTTAGTTACAGTTTCTAGGAGAGAGAGAGTGCACAGTCTGGTGAGATCAGTAGTTGAACAAGGCCAGAAGGTTCAAACCCTCAGCCCTGAGGAGTTAAATTCATGCTAGAAAAACCACCAACAGTTTCTGAATATCCCTAATTTTATTCAAATGTATGGGTCAAGCTGTGGCATTTTTTTTTTCAGTGTTTTCTTATAGTACCACATGCTGGAATTGTCTAACTGCTATTATCATAATATTGCTTCAGAAATCAACCATGGTTAGATTCAAATCTACGTTATACTCTGCTTCAAACAGGTCTCTTTCCGATTCACTTTACATGTTGGCTGGATGTGGATGCTAAGAAAATAAAAATAAAAAAGTTGCTATCTGTGCAGGGGCTCTGAGCATCACATCCAAATCCACAAATCACCTCAAAAATAAATAAAATACAATATAAAAAAGGAGCTAATCATGAATATTGCTGCTAAAGCAAAAACATAAAAAAATAATGAGTCATGATCTGCCACATCTGGTTTTAAGAATGTCACTCCCAACACTAAGCAGTTGCAGCAAATGGCAAGTTGTCAATGTCACTACCAGTAACTGATCAACCAACCCAACACACACTTCAACTCTAGGTCCTACCAACTCTATTCTTCCAAGTTGCTTCCCTTGCTCACAAAGAGACATTCCACTCAGATTCTTTGTATCAGCAATACGAAGAATTTTATCTTAACAGTTCTTGTCTTTTAGCCTCACCAATGGTATTTGTTTTTGTTCTCTCATGCTACCATATACACATTTATAACACCTGGTTTCATGATCAGAACATTAATAGTCTAATAACTTAGCCATGTGCACATGTTAAATAAAGTCCAAAAGTGTCAGGTTTTATATAGTTAACAATATTGCAACTGTTACGTTTAAAATAAAATATATTATTTTACAAGAAATAATAGACTATGATTTTCTTTCTATGCAAAGTGGCCTTTCAATCATGATTCTCCACAACCTCCTAATTTTTTTGTTCTTGGTAACAATTTCACCTTTATATTTCTTCTGTTTCTCTTGCTATTGACATACTCTGTGAGAATGTTAAATTCTTCAAACCATTCCTTATGGATCTCAGGTTTTAGCCATTACTGTTGTCACATAAATTGGGAAAGGGGGATGGGTTTGCACTCATTCCCACTTTGATTCAAACCAACAATACTGCACTTGATCCAATAATTTTATAAAATTTTTCTCTAAAGGTTTGTAATGAAAATATAGTACTTTTTATTAAACAATTTCCCATGCCATAAGCAAACATTTTATGTTAAATTATTATACTGCTTTTCAGATATTGTCTTGTATGAGTGGTTAATTTTACAGAAAACATTTTCTATGAATTTAATCATATTGCTTTCTCACACTGCAAGATGTTAAACATTATGTAATCATTTTTGTACTCATCTCTCTCTCTCTCCCTAATTTATCTACTAAATGGAGTTTGCTAACAAAAAAAAAAAAACAAAAAAAACAAAAAAACGAACAAAAAATTAACTGACTTTTCTTCTAACACATCTATGTTGTTGTCTAGTTGTAAAGACCAAAGTTGTAATTGAGTCTGATTTTGTCGACTCTGACGAGGATGATGTTATTGAGTTCTTCGACTGTGCTCAACAGTTTGGACATTTTCTACAGTAAATTGGAGATGAAGACAAAGTAAAAGGTTTGCACAAAATACTATCTTTTTTGGTGGAGATTTATTTTGCAGGCTCACTAAAATTTTACTTTCTTGGTTGGAAATCTAAGGTACCAGTGTCCTTTCTCTTGTCTTAAAAAGAAACCTCATCTCTTAAAACACACACACACACACGTGTGTGTGTGAACATTGACATGTGATAATAAAATTGGAAAGTTATCATACTATTATGTATTAATATATTACTACATGCCAAAATATACAATGTCGGCAACTGAAGGATCAAACGGGAAGAATTTCTATGTTACATCCATAGAAAGGACTTCATTAGACTAGTTTGAAATCCCTTCTACAGACAAAATATAGTATCATCTTTGATGATATTTCAATTTTTACAGTACATTTTATAGATATGTGGAAGAGAGATTAACATTGGCTTTTTGATGTCCACTTATATATACATACTTTATCCCTGATATTGAGCACTTTAACAAATTATATATATATATATATAAAAAAACATATATATATTATATTATATATATAAGCAAATATATGGATATAGATCCGACAGTATGAAGAAAAATATATGGGAAAAAAACAAACAAAAATCCTAATATGCAATTATGCTGTTTTAATGTTAATATAATGTCAATGTCGGACGTTTCGGTCTAGTAGACCATCTTCAGGACATATTCATAAAACATAATTAACATTAGACTATATTCAATTCAACATGAAAAGACGACGGACATAAGAGTAAGACTAATTAAAACAGACAACTGAAATTTTTCAAGATCAGCGTTCTGTAGGCGGATTTATGAGGCAGGCATAATATCTATCTCACGCATGGTGAATACTAGACCTGGCTTCTTTAATATTTCCCCTTTCCTAGCAAGATTAATGCTTGACAAAAGTACATATAAGTTTTAGATTAAAATAAAATTCTTTTCATTTTTCATTCAAAATACTATATTTTAGGAATATGCTTTCACAACATCGCCGACGTGATCATATTGAAACGGAACGCTGATCTTGAAAAATTTCAGTGGTCTGTTTTGATTAGTCTTACTCTTATGTCCATGGTCTTTTCATGTTGAATTAAATATAGTCTAATATTAATTATGTTTTATGAATATGTCCTGAAGATGGTCTACTAGACCGAAACGTCCAATGTTGACATATTTACATTAAAACAGCATAATTGCATATTAGGATTTCTGTATATTTT
This sequence comes from Acanthosepion pharaonis, assembly GCA_903632075.3. Classification (NCBI taxonomy): domain Eukaryota; kingdom Metazoa; phylum Mollusca; class Cephalopoda; order Sepiida; family Sepiidae; genus Acanthosepion; species Acanthosepion pharaonis. Next base: position 6,610,214 of record CAHIKZ030002722.1, on the reverse strand, counting down.
TTCATATATATATATATATATATATATATATATATATATATATATATATGTATGTAACATTATTATTAAAAATAATATAAAAAATTATTAGCATATCTTATAATTCCTACTACTTTTGCAGAATATAAAGCCATGAACACATACTCACAATAAGTTAGGCAATGCAAGATAAATAGTTTGGCGCATTCTGTATAACATTACTGTAAGTTATCTTCTATGAACAGAACACTGAAGTTGTGTTCTCCTGATATACTTAATATGGCGTGGTGTAGTGTAATGAACAGATAAAAACACTTATGACTGAATAGTGAGTTTGTCACGGGGTGATCTGAGCTATGCTTAGAAAATCAGTATATATATTTTTTATATATATATATATATATATATATATTAAGAAATGGACGAGGTCCGACAATTTATTTATTAAAGACATTTTTATTTATGTTTAACGTTGTTATTTTATAGATACAAATATTTAACCAAATAATCTGTTTATGATAAACAGTATTAAATAACATTTACCGGCCTGAATGACCTCGTCCATTTCTTAACATATGACGTCATTTGTTTACATTCGATACGCCAGAGTTTTATGAATGTACGAAGATTCATGGAAGATTGTAGTTTATAACAGTAAATTCGACCTTGTCTACCATAAGGTTCATGGCCTTGGTTAAGTCACGTATATGACGGTTCCATTATAGGATGCTTCGAATCCTGTCTATGAACGAATATTTTCTATGAAAATTTCACATTCAGGCGGTAAATATTATTTAATACTGTTTATCATAAATAGATATTTGCTTAAATACTTGTATCTATAAAATAAAGGTTAAACATAAATAAAAAATGTCTTTAATAAATAAATATATATATATATATATATATATGCCACATAACTGACTGATTAAATATACTTTAATGGTTAAAAAAAAAGTATTCAGTATTATTGTTTATAAGCATTATAACAGCACAAAAAAATAATGTGGAAAAATAAGTGAAATTACCTGTGTGTGTGTGGGTTTCTATGATTTTAGTAATATGAATTTTATTTTCTATTATTTAATAAATTTAAAATTATACATTAATTACTAATTTTTATTTTTAAATTAATAACTATTTGTGCTCAGTTGTTGACATTAATAGCTATCTGATGATGTATTAAAATTTTGGAATAATACAATAAAAATTTAAATTTCATCTCTGATCAATGTCCCAATCTGTTAATAAATAACATTAATCAGTCAGTTATGTGCATTGCGTGATACATGCTTAGGTGATCATGCATCTTTTAATACATGACTGACGAGGCAGATTTTTTCCCACAGTAGGTTGGCATTTCTTTCTGTGGTAGACCAGTTGTCATTCAAGGCTATAGAACCCAGTCTGTCCTGCTATTTACCCATGGCTGGAGGGAGAAGAAGAAGATTCATACCTTCCCCAAGGGTATTAGCATGTAAGTGAATGTAATGGATTCAACTAGAATTTGAACTCAGAGAGCTGATTCCTCAATATGAGCAATTACCCATTACTCCACCATGCCATTAATAGTCAAAAAACTGCAAAAAGTAAATAAATAAATTAAAAGTTTAAAAAAAAAAAAAAAAAAAAAAAACGAAAAAATTGGCAGAGAAATGGTCTTTTTAGTTTTGGTCTCAGGTAAAAATGCTTGGTAAAGGATTGTACCATACAACACAAATTTTAACTTTAAATAGAAAATCTTTGCAGTAAATAAAAAAAAAAATTTGTCAGAGAAATGTTCTTTTTAGTTCAGGTATTGTGGGGGGGGGTGAAGAAATGCTTGGTTAAAATAATTATATCATATAACATTAATTTACATTATTTTTAAATTTAAAAATTATCTTTTTGTCTTTTTTAGCAATATGAAAATGAAGAAATTTAAATTCTTAATATCAAACATCAGGAAATATATACAAACTCTGACCCACAATAGTTGTTTCACATATCAATTTACTAACCATAACTTAGATGTGGCACAAGGCCAAAAAAGTATGGAGCACTCTGTGAGGATTGAACTCACTACTCGTAGTTGATCTAGGGAGACAAGCTTGCTAACCATTACACTATATCAAACGACCCAGTTGTTTTTCACTTAGTGTATGAAATGTAACACCTATTACAAATCAGAGGTAGAAGTGGGCACTGTAAAGTTTTTTAGCCTGAGTAAGAAGCCCTTCCCAAAAGAATTCAGATTTTTTTTGTCATTTAATTAGATTCAGGGAAGTGGGTTAGGCTGAGAATTTTTCAGCACTCCCTCATAGTATATTAGTATAAAGAACAAGTTATTCTTATCCTATTATATATTTTTTTTTTGCCTGAGAATGTCAAACTCCTTTTCATAAAACAAATCTATACTTAAAGTAAATTGTACCAAATCCTGTTCCTAAAATCATCCTGTGACAACCTCTTGTATTCCTCTCAATTATAAGGGACACTGATATCTCTGAATATTTTTCTCAACACATTCACCTATTTTATTGCACTGCAGTCATTGAGGGGCTAATTCTTTCCTTTGGTTTATTATTTCATCTTTATTTTTCATTCTTTCTAACATGGAATGGCTTCCATCTTTGTTTCTATTCATCTCTATAGAAAAAATACATAATATATATATATATATATATATATTTACTTCCAAGCATGTTCGAAAGTTGGTTTAAATTGGCTGTCTTTAGCAAAAGCAAATTTTATTTTATTCAAATATTTAGCATGAAATTTCAATAAAATTACTTTATTGATCTGGAAAAAACAAACAAAGCAATGAAAGCAGAAATGTCTTTTAATGATAATTTGTAAGCATTTTTCTCCGGTAAGTAAAGTTTTTGAAAACAGAAATATATTTTTATGGCTTAAAATATGACTTATTCATTTTTCTTCAACTTTTGCTTTTTATCAAATCAACATGTTCTTTAATTACCAATTGATAGATTAATTTAAAAATTTTTTTTTTTTTTTTTTTACAGCTTTTACCCATTGCAGTTTATTTAAAGCTAAAAAATATTTTTAGATTGTAAGAATGTTTCTTTTTTGGAGATAATAATGGTTTAGTGATACAAGTCTAACTAATTAATCCATAGCGGTGGAAGAAGAGGTGGATTCATACCTTTGCCAAGGTTATTTGCACATAAGTTAATTTAGTAAACTCAACAGGAATTGGAACTCTGCCCTTTTTAACAATTCTGAGCTGTTATCCATTACACCACCTGCACATCCAAGCTTACAGCATCTGGTATTCCCAAGTGGTTACCCATCTAAGTAATGACCATGTTCAACTTTGCTGATTGTATGAGAACTGGTGTTTCAACATTATGTCGCCATAAACCTAATTATTAATAGTGATATTCCAAGCGTAGCTTAGATGTGGCACGATGCAAAAATTAGGGGGCACCCAGTGAGGATCAAACTCACTATTCAGTTGTAATTGTTCAAGTGAGCCAAGGTTGCTAACCATTACACCGCCTTGAGGTGCCCCAAACCTAATTATTAATATATGCAGTGTGAAATCAGTTAAAAGCAGTAGATTCAGAATAGATTTGAACTTCTCAACTCGGCAGCTTGTCTTACATGGAATATTTCTATTGAGCTCTCTATAATTGGAAAAATATTTAATCTCAAAATGGAGACTAATATAATCTTGTTTTCTTATCTGTTTTCTTAACTTACTTTCCTTTACCGTCGTAATGACAGTCTTATTGTTAAGAAAAAAAAAAAAGTGCCAAAAACAGATTGGAATTGAAAACCCCATGCCTAACTGATTTCTGAATTCACAGCTGTCTTTCTCCTGAATTGGTTGCCACCCAATGCTAGCATGCTCAATCTGCCTTACTATTTAACCCATATCTGGGAGAAGAGATTCATGACTTTCAAGTGTTTAGCGCGAAAGTGAATGCAACAGACTAGTCCACAATTTGAACTTGGATTGCCAATTCCACTTTCCACACACACACACACACAAATGATAAATACCAACAAAACACAGTCGAGATGAGAGTGGTTTTTATTTCCAGTGATCTACAAGGTTCAATCGCTTGCTCGTTCCGGATTATTGTATATCAGTCATGTGAGACTGAGAATTTGTTCAGGGTATAAATGGTCTACTACAAGAGACACATGAAGAAAATCGACATGCATATGTAGTTGAGCGAGAGACTCCCGAGAGAAATATTTCATGAATTTTCGCATAGTTGAGAATTAATCTTTGCTGTTGCAAGTTTCGTCGCTGTCTGAAGGAAGTGCCTTGAGGTTGCTACTGATAGTCTAAACAGTTATGTAGTCAGCAGAGCTTTGTAAAGTTGCCTGCCATGGGGCCCATAACTAATACCAGCCAGATTGAATCTACCTTTGTGAGTGAAAACAGCATTGGCTTTATAGTCGGTCAGTGGTTCAGAAATGTCCACTGTGAAAACCACAAAGACCATTTTCTGACTGGTCAGAAATAGCGATTTTGGACAATATTCCAGGAGTAGAGATGGATTCAATTAAGGTCAGTTTTTGTCATAGAAGCAGTGGATGCCAAAGTGAGCACTTCCATTTGAGTTAAAGAACGGGAGTTCCAACAGGGTACAACACTGCTTACCTTGAGTCTTATTAATATGTAGGAAAGTTATAACTGAGTAAATAATTAAAAAAAAACCCTTACATTTATATATAAAAAAATACTCTTAAAACATCAGAAGCAACAAAACAAGTATTATATTATCTGATTGTTATGTGGTGCTGGAGAAATGAGAGACCGTAATACTGAGTAAAATTGTGAGTTTGGGGTCAAATGTAGATCAAATATTCATCAGAATCTGAAAGAATAAGCAAAGTGAATACAGTGTGTGTGTATATATATATATATATATATATATGAGAGATAGGTGTCCAGATAATGGAGTTGTGTGTGTGTGTGGGGGGGGTTTCTTACCTCAAATCTTTGTTGAATGCTAAAAGATAAATGTTACTATTATGGCCTGAAAAGGGAACTAAATTTTTGTTGATGCATGTGTTAATGACCTGTCCATGTGAACTGCTTGTCCAATAGTGAGAATGTCACATGTTTTTGTGTGTAGAGGAGAAAAGTGGGGTCAATTCTCATTGGCTTAGAATGAGGGAATTAATGATAATTATAATTATTTTTTTTGATACCATAATTAATTTTTATTCATGTTTTATGGACATAAATTCTTTTTGATTCTTCTTTAATAAATTTCCTTCTTTTAATAAGAAATTTCTCTATTGATCTGTTTCTTTCAAGAGAAGCAATAAATCCTACAAAAAGTAGATTAAGAGAAGATATTAAAGTCACAATAATTCCTCCTCTTTCTCCTTATTACCATTAGACTCTGCTGTGTAAAATAGAGCCACAGCCACATGATGCAAGTTGTGGCTATGGCTTCTATAGCATGTAGGTTCTTATGGAGGCAGAATTGTTTTTGAATAAGAGTTGTCTTTCTCCTAAACTGGTTGCCACCCAAGGCCAGTATGCTCACTCTGCCTTGCTATTTAACCCATAGCTAGGAGAAAAGAGATTCATGCCTTTCCCAAGGGCTTTAGTGTGAAAGTGAATGCAACAGACTCGTCCAGAATTTGAACTTGGCTTGCCAATTTCACTTTCTATATATAAATATATATAAAAAAAATAAAAATAAAAAAATAAAAATAGCTGGCCACTCATAATTGAAGATACTTGTCTACTAGGGTGGTTAGCCAATTCCTATTGCAGATGCTTGCTCGAGCACATTTGCATTTGCTCAACACCCACAGAGCCCACCTGTGGTTTATACTGCAACTATGCTGAGCACACCTTAGTTACAGTTTCTAGGAGAGAGCGTGTCATCTAGCAGGGTCAACAATTTGAACAAGGCCAGTACGCTCAACTCCTCGGTCACAATGTCTTGTGCCTTTGTGTTAGCAAAGCTATTGATGGCTATCAAGAGTTACATCTACCCAGTTTCACTCACATGGCTTGGGTCAATCCGTGGTATGGTTTTCAGGTATTTTCCAAAGGTGTCACATTCTGGGATTGACCTCGATCCAGTCTGATAACATCTTTCCTGGCAAATTGACCATGGTGAGATTCAAATCCGGGTTTCATGGCCAGAAAGCAAATGTTCTGACCACATGCCCAAGCTATGTGCCTACACACACAAAATGTTAACAACAATAAATACCAGTACCTCATAAATAATGGACTATTTCATTTTGATCACATGGAAAGATATCAAAGACATCAAAGTTGCTACTTAATTTCACTGAGAAAATGAAAGAAAGGAAAGATAGAAATATTTAACACCTGTTTTAATGAAATGGAGAAAAATTGTTCATTTCCAATCTTTTCATTTGTACCCCCTTACTTCTTAAAATAATGATCAGCATTCATATTTATGATTATTATTATTGCAATATTTTGTTAATGTTGTAGAATTCGCCATGAGCTTATCCAATCACTTACTGAAGTATTATGATTCATCAGAAAATTCAAATAGGAAAACCATAAAATTTTTACACTTACACTATTTATATTATTTGGACTGTTGTCCTAATTTTTGTCATATTCACAACATTTCATCTGTTGTATGCTCCAGCCTCCATCAGGTGATATACATTGGAATTTTGAATGTGAAATAAGAACACTCTACACTCATGGACTAAAGGGTTAAGTTCAAAATTTCAATATATAACAAATGAAGAAGGCCAGGACGTACAATGGCCGAAACATTGTGAATATGGTAATAAAGATGAGGATAACTGTCCTAGTAGTGTAAATAAGTATTTTTAGTTAAAATAAATACTTTTGATACTCAAATAGAATTTGGCCCATCAAAGGACATGCAGGACATAATGACAGATAAAGAAATTGGCTTAGGTAATTAAAATTGTAATGCTTGAAATTATTGCATAGCCAAATTCTTGTATGTTTGACTCAATGATTAGCATGTTGGCTCCCAAGCCTCATTTCCCTTCTTGTCCCAGGACCCCAACACTATATCTTCATTTTAGTACAAGCAACTTTGTTTTCATATATGAGGCAAGGATATCATAGATAGTTTTTATTACCCACAATTCATCAGTGTGTTGTTCAGTATTTGAGTCCATTTTACTACCCAATGTCCCATACAACTTTCCCAGTATACAAGTATTACATTATTGACGCTAACTCACATTTTCTATATTCAAAAATATTTAAATTTAAAAAAAAAAAAAAAAAAAAAAAAAAAAAAAGGAAAATGGTGTACCATGATTTCATAAGCAATCAATCATAACACCCCACACCTAATAATTCTCATAGAAAAGAAACTGGAAAGTGACCCACTGGAGGGTTGTGTGGGATCCACTGTGTTAAGATATTAGCTGATTAGCAATTCAATTCTGACGTTGGGATATTAAGTATTTTCATTATTTTCAAACAGGATCTTTTACAAAATGACGCACTTAGTGCATTTTAAAGAGTGACTAATTTCAAGAAACTACAAAATAGTAACTATGAAAGAGAAAGTAATTTATTAAGGCAAATATATACATATACACACATACATACATACACACATTTTATATATATATATATATATATATATATATAAGAGCACTAATTTCTGTGTCTCCCATCATATAGCATATCACCTTTCATAACAACCCTGTTATTACAATGTGGGATATTTAAAAACATCAAGACAAACAAAAACCAGCTGAATGAAGTTGGCTAGATTCTGTATCTAGACATATTGAATACAAGAAATTTAATATTAAAATTAAAATATCCTTACATTTTCAGTATTTCTCTTGATGTAGAATTATAACTGATGTCAGTTGCATTTCATTCCCTTCCTATACAAATAAGAATTCAGTTTTAATTAAAAGGGAAAGTAATTTATTAAGGTGAAAATATATAAAGTGCATTAATTTCTGCTTCCCATAGCAAATTTATGTCTAGGTTCATGAAGAGATACAGTACATAGCAAAAGAGAGAATGGAGAAAAGGAATCGTTCTGTCAACCCCTAAACCTTGCAGAAATGAAAGGCAAGCCGAATAAAATTATGTTCAATAAAGTTAATGTTAGGAATAAAAAAAAATGCCTATGTTTTTGTTATTGTCATCTCTGTATTTTGGCAGATAAATTTTTCTACCTTCCTCGGATTTGCTAAGATATTTTAGATGTCATCCAAATCATTGGAGTTCACATCTGAATTTGTTCTACAGAATGGTCCGAAAGCCTTGTCACCCCGACATAATATAATTTTCTATTTCAGATGGCTGACACAAGCTCCTATAGTTTGAAAGAGATGCCACTTGCAAATGTATGGACACATGTGCATTCTGGCAAGAACATGGAGAATGTGCGACATGGCCTCATCAATGTTTCTATTGTTCTCATTACTTTTTGGTAGGGTGTGACAAGACTCTCGGTTCACTGTACTGTGAAGGGGGTCAAAAATAGTTAGGGATACATTTCAGAATCCTTAAAGATTCTGAATGAAACAGCTGAAACATTGCAATCAAAACAACAAGCGTAAAGATACCAGATACCAGTTTAAATAATTTGCAACATATTGATCAGAATTTTAAACAGCAATTCAACTTTTAATCAAAGTCAATCTTTATAATCAACATTCTTCAAATATGAAAACAAATTTCACCTGCGGACGAATTAAGGGAAACTTTTAAAAGATTACCAGATGTGGGCTGAGCATTCATCACTCTATTTCTCCAAATGCATTTCTAAAGTACAATATTTCTCTTTTTTTTTTTTTTTTTTTTCCTTGATTTTTGCCTTTCAAGGAATTGCTTCTCTTATCCAAAAAAGCAATCATACCTGCTTTTGGCTTCTCACATGACCTTGTCATCTGTAATCAACTGTGTGCTTAAAGGGTGGGAACTTTTAAAAGTTAAAAAATGATTTTAAGTTCTCTTCTATTTGGAAGCAAAGATTCTGCAAAGGTTTTCTATTTGTAGGCAATTATATTGAAATGATGTGATGGAACAAAAGACTAGAGGCTAAGAAATCCAAGAATCCATTACAGGAATTATGTTTAATGGTGGCATTTGGGAAAGGGAATTAGTTGACATAAGTTGGAATAAAAAGAAAGAATAAGATAAATATTAGAAAAAAAAAAATTAAATTATTTTATATCGAAATTCAAATAACTTGTTAAAATGTTATTACTCCAAACAGGTCATAAAACAAACAATATGACAGGAGATTATATGAACATTGTTTGAAAACAATTTATTCAAATTGTAAATTGTTTGAATGAAAATGAATTGAAAGGACAATTATACTAAATGATTATTATTTGAAATGGAAAATACTTAAGTGTAAAAATTAAGAGGAAATACACAAATGATAATTATTTGAAATACAGATATCATTAATAAAACAATTTAGTAAGAAAAAAAAATCCTTATAACCTTATGTTATATGATCCTGCCTGCAAATAGTCAACCACTGAAGAGTACTCGTTAAAGTATACTAATAATTTTTTTTCTTACAAGTCCTGTTCTCTTAAGAGCACCTAAGAATTTCCACATTGTGAGATGATGGGATGATGCTTGGTGCAAAAAAGCCCTATGTCATCCTTCAAGAGCATTATTAGTTCTGGGTAAATCAGCACTCTCTCAAAGACCACACACACATTTCAAACATTGGTATTTTAAATAATTATCATTTAGTATAATTGTCCTTTCGATTAATTTTCATTCAAACAATTTTCTCGATACATTAAGTGATAATATGAGTTTTTGATTTGTGCTCTATGTAGCCATAGGTTTCCCTGGTTGAATTAAGGCATTACTCATGAAACATGAGCTGCAGGATATGGGATGAAAGTTCAAGGCACATTGAATGCTACTTTTTTTCTTTATTTACAGTCATTTGAAATCACAATAATCATTTTTTATTATCTTTCCTCTTACACTTCTAACAGGTTTAAAAATCAGTACTTTAACATTTCATTTATCTAAATATTTTAGCTTCAAACTATTTAAAATTTAGCATGATCTTTCCCATGATGCTTTGCTTTTTTTTTCTTTAAGTTTAGCTTGTTGCTTCTTAATCACATGTTTTATTTCTTATCTCTAGGGGTTGAAATGAATGCAAATTAATAAATACTTTTACTTTTTTTATTTTCAGTTTAAATGATGAAATAATTTCAAAAGGAAATATTTGCGATGGATAATAGGACATCATCATCCGAGTGGAATCTGAAACAGATCAACAAAATGAAATGCATGCCAAGTTTTTACAGAATCTTTCTGTATAAACAGCAATAAATCATAGGTCAATTTATACAACTATTTGAGATTTTGTGCAATGATTTTAATATCATTAATTTATTTTACATTTGAATGTTATATAATTTAGACAGCAAGATTTCTTTTAAACAAGTTTTGTTGAACAATATCAAAAACAAAAAAACAATTACAGTTTGTCATAAATGATGACACCTTGAGTAAATTGAAATTGGTTCAAGGAAACAAGAGAATGCCAGAATTAGCTAAAACTGTTTAACAGACAAAAAGTGAAATCCTTGACAATGAATATGCCACATTCAAGAGTACTCAATAAATATGCCACATTCAAGAGTACTGATAAATAACATTCAAGAGTACTGCCCACATTCAAGAGTACTACAATAAATATGCCACATTCAAGAGTACTCGATAAATATGCATTCAAGAGTACTAAATATGCCACATTCAAGAGTACTCGATAAATATGCCACATTCAAGAGTACTCGATAAATATGCCACATTCAAGAGTACTCGATAAATATGCCACATTCAAGAGTACTCGATAAATATGCCACATTCAAGAGTACTCGATAAATATGCCACATTCAAGAGTACTCAATAAATATAAACATTCAAGAGTACTCAATAAATATGCCACATTCAAGTACTTTCGATAAATATGCTCATTCAAGAGTATGATAAATATGCCACATTCAAGAGTACTCGATAAATATAAAGATTCAAATTACTCAAGGAAAGAATAAAAATGTAAGAAAAAAACAAAAAAAACCTGGAATTTTGGAAAGTTTACCAATTATATAAAACTTATTTGGAAATTTGAAAAACTTAAAAAAAATTGGATGGATAGACCTTGTTGATATTGTTCAACTAATCTATTAGCTTTAAGGTGTTCTATATTTATGCATTAAATATTAGGGATAGAGCATATGTGAATATAAAAGTGGACATTGAAGTCAACACCCAAACTATGACAATTGTGCTTAGCATGAAACTACTTAAACATTTGTACCCACTAAAAATAATATAGTAATAAGAAATAATGAAACTTTAATACACATTAACTGCTTATATAAATGACAATGATAATATAATTATGCTAATAACACACTAAAAATCCACACATCTGATCAAAACAAATGTCTTTCATTTTGTTAATTAGAAACTCAGAGTTTTATTTTACTGTATCTAATCAAATGCTTGTTTAATGTTTTATACAGATATTGTACAAATGAAGCTTATTTTCTAGCTGTGTCCAATTAAGTAATGCTTTATTTCAACCAACAAAATTAAATGTTCAACTTATCTGTCCAAACTTTTTTTTACTATCAAGCCCCCCCGACCCTGATGAGTCGATACTGTTTCCATAAAACCAAGTAGAAAAGATAAATTGAAAATTTATTTTATTTTTTGATGCTAATGTTCCATCACTTGACATTGAACACTTCAATTACAGAGACTTCTCATCTTCCAGAAATACCTTGGTTGACCATTTTTGGGGGGCAAGACACATTTTTATTATATATATATATATATATATATATATATATATATATAGTTTTAATTTATTCTATGTTTGTGGATAAAGTGCTTAATATCAGGGATAGAGCATATTTATGTTAAAGAATTTCAATATGAGAAAAAAAAAAAAATTTTTTCTTTACCTCTTTTCTTTCTCTTAATATTTACACAATGCAATCTAATTTCCTTACAGTATTATAATTATCAGCTTTATAACTTGCTGTCAAAAGATAACATTTTTGTTCATATAAAAATGAAGTGAAAGTTGTAAGTTCTGTCTTACCTTTAGCACTCTGTAATTTTCATAAGTATTTCATCCATTGGATATGAGTGGCCAGACAATGCAGTAGCATTATCTTCAGTTTTCAGTTATTTTCCTGTTGCCATAGTAGGATTTGACAACACTAGCAAAAAATTCAACCACACTATTGCCAGATGATCAGAGTTGCATGTAGTGGCTATACAAACATTTTGTTTAACAAATTAAGTCACCTACATACAGAATGCTAAAAGGTTAAGAACAATCCAGAAGTATTTTTGAAGTTTCATCTTTTTATTGCTTGTGCAATCAGTCAACCAAGTACATTTAGATATTTTAGGATTTGATTTTATATGGATAAAATATTTTGCTAAAAACAATACTGAAAATTTTTGTATCAAGCTTGTATTTAAAAAGATTAAAAATACAAAAGAAAGTGACATCTTTCTCTGAAGAGATTCATACATCCCATATCCTTAAAATGTGTGTGCATGGCTTTTTACCTGTGCTTCTAGGATCTTCTGATGTCATCTACTTCTATGTAACTGGTAACTTGCAATGCACTGTGGGATTGAAAGCTTCGTATTTTCTCACATTTAATAGTTAGGTTTGTATTATTTGTGGGGATGTGAATTTTTCTTGTCAAAGAAGAATAATAAAAATCTTTAAAAATTCCAGAAATAAATATCAATTTGTTTTTATTTATATACGCATACATATTTTATATATATATATATACACACACCATAAATAAACTTTTTGACCATTGACTAAAACAAAAACTATTCTTTCACAAACAAATATGACATTGACTGTTTAGATATAACTGCCCTATTATCTAATAAATTAATGTCATAATTGAAAAGCATTCTTTCATATTCATAATACTTTTCAATCAGTTGCTTTTTTGTGAATATATATATATATATATATATATATATATATATATAAAGAACTTGAATCTATTTTTAAAAAAAAGATTAAAATTACAAAAAGAAAGCAAACTCATTCTTAAAAATGAGTTTGCTTGGCTTTTTACCTGTGCTTCTAAGATCTTCTCCAGAAAAAAAATCCCCGTAAACCTCACATTCACAGGGTCAGGTGGCTGTCTACCTCCCCAGACAAGATCCTGCCTGTAGTCATAGCTACACTTAAATTCTTCTCCGTCTGAAGGCAGAGAGTTCAACAAGTAGAGTTTGGGGGAAAATGCAGATGTTTGGTTGAGTCAGCATTTACCCAAGTCCTCCCCACAAGGCAGGATGTGGCACAGAGCAGTTTTTTTTTTTTTTTTTACATGAGACATTCCGAGCCCGTAAGCTCGGGCAATAATTCCTCATAGACCCCGTCGGTTTTGTCTACCTCTCCAGACAAGATTCTGCCCTTCAGCATAGCCTTGTCTGGGTTCCTTCCTGCTTGAAGGCAGAGAGCTTGACCTTCTTACTGTTAAACCTAGACGTTTGGCTGACTGCATATCAGAGTTCTTCTGAATGTGTGTGTTCAGGACAGATCAATTAATGGGGGTGATGGATCATACCACAGTTTGTTCATATATTTTGAAAATATTGCTGCCGAGTGAAGGTAGTTAAAATAATAGTGGTATGAAGGAAAAAAACTGTCCTTCTGATATGCCGTTTCTTTGCAGGCCCATAGGTTAAACATTGTCAACATTTTCATGATATAGTGCATATACTTAAACTGCATGTTTAAAAGAGAGACGGCGGTTGTCATTTAATTACTTAAGGTTAAATTGAAAATTAACTGTTTGAATTATTAAATATTTTTATCATTCACAATGCTTAAATTCTTAAAGGGCTGTTAAAATAGGTAAGCTTGATTTACTTGGGAAGGATATTAGACTAATACAGAACTTCTACTACGAGCAGACTGATTGCATGTGGATAGAAAATGGATTTGGCAAATACACAAAAATAGAAAGTGATGTAAAACAAGGAGTCTGTGTAGCGAGTCCCGAAAAAAAAAAAAAAAAATACTATATAAACAAAAATTTTAAAAAAATCCAACTTAAAGGCATTTGTGCTTTCCTTTAAAACCTCTCAACTAACGAGAAGGCAACACTCAAATAAAAAGAGGAAGGAAAGGCTGAACCCAGCCGAAAAATGCTGGGAGTTTGTGGTACCAGAGCCTACTTATTTATGACTATAAGCTTACCAAAATAAAACAGGCTCCACGCATAACTTCCATTATATAAAAATAATGAAAAAGAAAGGAACGATAGAAAATAAAATAATGTTGGTCAATCAAAAAAAATGAACAGAGACTTTTGATATTAGCCGGAATTAGTGTTAGCGCCAGAGTCTGGATATCAGGTCAAAAGGATATAAGCTCACAGCTCAGATAGATGGAAAGAGTGACGGCAAGAGAAACCACGGAACAAGAGACGCGACTGCAAGAGAAATCAGCCATGCGTGACGCGAGAAGTAGTTAAGAGGTCATCTGCTAATGAGACACAGTAGATGGACATTGACCCATTTCTAAGATGACTACTATTGCTAGCAAGGTCTGACTATGAAACTATCCACTACCAAACCGAAATGGACATTTCTCCAGACTGCTACCAATATCCGCCTTATAAACGAACATTTTGCTACACCGAATATCAAAGGACACACTCTAAATCAAATAGATATTATTTATTTTATACCCTTAAGTAAGTTCGTTTTATTCCAAAGTTTCCGGTAAAAAAATACCAAGAATGTCCTGGCACATCTTTTCACTGGAGTTTACAGTGAAACAATCCTGAGAGAATTAGAATTCCTACTAGGTTTCATTACTAGCAGCTCCAAACTTAACATTAGATATATCAGATAGCAGACACAGAAAAGAAACTACAGAAATTCGTACATAAGACAGTAAGAGAAAGTGAGAAGAGAGGGCTAAGCATCAATTGTAAGAAAGAATGTATGGTTGTCAGCAAAAGAAACATGCCAACATGAGAGTTACAAATTAAAGATGTCAAAACCAAGCAAGTACAATTTAAATATCTATTAATAATCTATAAATTTAATAGAGGACAGAAAATGCGACATTGTAATCTGAAGGCTCATTGGGATGGTGACAGATGCTTTTCAAAAGCTATGCAAAGTATAAAGAAACAGGAAAACTTTGCAGTATTATGTAATATCGGTATTCCTTTATGACAAATGAAGAGATTTGAAGGCAACAGAAATACGGTTCTACAGAAGGATGCTGAGAATATCATGAACTGAACACGTGAGCAATGACGAAGTTTTAGATAAAATGGAAACAAAAAGGACACATATGTACCATCAGAAAGAGAGAGCTGAACTTTCTAGGCACATCATAAGAAAAGAGGACTTGAAAAATTTGACACTCATGTCATATTGAAGGCAAGAGAGACAAAAAAAAAAAAAAAAAAAAAAAAAAAAAAAAAAAAAAAGCGAATAACATACCTGACGAGCTTGTATAAAAGGCTGGCAGAATAGGGATTAGAGATATAGCGAAAAGATAAACTTTACTAAGTGCTAAAAAGGGGAGAATGTTGTGCAGAGCCCTGATGGATTATGTCCTGAATAAACACAGCACGTAGAAGAGAATTAAACTAGGTAGAGAAAATGTTTATGGAAAATTTAATCAACTAAATGTTAGTTGACCAAATTAAAAAAAAAAAAAAAAAACACCCATAATTATGAATATAGGTAAATTATGTTTGTAGGCTAAAAAAAAAAAAAAAAAAAAAAAAAGTACTTAATTCATAACAAAGCTATTTCGCAACATAATATTTCTGTTAATACACTTAGCTCAATGCTACTCTATTAATCAGAGATCGAGCATTGTACAGTGATAATTTCAGATCAAAATTCATAAAGTACTTCGCTGAAATAAATATGAAATTATATTGTGAGAATTTACAAACAAATACCGCAGTAATGTATCGTATCGTATGTACACACTACAAAGGAATTTTTTTTTTCACGCGTGGCCTTAGAAACACGACAATTTTGCATCTAAATATATACTGACAAACGTATCTAAAAATACGGATTTATATAATTCACGTATCATTGCATAACTCAAAGAACAAGAAGTATGACTACTAAATTTTCTGTGATTACCAATGGGACTTTAAAGTATAATTTTTTTTTTACATGAGTTCTAAAAAACTTTCAACACCTAATGTGATCTTTACATTTGTGATATGAACAATAAGACATTCAGTAAACGTAAACGGCAAACTTCATGCCTGCAAAGAAAAAAAAAGAGTGCCAAGAGGACGGTTTTTCCCTTGACACCACTATTATTTTAACTACCTCCACTCCTTGGTAATGTATTAAAAAGAGATGATTAGAATTGTAATAAAACCTAAACATATGAAAGTGATTTTAAAAAGAAATATTTTTATTCAAAGAATTATTAAATGCTATCTAGATTATTTACAAGAATAATTTTATATTTACAACATTCTAAAAACTATTAAAATGAAACCTAATACAATGCAATATTTATCATTTACCAATTTATAAAGAACATACTTACGGACGATAATGGATATGTCCCCATTGACATAAATACTCTATATTGGTCTAGATTCGTCTCCAGCTGTGCTGGTCAAACTGTCACCAGGCAGAGAGGATACCCAGACAAGGCTATGTCAAAGGGCAGGGTCGCGTACCAGGAAACAGCTACCCGACCCCGTTTTATACGGAGTCTACGGGGAAATTTTGGCCGAGTCTATGGGCTCGGATACCCCACATTAAGTTCGGCCTTCTGCCGCATCTGACCGCGTGGTTGTTCTTGTCCTAAGTATTATCGTTCATTACCAACCTTCGTGTTAATGTTCTATTCAGTAACTTTCCCTAAGTTACAACAAAAACTAAATATGAAAATTTATAAATTTATAAACACTTATCAAATTATTAAAATATGTGAACCAACTATAAGGAAATCCTTATTTACCGTTTTATAAAGTTCGAATCGAGTGACAATTAGCTATTGTTTTGCCAACCATTCCAATAAACAATATTGTAAATAAACAATCTAATTAATGTTTACTATTTTTGTTGTCATTTCTCAAGAACAAAGAAAATGTATAAATTAATTTTCATATGTTTAGGTTTTATTACAATTTTAATCATCGCTTTTTAAAACAAACATTGCTGAGGAGTGAAGGTAGTTAAAATAATAGTGGTGTCAAGGGAAAAACTGTCCTTTTGACACTCCTTTTTTACGTGCACGAAGGTTCAAGGTTGGCACAAACATTCATCTCTTCAGCTGACTGATAAATTTTTACACGGTTTTTATCTATTGTTACAAAAAAAAAAATCCATTAAAAATGTACATTTCGAAGAGCATGACTACCAAAAAACTTTTATAACATCGCTCCACTGAAATCGACATTCCTATCACCGGATGTGGTCGTAGTGTATTGTACAATGTACAAATGTGGCACAAGGCCGAAATAGGGAAAGGGGGAGTGGATGGTCATCTGTCTTAACTTCAAACTTAGCTAGCCGCAATCACTGACCCAAACATACAAAGAATGTTCCTTCCACCAAAACAGCACATCCATTACATACCATTCTTACTACATCCACCAAAATGCCTCAGAGACACTGAAGTTCTAACTAGTCCCCATATATACAATTCATTGTCTGTGGGGGTGGGGAATAAAATAACACTTTAAAACATCTAAAAACCCCACTGAATATTTACAATAAATACAAATCTATATACAAGAAAAAAAAAAAAAAAAAAAAATGGAACGATTCACGAATTTGCGTGTCATCCTTTCGCAGGGGCCATGCTAATCTTCTCTGTATCGTTCCAATTTTAGAATATGTATTGTCGAAGCGAGTACTATGTGGTCGTAGTGTTACCGATATACCTGATCATCTCCCTCTTTATTATGTGACAGAGTGACGTAACAAATTAAACTATCTGTTTATATATTGAACAAATAG
This sequence comes from Acanthosepion pharaonis, assembly GCA_903632075.3. Lineage (NCBI taxonomy): Eukaryota > Metazoa > Mollusca > Cephalopoda > Sepiida > Sepiidae > Acanthosepion > Acanthosepion pharaonis. The sequence goes on along the minus strand of CAHIKZ030002722.1, from coordinate 6,592,243 downwards.
ATAGTAACTATAGCGATAGAAAAATAAACAAAGGAAACCAAAATTTCACCATCTTAAAAAAAAAAAAAAAAAAAAAAATAGATGTATATATCAGAATCACCAGGCCACAAAGCTATATTTCGACCAACCAATCAGAAAAGCTTTACACGAGCAGTATATAAAGCTGCGAGGCAATAAGCGGCATTTTTGAAGCGGATCTCTTGAGATGTTATATAACGAGATGGAAAAATCAAACCAGAATCGATAAATAAATTTTGTCCATTCTCCGATGCTGCAGCCATCGTAACATAACCAGAGGTAAAATGCGACCATCTGGTGACCCGAGATGTCTATATTGTCCTGTTATATTTGAAAACATATACTCTTTCTTTCGCCAACTTTTAAACAGGTCGCTGCTACATTTGAAAACATACGTACCTTCCTTCACCCACATTAAGCAGGCGGCTACTACATTTGGATACATACATAATTACATTATTTCTCTCATTTTATCCCGTATGTGTCCACAAACCTTCGATATAACTATATATAGGTAGTAACTATACTCTTTGTGCCAGTCATTTATTTTGGTTGGACAGAAAGCATTTATTTTCGCCGTTGAGGAAATTTATCAACGTTTCAATGATATCTCGTCATAAATAAAATATAAGCTGTCACCTTCATCAGTCCCATTGTCGTATCCAAACAACACTCCCAGATTTTTTAAAAACAACCATAAGAAAAGGCTTAACCAGTGATCGTTGTAAAACATTAAGGATATAAAAAGGCATCAAAGCAACGAAATGGCACCTTTTTCCACTCTGTAAGTTATTTTGTCTCATCTTTGCCCCTAGCGAGTAAGCTTTTTTATATCCTTAATAGGTTTTACATAAAAATTTCGCAATACATACAATTGTCATATTTTTATAAGAAAAAAGAAAGACATGAAATGAGGGGGAGTGGATGAAACCAATAACGAAAATAAAATACAGCAAAACATTCAAACTAAAATAAATTAGTAGGACCTGTCCGACTCACAGAAAAATAAGAGTATGTATTCTGCCGCTAATTTATTTTAATTTGAATGTTTTGCTGTATTTTATTTTCGTTATTGGTTTCACCCCCTCCCCTTCATTTCGTGTCATATTTTTATAAAAAAAAAAGAAAAGAAAACAATGACAATTGCATATATGGTTGTTTTAATAGGATCCCTGTGAATATTGTGGTATTATGGTATGTGTTAGACTAAATGTCGAAGAAGTTCTTGTGGCGATGAGGAAATTGTAATGGATGAATTGATCGCGAATTAGATTAGGTGTAGTATAGTCCGTGACGACCAGCCTTCCCTACCACTCCCTTTTGGCCTTCTGCCACATGAAAAGTAATATTTCAAAATAAGGCACCTTCCGCGGTCCAGATGACTAGGATCAAAGTGTAGTATCTGTTCTAGCTGCCCTTTCTAATGCCATACTGATTTTTTTTTTCTCTGGTAACGTAAAAGGGTAAGGACACGTCATAAGAGCCTGTAGGCTCTTATGACGTGTCCTTACCATTTTAACTTTCTCTTCTTGACGTCGGATATGAGGTCTTCGCGTCATTTGTGACGCAGAGAATAGTTCTGTAGTATTTCGTTTCTAATTCTTGGATTCTTTGCTAATTCTGCTGCTAATGTCCGAAATTTGCAGGCTTACAGAAAGACCGAACGATTCAAGAATCAATGATGGTAATGACTTTTCCTACAATTTTCTATAAATTAATATATTTATTTAAAAATAAAATCCATGAACAATTAAGACTCCGTTTAAAACCTTTCCGTAAGAACTAGGTTACTGTATGGCGAGTTTTCAGCTAGTATATATAATTTTGGAAAACTTCAGGTATTAGTGTTGGTGAATTGAAAGTCAGTAATCATTGCAAATAACACCGTTGATGTTTTAGATAAAGAGCCCGCCATAACTGATTATATTCAGTCATTGTTGGCGGAAAATCCACTTTTTGTCCTGTGAACTGTACGCATCGGATTGTGTTATTTTCGTCTCGTCTTTCTGGGCCATTAACATCGGCTGCAACAAGTACAGCTCTATCTTAGCGTGTCATACTTTTACCAAACAAGAAAGTTTATTTGGTTACGTTACCAGAGAAAAAAAAAATCAGTATGGTAAGTTCAGTTTGTGTTAATAATCCAAACATTGAAATCACACAAAAAACGTATTGATAAAAACAAAAAGTCAAACAATATTCGATCCCTTTTCCTGCTTTGTCTTTTTAATTAGACTTTTTTATTTACTATATTTATATAAGTCAATCTAAGGCCAAGTGTGTGTGTGTGGGGGGATACGATGACTTCGCATGTTTATCCCGCATTTAAAGTTATATTTAATTAATTTTTTTTTTTACCTAGGCTTGAACACCCCTCTGTCTATTCGTATTTCTATTTCTTATGCTTTTTGTCTTCGTCTCTATCCCTCCCTCTGGTATAACTTTCATTTTGTGAGATCATGCCTCTCCACAACTCTTATTGCTATCATAATGATAGTATCATTTCTTAAAAATTGTTAAAATCTAATCTTGTGCTCCGGGGAATTAAAGAAGTAACACAGTTATTTTTACAATTCACATTCTAGATGACTTCGAATCGTATATTCCTGAGTGCCACACTGTGAAATAGCAGTAAGGTTATCTAGCGTATCAATTACTTCACGTTGTTGGTTTTGTACCAAACTAAAATAAGTTTAATTAATTAATAATAGATATCTATAATGCGCACATGCGTCTGTTTTTGTCTGTCTCTTCCTTAGTATGTTTTACACTTTATGGCAATTTTATTTTGGTCTGATTGATCTTATTTTGGTTAAATATTGTTCAAAATATCTTTCATAATTTTCTTATATTTACAAAAAGACATTCTTTTGTGGGGAAGTAGCTTTTATCTTTTTTTATTACATTTTATTTTTATATAAAATTATCACTTAAAAATAAAATTAAAAACAAAATAGGAAAATAATTTTTTTAGTTTGAATTTGAGATTATTAACACCAATTGTTTCCTTCTTTGTGATTATTGCAATAGTCACAACATTTCGACCATTATACCTCCTGGCCTTCAAGTTTGTCGTATTTTGTAACCCAAAAATTTAGAAGCGAACTATCCATTCAATCCACGAAGCCGCTTCTTCCCGTTCTGCTGTCCATGCTAAGGGGACTTAACTCGTATGTTTTGTTTTTGATTTGTAATTTTTTTTTTTGAGTAATTAATTTGTCTGCTCGTACAACTGAACTAGAGTATATGAATTTAAGTTTTGATTTTAACCGAAATTTTTTGTTTTCCTGTGAAATGCATGGACTCACTTCATCACTACATCTATTGACAAAAAGGTCGCAACACTAGCATGTCACGATGGCGACTGGGTAAATCATTCTCTCGAAAAAGCTATTCTACTCTTTGTCAGTTTTATAAGAGGCAAATCAGAGATAAATTTCCAATAGATTTCATATTCTCAGGCCTCTTATTTCATAAAGGCCGCTGTTTATTCCACAGACATGTTGAATATAAGGAGGGCCGCAACCATATCAAAATTAATAGCTGGCCACTCGTATTCGAGGATACACGTCTACTAGGGCGGCTAGCCAATCCCTGTTGCAGACTCTCGCTCAGGCACATTTGTGTGTCTAACACTCAGAGCCAACCTGTGGTTTATACTGCAACTATTCTGAGCAGACCTTAGTTACAGTTTCTGGGAGAGCTTGTAATCTAGAATGGTCAACAATCTGAACAAAGACCAGCACACTCAAACCCTCGGTCATGATGACTTGTGATTTCGTGGTAGCACAGCTATCGACGGCCCCAAGTGTTCCGTCTACCCAATTTCACTCGCAAGGCTTGGGTCAACCCGTGGTATGGTTTTCAGGCACTTCCCAAAAGGTGCCGCACGCTGGGATCGTCCCCACTCCAGACCGATAACATCAAATCGACCATGGTGAGATTCAAACCTGGGTCAGAAATATATAATATATATATATATATATATATATATATATATATATATATATATTATATATATATATATATATATATATTATATATATATATATATTATATATATATATTATATATATATATATATATATATATATATATATATATTGATATATATATATATATATATATATATATATATATATATATATATATATTATATATATATATATATATATATATATATATATATATATATATATATATATATATATATATATATATTATATATATATATATATATATATAATCATATATAATATATATATATATATATATTATATATATATATATTATACTAGTAGTAGAGCCCGGCGTTGCCCGGGGATGTAACAGTAAGAGATAGGTCAAGTATCGACCATCATAAAGTCTGAAAAATAAAATTGACAAAGATTATTGTTTAAGGATGACGGACACGCATGTCTTAATTAGTTTTTTTGTTTTTTTTTTACGAATTGGTCAAACCCAAACTCAAACAAAAACATTGTTTTCAATCGTTATGAGTCTACCGATCGAATAGAATTTTATTATAAACAATTGTCGTAAATGGAATTTTTAAAGCATTCTGAATGTAAAAATAAAGAAAAAGTGCAAGACAATAAGAAACACTACCTACCAAAAAAAAAAAAAAAAAAAAAAATGAAGTTTTGTTGAAATCGGTTGAAAAATGTACGAAATTCGATCCCATATATAAACGAACACACACACAAATAACCTGGGTTTTTATAATACATTGTTACATTTTCAATTTTGTTTAAGTCTTCTTTTTAGCACAATGTTTCGGCCTTTATCATCAGTCATCGTCAGTAATCTTCGGTGATAAGGACAGAGACACGGAAACTGGTCTGAAAAAATTAATGTATTATAATAGCAATACCTAGACTAAGAAATTCAAAATAAACAGTTGATCGTGGTTAACTACCTCGCACAGATCCCTTCCGTTAGAGGTGTGTGTGTGTGTATTGCGTATGTCTTATTATGTCAGGGGGTTAATTTTCATACTCAGGTAGGATTTGATTTTCAAAGAAATGTAATCAAATGTTGAACTGATACATAATATATAGTTTCCTAAATGGTAGTGAATACTGGACAATCTCTTCCCAAACGATGAGACTTAAAACGTGATTTTATCGACGAATGCTGAGAATACCATAGACAAAACATGTGAGCAATAGGGAAGCTTTAAAGAAAACAGAAACTACAAAGAAAGTGATGCTAATAATCAGAAAGAGACAGCTGAGATTTCTGGAACAAAATGAAGAAAGATGGTTTGGAGAGTGAAACACTCACAGAACATACTCAAAGCAAAAATAGGTGGAAACAGCGTGTACTTAACGAGCTTGAGCAAATAGACGGCAATACAGGACAAAGCGATATGGTAAAGGACCGGAAGTTAGAGTAACGAAAGCCATCATCACCCCCCCCCCCTGAAAGGGACACAGCATCTAAAACGAATACTTTTTCTACTTTGACGATAAAACTACACTATCTTCATAGCCGTATTTTCCTTTTAACATCAGAAAGAGTTGAAGTTTCTATGATTCATTAGGGAAGAGGGCTAAGAAAATTTGATACTCACAGGGCAGATTGAAGGCAAGAGGAATAGAAGAGAACAACGCATAACTTACTTAAAGAACTTGAGTAAATGAATGCCAGAAGAAGGTTTAGGAGAGATAACAAAATTTATCAAGATTTACAAAGGACAGGAAGTTGTGGATAGCTATGATCGTCCACGATGTGAAGAGATACGGTGGATAGAAGATCTGAATATCTAATATATATGATAAAATATAGTTTAATGATATGCCATGGTTATGGGTTAAAAGGGTTCAATATCAGAGAGAGTTTGATATACCGCTAAACAAAAACAATCAACCGATATCCATGGGTTATTTAATACCGGAATCTGAATATTTTGTATGCAATTGTATGGCTTCAACTAAAGATATTTTGTACACAATTTTATACTATCAGGGTAAACGTTTGTTTTTAGATATACAGTTTATAGATAAAATATATTGCTGGTAATTTTACTATAAAAATGTATTTTTATACCTAGGGAAGGTTACTGAATAGAATAATCGAACGAAGGTTGATAATGGACGAAAATACTTAGGACAAGAACACCACATATAAGATTCACCAGCGGTGCGTAGAAGTAATAGTCAAAGTGCTAGAAGTGATTCAAGTGAATTCCACAATGAATTTTCAACTGCGGGATATCTACCAACCTCCCCACGCGGTCAGATGTGGCACAAGGCCGATTTTAATGTGGGGTATCCGTGCCCGTAGGCTCGGCCAAAATTTACCCGTAGATCCCGTATAAAACGGGGTCGGGTAGCTGCTTCCCGAGACGAGCCTCTGTCCATCGGATAAGCCCCGTTTGCGGACGCTCTCTGCTCGGAGGCAAAGAGCTTTACCAGCCCAGCTAAAGACGAATCTCCAACTGCAGACCAACATACAGTATTTACTATTGTATTTATGTGAATGGAGACATACCCATTATTGTATGCTACAACATTTAGTGATGTCTTGATTGTTAGTATATTATAAAAATGTATTACTAGTGGTCATTTTTTTTAATAAATATATTGCTGGTATTTTTACCATAACGTATTTTTATACTTTCTTAGTGAACCACCATTCAAAAATCAAAACGCTATTTTCTCATAGCTGGGATCCTAATGGGTCAGGTCATGGTGGACATGAGAACAGCAATTAAGAGGCGATTCCACGCTCCTCTAAACCTCCTTGCTGTCGGAAGTCAGTCTGTTATGTGCCATGCAGTAGATTGCCATTTCTTTCATACCATCCAAGGCTATAGAACCCGAGCTGTCTTGCTATTTACCCATAGCTGAGGAGGGGGGAGAAGAAGAGGATTCATATTTTTCTCCCAAGGGTATTAGCACGTAAGTGAATGTAATGGATTTGACTGGAATTCGAACTCTACTCTCCGATTCTTCAGAGTCGCTATCCATTACTCCACCGTAGTTTATCGTAATATAATAGCCAGGACTATCAGCGATAGCGCGCATGTAAATATAAAAGTGGACATTGAAGCCAAAACCCAGAAGCGACTGTTCCGTGCTTAAAAGTAATAATAAGGGTTGACTTCAAAGCCCCCTCTCTCTTTATATATATATATATATATATATATTATATATATATATATATTATTAATTAATTTAAAATATGATTCCAACGCGAGTTGGAATCATATTTTTAAATTAATAATTATATTTATGCTCTACTTTTGTATCGAGCACTATTTTTTTTTAAATAATAACAAAAATACTAAGGAACCTTGGATTATTTACCTAACCAGTTCTTTCCTATTTTCACACACACACACACATACTCCCTGACTATCGGCGTAGGTGAAACCTTGGTAGGTTTGTCTGGCGCTTTAGGTTTAATTAGGTTTGCTCTACTTAGGGTATTGAGCACTTTATGTACTTATTTTACTTACTCGTATCAGGGTTTTTTTTTCTTTGGCCTCTGGACTTTAATGCTAGACGATTCTTTTCGGCTGACGTACATGTTCATTGTTCTTTCTTTTTTTTTTTTTTTGCACCTTTTTTCCTCCTTTGGTATTGGTTTGATTATTTGCAAATCAAAACACCGAAGGTTTTCCGGACGAGTATAATTTCTTATATTTATAAGATTATTACTAGTAATTATTATTATCATATATATATATATATATATAATCTCGCTCCATTATTAGCATGAAATACTTTCGCACTCCTAAGCAAATAAAATTGCTTTTAAATTCATAAAGTATTAGGGCTAAAACCAGAAACTTCTTTTAGTTACCTGACGAAATTCAGAAAGCTACTTGTCTCATCATAAAGATTCGACTTACCACTTGCAGAAGGAAAATATTCTAATCATATTAAAACATTAAGGAGAAAAACATTGCTGGGTGCTCAGACACCCTACGGTAGTAACGTTAAGTGTTTAACCGAAATTCTGAAACGAAATATTTTCATTATTCTGTTAATTATTTATACTAGAAATAGTATATTGCCATCTTTGTTGTTGTGACAATGGCGCTTCAAATTTAAATTACGTTTTTATCCTTTTTAGAATGTACGAAATTTTGGTTAAATATCTTGTCTTTCTTGCGTCAACGGGCTGGACCAAAGATTAGTATATGAAATTTTAGCGTCTTTTTGTGGGTAAAAACACATTGATTTGGAAATTCTATGCAAAAACCAAATAATTAAATTAAATTATTTTAGAAATTTTTTTTTTCTTTAGAAAATCTTGGTAAAAACACTAACATCTATTACCCCACCCCACCCAGCACTTATTTAATTTTATGAAATTGAGAAATTAATTTTTGTACCGTTTAATGCTTATTTTAGTTATACGCAGAACTCCTTGGAGAATTTAAATCAACTGTTTTATTTTTATTTATTTATTTTTTTGAAAACAGGACCCTCAGTTACCTACAATCTGCTCTGAATCGTAAAAAAAAAAATTAATAAAATTAAAACGACATTTAGATTTGGTTTGTTTGTTTTGTTTTACGGCATATCAACCTCAATGGGTTATTTAGTGCCGACAAGATTTTTATTGCTGGTAATATCCATTTTCTTCAAAAATGCAATGCTGGTAATATTTATTTTCTTCAAAAATGTATTACTGGTAATAATTTTTCCATTAAAAAATTTATTGCTGGTATTAAAACCTATTTTTACAATTTCATAGCGTTTTGATTCCAGTTTGGAGGTTAACTATTTGCCAATAACTGGGACCCTAACAGGTATTACCACTTCGGGTCAGAGTGGACCTGGAAAAACCAGCAATTAAGAGGTGGTTCCACACTCCTCAAGACCTCCTGATCAGACGCCTTGCAGTGGGACGTAGTTTATCGTTATACCCAGGACGCATTTAATTAGAAAAGTTTTTAATTGCTTTTATGGATAAGATATATAAACTATTGTCTTTTTATTTAATTAGAATAATTTATAAAGTTTTAAGTCTTAAATTTTTGTATTAATTTGAACTGGGTAGATGATATTACGTAAAAACTATATTTACTAATCATAAATGGAACAGCTTACAATTCAGCGATCCCAATATTTTAAAAAGAATTGGGATTTTTTTAAAATGTATAAACGTGTCGATTTTTGTACATACGGACGTCCATACACGACATTATCAAAAAGTAAAAGCGATAACTATTGTAAATTTAAAGCCACAATAGTTAAGATTCAATAAAACATTACGGAGTTTTTTTTCCTAATTTTTAAAAGATCACTGGATAGCTAAAAATTAAGGCGCTCACGTTATATTCCTCAAATAATGTAAGAAAATATTAGATAAACTTCCTGCTGTCAGTAAAGCTGTCGACATCTACTTCCACGTGAAAAATGCCTTTCTGCGATATTTTAAACTAAAATTAATAGTCGTTTAAAATCGGATTAATTAAACTTGAAATCAATTAATATTTCTCAAAGTATTTTACTTTTTAAAGATTTTTAGTAAAGAGAATTACAAAATAAAAAAAAATTGCGATTAAAAAACAAAAACACAAAATCAAGAAACTCCTTCCAATCAATTTATGGTTTTACATTCGCTTTCAAATACAGCAAAGTATTTTGCTTATTGGAAATATTAAATTTAATCTTGAAATTAAAACTAAAATAAAAGCTTCAAGAAAAATCTTTAATTTTTAAAAAAAATTAATTTATACCTTAGGTATCGCGTTTCTTTGAAGGTACTTACAGTAATCTCCAAACAAAACTTATCCGTCCTGGGTATGACGATAAGTTACATCTGCCTCCTGGGTAAGACGATAAACTGCGTCCAACGGCGCGGCCTCTGGTCGGAAGATTTCGAGGAGTGTGGAACCACCTCTTGATTACTGGTGTTCCCAGGTCCACCCTGAATCGGGGTGGTGGTACCTGTTGGGGTCCCAGCTATGGGCAAATAGTTAACCCAGAAACTGGGGTCAAAACACTATGAAAGTGTAAAGGTGGGTTTTAATACCAGAAATACGTTCTAAAAAAATATTACCAGAAAGATTTTTTGAAGGAAAAAAATTACCAGAAATGAATTTCTTGAAGGAAAAAATATAGGTTGACCCCAAAAAACGAGAACTTTTTAACAATCCAATAAAACCAAGAGTGATGGAAGAAAAATATTTTATTCATAGTAATTGAAACCTTAAACCATGCCATTTAAGAAACAATGATGGAATTTTCATTTTTTAAAAATTACGTCCTGTAGATGGCGTCCTCCTGTACGAATGCATTCTTGAAATCTGCTGTTGAGATTCCTCATTGACTGCTGCAACATCTCAGCTGGGATACTGTGAATTTCATCTTGAATTCTAAATGGCGAAATGTTAACTTGCTCAAGGTCACTGTCTCGCAGTGTTGCCACTTGCTCATGTCTGGCAATACGCACTTTAAAAATTCCTGTTTTTTTTGGGTCACCCTTTATTACTAGCAATAAAAATTTTGTTGTCATTAAATAACCCATTGAGATTGATATGCCGCAAAAACAAACCAACACTTATCTTCAATTTCGTTGTGGGTGCAGCATACGACACATTGATTATTAGCAGCAAAATAGGCATTTCCTCGATTTTATGGTTTTATTTGAAGAGATGTTAACTGATGTAAAGCATAACGAATTACAGGTCTTATTTTCATGTTCTGGTATAAAATTTTTCATTTTTTAAAATAATCTTCTATGTTTAATATCACAATACACATTGACACCAGCTTGAACAGACATTAAAAACAAAATATGAAGTCTAGAAATATAGTAAATTTTTTAAAAACTTATCGAGATTTTCCTTGAACGGACAGAGGTAAGAGTTAAACAAAGCGGGATCCAAACTTTTCTGAACATGATAAAGAATAATAGAGAAATCGTGTAGCAATTTGGTGGGAAATTTTCAATGTGTAACTTGATTAACCGGTATTTATTTACAACGAGCATTTAGCATACAATCTACTAGTGAATGAATCCGAGATGACCCTGTTTACGTGATATCGCGGGGCCTACCAGTTTAGACATTTACAGTTAAAAACCGCCACGCCACGTACACAGAGTCAACTCATCCACATTCCTTTCGTATTCCACTGAAAAGGGGGCAGTTCCACTCAGCTTTTGCCCTAAAGAATAACTACTTTGTGGAAGAGACACCTGTCTGGATGCTTCCCCAAACGCTACAGTCTTAACATCTTCAAGTCCTACTCGTATATTCCTATCCCATATCTTATTCATTAACCTTCTATCTTAGGTGGCTCTTGAACCTTGGTTGAACATTAGTAAAAACAAAGAAAAAGAAAACTGGCCGTATTTCTCAGTGTTTGATTATGATGCATTAAAATGAAAATCAGAAGAGAGCTTTGCCTTCGGAACCTTGCAGCTGATCTTTCCTCTGATCGAGCTCTAACAGCTCAATGAATGAAAAACTGGTTTGTAATGTTCAATACCTCAAAAACCAAGCTAGTATTATTTCATCATCACCGAGTAGGCATCTAGTTATTTTTCCAGTTACAATGAACGGTTCTACTCTCAATGGGGGTCCATGCATTGAATATCTATTGGTTCACTTCCGCCCTCAACTGGAACTCATATACGATCCATTATTAAGATGTTGGAAAATGGTGGGCTCAATCTATCGTTACAGGAAGTACAAGACACCTGCCATGCTTTACCGCTACAAGATTCAGATTAGACAATATATATATATATATATATATATATATATATATATATATATATATATATATATATATGTGTGTGTGTGTATATAATTATTTATATATTATATGCGCGGTACTTATTAGCTGTATCTCTGATATTGAGCGCTTTCTAACATATTTGGTTGGATAGATGTGAATTTGTGGCCCTGGGTTTCACGCTTTAGCGATCGTCAGACAAATACGGGTGGTGTTGTGTCTATACATACGCATGCGTATGTATAGACACAACACCCGTATATACATACATATGTCATATCCGAAACTGCCCACATATGTTTATATATGTATGAGTCCCGACGGACGACCAAGTATGTATATGTGTCTGCGTACTCCATTAGACGTATGAACATGCATCGATGTTTGCGTTAGTACGATGACACAACGACGACGTTTCCCCTACCACTTCCATAATAACACCAATACACGCAATCTACATAAACCCAAAATTTTTAAAAATTAATCAGTTTGTCTGACGATCGCTAAAGCGTGAAACCCAGGGTCTCAAACTCACATCCAAATATATATATATATATATATAAAAAGTTTAAATTAATATTTATGGTCATAATTTATTCCAATGGAATAAATTATGACCATGGAATATTAGTGTTTAAGACTTTTTATTATATCCTTACTCTGTCCTGGACATTGAGTTCTACCTGGATCCTTCCTCTTGGAAATTTTTTTTTTTTTTTTCTGAAAATATACATGTATGGGAATTTTTTTTATATATATTTTGCATATGTATGTATATTTTCCACTAATATTATCTATATATATATATATATATATATATATATATATATGGGGTATTGCTGGCAGATCTGGATTGGTGTTACTCAATCCTAACTTTACAGGTTTGAATCGTTCAGAATCGTTTACTTGATTTGCACGAGACCGAGACAAAACTTGAACTCGCCTCGCCGTTTCCATTTTCTAGCAACCGTTACGCTATCCGAACATCCATTCATTTTTATTATAATAAATTGAAATGTCATATGATATTTATAATTGAACTTTTTATTGTTGTTCGTTTTCCGCACCAAAGTAAATAAAAGAATAGCTGTTTCAATGACACACCAAAGCATTCAACTTACTTTAAAACTGACTTAAGACTAGATTATCGGGACAGAACTATCTTGACTAGGAGACTACGTATATTGGAAATCGTTATTTCTTTTTTTCGTATTGCATATACAAACTGGCAACATCGGTGCTTGGTTAGTCATCACGATGTATTTCAGGCCACCCTGAAAATTTAGATCTTAGGTTAGTCATGCTTGGCATTGATGGCTAAGGAAAATGTGTTGGTGTCTATTCCCAAGGAACACGTTTCAAACGTGACGAAATGCAAATTTAGTATAATATGAAATGTGTCTTTCACTTGACATGTTGGTCAAAACAATGTTGCTGTGTCCGGCCCAATTCACAGAAACGCTGAGTTAATAAAAAAATAAAATAAAATCAATTCTTTCCATCATGTCTTTCAGACAAGAACTTTTTTCCTCTTCACACTTCCGGTGTCAGTTGAAATATATACGCCATTAAGAGGTTCATACCAATTCTCCCATTCAAACGAGTTTTTTAATTTTTTTAACCGTTTTTTTTTTCATTAAGGAATATTAAAGTATTGTGTCTTTTAAAATTTAATTCTTAAAGATCTAAAAAATTGCCACAGCTTAATGATTTTTCATCAATAAAAGTACTTTGTCATTTTTATTACATCTGAATTTTATTTCTGCTTTACAAGGTCATTTTAGTATCGTCCCCTTTGCTTTTTATTATCGCCATAAGCTTTCTCTTCCTATTTAACGAGTTTGAAGTCGCGATATTGGACCTGGAGATTGGTTTGAATTTCAAATTCTAAAGAATGTTACTTTTTCTGTTTTATTGAAAAGCATTTGTGCATAATGAAATCCCATTTGTTTGCACAATTGCATGTTTATTTGTGCATACTTCGTTTTTTTTTTAGCTAATTTTATACACTAGAATTTTTGGCAACACGCTAACGAGTGTTGAAGTTATCGCTAACATTTTTTGTCGAGATTTACAAATTTTGAAAACCAATCGATGAAATTTGAATAAGCTGATCTGTTTGGAAAATACTTTGACAAAAACACTACTACGCTGTTTAATAATTTCTTTAATTTTGTACTTCTTGGTAAACAACGATTAAGAAAATTTCTTGTTTTCCTTTTTAATAGCGAATGAATAAATTGTTAGGATTTATTGCTCTTGAGCATGCAACATAGAACTGGCTATGCGTAAATATTTCTGGAGCCAAATTCCAACATTTTTTATCGTTTGGCTTTCTGATTTGTTTATGGTTCTTGCAAACGAAGTAGGAACTGGAAACTGGATTATTGTTAAAAAAAAGGAAAGGTTTTTCCAAAGATACAGAAACACATAAGAATTAGTCAAAATAAATTGTTTTCGTTCGAAAACAACTAATTTCAGCTAGTTTAGGCAGTTTACGTAAAGTCATATTAAAAGACTTTAATACTGTATTTTGTACCCCCATACTGGTGCGCACTTCTATCCAAAATTTGGTTTCCATTGGTCAATGTATGATTATTTTAGAGGTTATGATGAACAAATGGACTGACTAAGGGAAGACACAGAATTTTATGGACAGATAATGATTTAAGTATAGAATATGAAATATGAGAGAAGCAGAGACGGGGAGACAGACAGAGGCAGAGACGGGGAGACAGACAGAGGCAGAGACGGGGAGACAGACAGAGGCAGAGACGGGGAGACAGACAGAGGCAGAGACGGGGAGACAGACAGAAGCAGAGACGGGGAGACAGACAGAGGCAGAGACGGGGAGACAGACAGAGGGAGACGGGGAGACAGACAGAGGCAGAGAGCAGACAGACAGAGGCAGAGACGGGGAGACAGACAGAGGCAGAGACGGGGAGACAGACAGAGGCAGAGACACAGACAGGGGAGACAGAGGCAGGAGACGGGGAGACAGACAGAGGCAGAGACGGGGAGACAGACAGAGGGAGACAGACAGAAGAGGCAGAGACGGGGAGACAGACAGAGGCAGAGACAGAGACAGGGCAGAGACAGACAGAAGCAGAGACGGGGAGACAGACAGAGGCAGAGACAGACAGAAGAGGCAGAGCAGGGAGAGACGGGCAGAGACAGACAGAAGAGGCAGAGACGGGGAGACAGACAGAGGCAGAGACAGACAGAGGCAGAGACGGGGAGACAGACAGAGAGCAGAGACAGGGGAGAGACAGACAGAGACGGGGAGACAGACAGAGGGAGACAGACAGAAGAGAGAGACGGGGAGACAGACAGAGGCAGAGACGGGGAGACAGACAGAGGGAGAGACAGACAGAGGCAGAGACGGGGAGACAGACAGAGGCAGAGAGGGAGACAGACAGAGGCAGAGACGGGGAGACAGACAGAAGCAGACAGACAGAGGGAGACAGACAGACAGAAGCAGAGACAGGGAGAGACAGACAGAGGCAGAGACAGAGACAGAGACGGGGGAGACAGACAGAAGAGACGGGGACAGACAGGGAGACGGGGAGACAGACAGAGGGGCAGAGACAGGGAGACAGACAGAGACGGGGAGACAGACAGGCAGAGACAGAGACAGAGGCAGAGACGGGGAGACAGACAGTTACTATATCTAATTTTTGCTACCTGTCCTTACAAAGTAATATTGATACAAACATATTCGGCTCATTTAATTTCCCTTTATTATTTATACCCGTGTATGCAATTTGTCGAATGTCTGGGGGTTGTAAGAGGTTCGACTGACAAAACTCATTAAATCTCCAGTATTTTTCTTCATATTCTTGCTGTCTTCAGCACTGCCGTAACCTGGGTAGTTACATTTTTTTCAGTTTCTCTTCAAGTGTTATAGTGACAATTCCCAGTGCATCAATTATGGGTACAACGTTAATTTCCAAGGAGAAAGACTATGAAGTATGTTGTACTAATCGCCGAAGAGGGGAAGGGTTTACCTATCTGCTAGATCTGGATTGGTGTTACTTAATCCTAGCTTTACACGTTTAAATCGTTCAGAATCGTTTACTCGACCTAGTGACTGTAATAGACTAAGGTAGAACTCGAAATCGTCGCTTCCATTTTCTAGCAACCGTTATACTATCCGAACATCCATTCATTTTTATCATAATAAATTGAAATATCATTGTATTTATAATTAAACTTTATTGCTGTTCGTTTTCTCGCCCCCAAAGGAAATAGAAGAAAAGTCTTTAAAGACAGAAATGTTTCAATGACACATTGTACAATTCACCAAAACATTCAACTTACTTTTAAACTGACTTAAGACGAGATTGTCGGGACAGAAGGCGTATTAAGAAATATATTGTCTTCGATTTTAATGGTATGAGATTTTTGTTCATTGAATATTTATCTATTTTTTTCTATAGCAATTTTTAGCAATTGTAGGTTTTTATCGGGCTCGGATGCTAACCCAATGTCTAACCTTCCACGTCTCTAAATGGGGTTTTGGGACCAGCTAATGACTGCAGGTTTTTCTCTAAACTGGACTACCTTACAAGGCTAAAGGGCTCTGACTGTCCATTTATTTAGCTATAGCTGAGAAAGGAGTTGATTAATGCATTTCCTAAATGCAGATAGTTTAAGGGTTATAAGCGAGGAAAGTGAATTCGGCCTGCCAAGTTCAATTCTCGCTTTTCATGAGCACTAATGTAAACCGAGAATGATCTTGGAAAATGTTTTAATCAATCTTCCTCCAGCTAAAAATTAAATAGCAGGGAAGACTGGGCATTCTTGTAAACAGTCTAGAAAGATTCCAAACCAGCTTAAAGAGGGATTGATTCCATTAGGCTATTTTGCCCAAGACACACCACTGCTGCTATGACTTCAATACACGTGGTATCTCTACGAAAGTCGAAGTCCAATCTTTTACCTGTAACATTTAGGAATTTAAGTAAAAGAATACAAAAGAGCTCAAACATGCAATGCATTAGTAATTAATCGTAAAATGTCCAAGTATAATTTTAAATTAAAGAACGCATTTTTAATTAAAAGAAAGTAATATATTAAACGGAGGCACGGTGGAGTAATGGATAGCGGCTCGGATTGAGGAATCGGAAGGCCGAGTTCGAATTTCAGTAGAAACCATGACACTCACGTGCTAATATCCTTGGGAAAGGTATGAATCCTCTTCTCCCACCCCCAACTATGGGTAAATAGCAAGAGAGGCCAGGTTCTATAGCCTTGAATGGCAACTGGTCTATCGCAGAAAGAAATGGTAATCTACTACGGGGAAAAATCTGCCTCGCATGGTACATCACTGACTATATTAAAAGGCGAAAAGATAAAGACAAAGCCCTAATTTCTGAGTCTAAATTTTTCGTCCTGGATCATACAGCATATCGCATTCCTTAAATCTGCCTCGTCATGTATCAAAAGATACATAATCGCCTAAACATGTATCACGCATAACTGACTATATTAAAAGGCGAAAAGGTATAGACAGTGCCCTAATTTCTGAGTCTAAATTTTTCGTCATACAGCATATCGCATTCCTTAAATCTGCCTCGTATTACAATGTGGAATACTTGAATACATTTTTTCCAATTATTGTTCTTTCACATTTGTTTTTTTTCTTCATCTTGAAGCATTGTAAAAAGCAGTCCGCCATTTTTCTAAAGACAGGGCTATCTGGTGTCGCCAGTGCAAAGGAGTATCATTAGAGCAAATAGTGACATTACAGACAAAAAGTCACTTAACGTATTATAGAGACTTCATACGAACAATTTAAAAATAATTAGTAAACACGTGATGGTTGTTTTTGTTAAATTTACTCGAACGACAAATAAAAATAAACCCATGTTTTACTAATGTTTTTGAAAGGATCTATTTAAAAAAAGATAAGGTAAACAGTATTAGGATCTCACATACTCAGTCGGTCATTTATTAGATGTTCTTGCTTTGTGTCATGTTTTTCTCAGCTATATTATTCTTAGATCAATAAAACTAAAACAATAGCCATCCGCCATTTCGTTTGACAAAATAATACTTCTAAAGGAATCTTATTCTTAGCATCGAGTTAAAAAAAAAAAAAAAAAAGAAAAAAAAAGGAAGGAACAAAAAAAATGATTTAACCAACTGTTCGTAAAGATTTAGACTTAAGACATTGGGCAACTTTCTTTTTCATTTCATTTTGTATCAATAGCTTTTGTTCATCCGTTGTAAATTGATGTAGAATTGATAACATAAATTCTAATGAACATGAAACATTTTTATATAATTCTAGCTGATATATCAAATCCTAATGCGGTTTTATAAATTCATAATTTACAGGGTTAGAAATTTAGACATTTTAACGAATAAGAACCTAAATTCCATGAAATTACAAGACAAAATAGGGTCCAGTATTAAATGTCTTAAAATACTGTTTTTAGACTCCCTGACCAATTCAAGTATTTTGCAGAGCTTTACATTATTTAATAAGACAATTAAGAGTAGAGATAAAACCGAGAAAAAGGTCTGTAAACGAATGTAGATGTTGTTCTACCCATTTTCGAACAAGTCAAACTATGCACAGCAAGAGCTCTTTTATTATGTCGATACCAAAGAGTACCCTGTCTTAAAATAAAAACACGAAAATAAGGCGCATGGATCTTAAATTTTAAAAAAACTTTCTCTATTTAAAATTTATATGGAAAATTGATCTTAAAAATTACCGAAGCCACCGTACGTATCTGATCGAATTTATGATAGTCAGCTGAAGATTAAAAAAAAAAAACCTAAAATAATCCAATTTCACGTCAGAATTAATTCGTTTTTCTTCTGTCAGTCTTTATTAAAAGATGTATAAATTGGAATCTACAACCGACATAAAATCACAGCACACTTTCAGTTTCAACATTTTGTTTCTCTTTGTTAATCAGAAATCGAATTTAATCCGATATTAAACTGCATAAACGGACAGGAAATCAGAAATACTGAAAAATGTGCATGAATAAAAAAGTTATTGGCCAAAATATATATATTATAAAAATAAAGAGAGATGCACACACACCTGGTGTAACAGCAAAATGTTCCAAAATATGTAACAATCATAGATCCCACAAAATGTTTAATATCTAAAATACTACTAAACTAATTCAGTTTTTTTTTTCCAGGTTTTCAAATGTTTAGCCATCTTGACACCATTTGTCGAAAGAATCAATGAAGAATCCTTCGAATTATTCAGCTAGAAAGAGAGCAGGTTAAAAGCGTTTTGTGTCAGACCCGCTGTCTGACCAACAGAGCAATCGTGAGAGGAAAAACATCATTCAGGCCTTCAGTAATGGCAAGCAATACTGGGTTCCATCTTCAAAGTCTATCCAAGAACCGTTAAGAGAACGGTGAATAAGTTTAAAAAGAGGGAACAGTAGAGAGGAAAATTGGATCAGGATGTCACAAGAAAAAGGATCATCATTTCAACTTAGAGTTAAATTCAAAAGACGTTTGGCAGGCGGGATAAGAGTTTCATCTACAACAGTCGAAAGGGTAGTGAAAATAGACTTGAAAATGAAGTCATACGTAAAAGCTCTGAGTAACCTTGCTCCTGCAGGACAAAGCTTCATGAGCTTCCGATCCTTAATTATGATTAATTAATGATGAACATTTTTGTTTATGATCGATTTCATCACGATATTTCTTTTAAGCTTGGATAGTAATTATACATTCTTATACACTCAAAGTAGAGTCCAGTAGTGTTACAAAAATCTCGGAGAATTCCAGTATCATTAATCATTTGTGAGATACAACGGTTCAGAGATTAATCTAATAATTTTGTTGTTACAGCCGAGATTTTATATATATATATATATATATATATATATATATATAGAAGAGAGGTGCCGCAAATCTTTTGAAATGTGATTTATTTATATATGTAAAACAAAGCATAATATTCTTTCTAAATAACTTCACATTACAAACCAAAAAAACGTTTGCGGCACCTCTCTTCTCTTTAATATACATACTTTTCTCTCTTTGGAACCACTACAACCTCTTTCTTTCATATATATATATATATATATATATAGCAGTGGGGGGAACAAATATTCGTACACAATTTTTTTTTAATTTATTGCATTTCAACTAATGAATAAACATACTTTTCATATAATTAACTGTACACACATGCATAATAACTAAATATGCACAGAAAACAGAAGAAATTATTTAATAGAAATAAATCCTATTTATCCATTTTACTGGGTGAAAAAAATATTCGTACAATGCAAATTTCGGATTTTGAAAATGTTAAATTGCTTTAATACTCTAGATTATTCAAGGAAAATATTCTAGAATGTTTCAATAATGTTATCAGTAGTTATTTTTAGCCTAAAAAAGTACAAACAGATCATTCTGTAATTGTGCAAGAAGGTTTTCATCATGGCAAGAGGTAAAGAATTGACAAATTCTCATAAAGAACTGATTGTTAAGCTGTGGGAAGAAGGTAGAAGTTACAAGAAAATCTCAGACATGAATATTCCATTTACTACCATTAGTTCATTAAATGCAAAGTATAAAAACTCAAAACTGTTGAAAACCAAAGAGCAGGTGCTCCACGGAAGATTTCTTCAAGATCTTCGAGGAAATTAATGCGTCAAATTACACAAAATCCAATGGTTACTCATCAAGAGTTGCAGGATGATTTGTTTTTACCAGGAATATTCATCACTAAACGGACGATAAGCAATGAAATTCATAAGAATAAACTAAAATCAAGCTTCCCTAGGAAAATTCCACTGCTAAGGCATAGAGATGACAGAATGAAATCGTATTGAGAAAGGGTATTATGAACAGACGAAACCAAAATTGAGTTGTTTGGACGTAATTCTTGAAATCATCTATGGAGGAAAGATGGCGATGCCTTCAAACAAAAGAATGCAGTTCCAATAGTGAAATTTGGTGGTGGTAGCATCATGGTTTGGGGATTATATGAAACGTATGTTTGTTCATTAGTTGGAAATACATTAAATTAAAAAAAATTGTCTGTGTACGAATATTTTTTGCACCTCCCATTATATAAGCATAGTACTATTATGACTTTCTGATACCTACAAATTTCTGTAGCCTTCTAGGACTTTCTGGCAATTTATGACGCCTACTTTGTGGAACTATATAATATAATCGTTAACGCATTTTGAGTTGTCATTTAGTTAAGACGAATGGGTAAAGTGTGTTGTGTTTGTGATCAATATATTTTTTTTTTTTGGGGGGGGTCCGAATAGTAATCCGTATAGAGAAATAGTATAGTGAATAGAATAGAGAAAAAGCGGTCCGTATAGTAACAGAGGAAAAATAGAAGCAACAATCGATAGTAGATACGATAATTCCATATATTTCCTCTATGGTCACGTGATCTACTCGATTCTCAAATGGATCACCTGTGTTTGCCCACTAATGATCTATGTTCAAACTCAAGTGTGGGGAGCGATAGGCATTATATATGCGCAGTATTTTTGGAAAGTGCTCATTATCAGTGATATATATATATATATATATATATATATATATATTTTGTGATGTCAACGAACACTCATTGCCATTTTGTAATACCAACGAATACTCGTTGTCAGTAATGCTCGTGGTAGTAGAGATTTGTAATCGCACATACAACTATAGTATGCCGTTGAACAATGGTGGTGTCAGACGCCTTCGAATAATAGTCGCACGAACAGTAAAACAGTAATCCGTATAGAGAAATAGTATAGTGAGTAGAGAAGAGAGGTCCATGTAGGATAGAAATAACGACCAATCTAGACGTTACGCGACTTCCTATATATGCGTTTCCTCTAGGGTAACGGGGTCTACTTAATTCAATAATGGGCTCGCCTGTGTTTGCTCATCACGTGCGATCTATGTTCAAACTCAAGTGTCGGAAGCCACACTTTATTCCTATATAACAAAGGAAAAAGATAGCAAAACCAAAATGCAACCAAATTAGTAATTAGAAAAGTGGATACTATTGTCAAAGAAATAATAGCTGTTCTGGATTAATACAATTTATGGAAAATCAGGCTGGACACTGGAAGTTCAATCAAGACAGGCGGGACTTCTAGCAACATCTAATTAGACTAGTGCAGCGGGGACTATGATTGGGAATAGGTGGTGAGAGAGGCTTAAATGTACGATTAGGTCCTTCACCACCGAATATAGCCAGCGGCTCGCACTAGATAAGGCTAAAAAGATGAAGGTTCTCAAGGATATTCTGTCCCGAGCGAAGGCTTGGGGGTCCCTAGAGATAGGGTTTAGCTAGGCAGGCTGTAGAGCGGTCGGCTAGCGAGCATTACCATGGTCAAGTTAGGTATATGTTAAACAAGATGTCTAAGGAGGCCGTGAATATGGGCGCAGAATTTCGCAAAGAAGAGATCCGTCGATACATTCGTGAGGTCAAACCCCCAACTGAAGCGGCTAGCTGTGAGGGTGAGATCACAGAGGGCGAAGTCTACTTGGCATTGAAGAGAGTCGACTTTGGCAAGTCTCCGGGACTTGTTGGTTTGCCCTATGAATTGTACTTGAGGCTATCGCACATCTTTGTGCTGATTTTGACTGTAGTGTTCAACAACTGGTTCCGGCAGGAGTCCATTCCCAATCGGATAACCAGGCTTGTGACCACGCTGTTGTAAGAGGACGAGGATGGTTGGAGAGAATTAGATGATTACATGCCCATAACACTGCTAAACAGAAAGTTAAAGATTTTGGTCAAGATCCTGACGGAGCGTTTGCAGTCAGTTGCCGAGATTCTATTGGGACCTTAGCAGACTTATGCTGTGAAGGGCCGAACAATTCAGAGCAACCTGCACCCGATAGATTCTAGAGGGTGTAAGAGACGACGAGGAAGCTTCGATGATCAATTTGGATCAGTTCAAGCCTTTTTGATAGGGTCGACCATCGGTACCTGTCTGCTGTTCCACAGGCCGCCGATTCAAACCAGACTTCTGCAAGTGGATTAGTTTTCTGTATCGCACCCCTAGTCACGCACTTTTGCGCTCTGTCAGCTCGTCAGGGTTGTCCACTGTTGCCGCTACTTTATGCTTTGGCGTTGGAACCTCTTCTTCGCTGGCTGAAGAAGAGGCTCCAACGTGAAATCGCTGTCCCTGGTAGAGCTCGAGCCAGTGTTTCCGCGTACGACGATGACGTAGCTACTTTCGTGTCGTACCGCAGCGACATTGAGGTGGTAGAGAAGGCGCTTGAACGGTACGAAAAGGTCATGGGGAACAAGACTAACCGTAACAAGTCTTCCAGCTTGCGGTTAGGTACCTGGAAGGAGGTCACACTTCCGGGGACCTTTGGTTGAATTGATGGACTCGTCCGCATTCTTGAAGTGTAGTTCGGGCCTGGACTCCAGCTAGAGAAAAAATGCTCAGAAGTACAGACAAAGGGCGGAACGTCAGTCTTGAAGGGTAGGACTGAAGCGTGTGCCAATTACGTCTTTTCTCATCCTTCATCGGTTGTCTGTATTTCCTCTTTACAAGGACATAGTAAGGCGATCGAATGCTTGTTGTCCACCTTCTTGTATGGGGTGCACAAAGAGAAGTTCCGTAAAGAAGCCAGTGTCCATGTCATGGGGGAGTAGGGATGGCCACATTTTGTGAATCATCGACACGCTGTGTTTTGACAGGATTCGATTTTGGCGGGGAGCCTTCCTAGCCATATTATCACTCTTCCCATTTCCTGGACTAAGCGCCGTCCAGGAAACTGTCGTCTTTCCTCAACGAGTGTTGAGCGACCTTGAGGATCTTTCCTTCCTTTCTTTTGTATCGTGAATTAGTGGAGGGGGTCGCGAAGGATCCTCTATTCGGGAAGCTAGGGTTTTCGGTAACAAAGTTGAGCTTTTTCTGGTCTTGGGCGCCAATCGAATTACCTCAGTAACCCTGAGTTTTCGCTTACCTGGTGATTGAGAGATAGTACGTTTCGAATCAATGACATGATCTTCACATGGGGCGGCGGGATTTGCCCGACTGTCACCGATGTGACCCTGGTTTAGAGGAAACGGCTTCGCACGCCTGCCATTGTCCTCAGGTGCGCCCTTTCTGGGACTATGTCGGCAAGTTGACGGTTCGTATCGCTCCCGATAAGCTCGTGCCCATCAATCTCGCATAGGCGTGAGATAATGGTGTTTCTAACACCGCTAACCGTGGCAAGAATGGTGATCTAAACAACGCGAATGGAGGGAATCTTGCGATACGAACGCTATTATCATCAGGCTCTTGTCGGATTCTTTCAGCATCCACTGAAGGTGAAGATTAGAACTGATAAAAAGTGTTTGATGTCGACAGATTTCAGCGAAAAGTGGGTGAAAGTAGCGAGCTTGGTTCGAGTGAAAAGGGCTATCCTTGAGTTTCTTTTTTTTTTCTTTTTTTTCTTTAGTCCTCTTGGTCACAACAGGTTAAACCCTCCCCTGGTTAAGTTACACATCCTTCGTATATCTAGTTAATGTTAGTATCGTTTCGAACTATCCTAGGCTTCTTCATTTTTGTTATGATATAAATAGAGATTCCCAACCTTCCCAATTTTTTTGGTCGCATTTTTCATCTCGACTGGGTCAGTCTTTGCTTCCCCCCACGTCCATAATTATTTGATCCTTTCCGTTAGTAAGTTAAGACTGAATACAACGGCCACTTTTATTTTTGTGGGGTGGACGGGTCATATTAACATTATTATTTTCTGTTCGATATTTTGTTATATTTTAGTTTATATTTGGGGATTCATACCTTCCTCGTTTCATTCCATCATTTTATATATATATTAAAAACATCCAGACGACATGCATTTAACGGATGTCAGAATTCGTTGCAAAATACATCCCTACCTAAACATAACCCCTTTTTCAAACGTACCTAATAACTGAAAACAAAAGTTAAAATGAACACACAACCACCCTTTGTCTGGATGAATTTCTCTGTATCCTTGGAAAGTGTAAATTATGACTTTTGCCGTGCCTTTAAAACCCAGTAAAGTTACTCCAAAATTCGCTGGAGGATGGAATGGAACTAATGTCTTTAATTTAATTACAAAATTAAATTCGAAGCTTTTAGCTTCCATTTTTGAAATATGGTAGGAACTGTGTAGCGAAAAAAAAACATTTTAAATCAGTTAGTTTATAATATATATATATATATATATATATATATATATATATATAATGTAAAAAATCTCTGTAGAAAAAAAAATTCTTCCAGTTGCTAAGAACATTTTGTTTTAGTTACTTTGTTTTAATAAATTCATTTCGCTTTTGCCTTGAAAAAAATCCACATTGGACGAAACGCGTCGGCTAACATACATTACATACGAAATTCTTCAATCATGTTTTTGTTTTTCGTAGGTTCTCTGTGAGAATGGGGTATTGCGATATATGTAGGAACGAATGTTGAGGGATGACTTCTTGTGGTGAAGGAGTTTCTTGTAATGAATGAATGGGTCGTGAATGGGATTAGCTAGGCATAAGATAGTTAATGATGACTAGCCTCACTCTACTTCCCTTTTGGCTTCGTGCCACAATTATTGCAATTTTACAGTAATAAATATTCTGGTAGTTCTTGGACTTGGTGCCTTCACTTTGACCGCTATTTATGGAAAAATCAAAGATGATTATTGCAGTTACTACGTATGTGAACACTGAAAGCATGAATGGGATTGTCATTCAATCACAAAGACTATTTGCTCAAAAGAAACGAAGTATCACAATTCATTGGCTGCCAATCTCATGTTTTTAACAAAGTGTTTCACGTATTAATGGATGACGAACTTGGAGAAAGCAGCATGTTGCCCAGTATCGAATATCCGTAAACTTGTAAATAACTACGAACAGCTCAAGAATGGAAATGTGATTACTGAAACAGCAGGACGGCGTGATGATATTTCTATTTCATTTAACTAGAATTTTCCGCTTTTTCAAAGAAACTGGAAATTTTCCTGAAGTTTAAAAAAAATACCTAACTTAAATAATACAAGGTAAAATTCTAGAGCAATACGTATTCTCTTGGCATTTATTCTCCTACCAGAGAGAAAGAAAAGACTTGCTACACAAATTTGTAGATCCACCTCTTACAAATGGACGTACAATTAACTTCTTGACCAAACCTACAATGCAGATAATTACTAGAAGTTATGTAGCAGTTTGCAGACTCACAAAAAAAAAAAACATTACTGAAAAATCTTTCGAATTCAAAACCATCGAAACTGAAAATTCCCAGAATAAATCAATGTGCAGAACAGGCAATCAAATACCTCCAAGATTTTACGACGTCTGTAAAGAAAAAAAAAAAGGAGAATGTTCAGCTTAGCAAAGCACATTAATTGTATATTATGCTTTAATTATGCTAAATATTCCACATTCTTTTTCTTTATATAGTTATTCTTACCTGTAGATGTAAGTTTCTATGTCATGCTATAAATATAAAATTAAATGCGCTGAAATATACATAAGGATTATGCAGTTACATCATTAACTGATAAATAAAGCGTATATGGTAAAATCGAATTTTCGGCTTGGGAACGGTGACCTTTTTCAAGTACTAAAACAAATTAATGCTTTTTTTTCATTATTTTTAAGAAAAAGTTCTTTGATTCATGACAGGAATATAGGGTTACAAAAATACACACACACACTATATATATATATATATATATATATTGTAAAATAGTCATTCAAAGAATAAATCAATAAAGTTAATGGCGAACTCACTTCACTAACAGATTAAGGCATTAATTTGCTGACCACTCGCTGAACGATACGATCATTGTTTTTATTAATTTTAGTATGGATTAGATGTTCGATCCATATAATTTGCAAGCTCTTTCGATGCATACAAGGCATAGATGTTATTTTTTCCTTCCTCAATTTCAGGCAATGTCAAGAAAAAAATTTCTAAGGCGAAATGAATGTGTTACTTGTCGAAAGATGTTTTTATTAAAAAGTGTGTTGTTGTTAACAGTTAATATTTTTGAACGTGCAGAAATGCAACGCTAGATTTTTGAATATTGTAGTAATTCAAAATTTCTATTCTTGTGTTTTTCTGTTGACGTGACAGACTATTGGTCCAATAATTAGAGCAATGTCTTAGATTTTAGAATTTTTTTTTTTTTTACTGCAGATCGAAGATATTTTCAAATTGATAAATAATGCAGTTTAATATTGTAAAATAGTCAAGGTGTTATAGACAAGAGTATGGTTGCAAGAAAGAAATACGACAACAGCAGAAATAGATTTACGTAACTTATTTCAATAGGAACGTGTGGTTTTGGGACAGCTACCTTGTGATATAGTTCATAAGCCGGGTTGATCTCTCATAGTAGTTCTCACTGGTCGGCGTGGCGCTCATCCTGCTGACTGACCGTGACAGGTCTCTTCTCTGGCCTCCTGTCGACTGCTAGTACTTCCCTGTGTGACCCTTTTTATGGCGTTTTTTATGGCTTAACAGGCTCTAAAAATGACGCGAGTATAATTGGGAGGGAAGCATTTTTATTATATAGAAACACTTTAAAATATTTTATTTTTCGACCGGAACTCGTACGTCGGGCCTATGCGCAAACGACGATAGTGATCATTTTGTGACTGGGCCTTGTCCCGTTCACATCCAGCTCTCGCTCTCGAGTATGTTAGTTTATTTGCCTGCAAATCAGCCGAGATGTCTTATTTTATATAAAAAAAGAAATAAATATAATATATTATATATATATATATATATATATATATATATATATATATATATATATATATAAAATGTAAATAAATTTATATCATTACACACAGCTTCACATATCTACATACAACCCCATAAAATACTTGTTTAAAAATTGGACGTATAGAGAGGTCACTTATTCGAGTTGGCGAGGAGTGGCTGACATTGAAAAAGAATTCACTCTCATGTGAAGTAATTAGGATAGTTACCTTTAACAGGCAATGACTATAGTTTCAATAAGACGTATGAACCTTTAAAAATGTGATTCTCAGATCGATAAAAAAGTTAGCTGAACAATTCTATCAGGAAGTGCTACAATGGGTAGTACTTCTAACTAGAAGGAAAATAATGAAGTTGACCTTCCACACCGCCTTAAACAAAAGATTAGGAAGGAAACTCCTATCAATACTAGAGATGAACCAAGACAGCGGAACTGAGTAGTCAGTTTTTCCTGAAAAACATTTAAGAGAAAGACATCGTAAATTTCAACATGTCGGTCAATGAATGGCAAATCTTTCCTGTATGGAAATGAGAAATCTTATAATGACCAAAAACACTTGAACACTGGTACAACAGACAAAACAGATCAAGAAAAATGAAAAAAAAACAAAACAAGAAAAAAAAAAAAAAATAGAAAAACAACGACGTCACTTAAAGATGTAAGTCGTGTAAAATTGATTTTGTGAATATCATCAAATTAAGCTCTGGGAAATATGAACGAAGGAGTGTCAATTTTCGTTTTATTTTGTGAAAAGTTAGAATAAATTAAACGAGTGAGGGCGGGGGGTGATGTTTTATTTAGAATCTGAAATAAAATTTACAAAAGTCTTACCAGAAAACAAATGAGGAAGGGTGACGCTATTCAAAACGTCAATTTTTATTTGGCCTTTATATATATATATATATATATATATATATATATATATATATATATATAAAAAAAAAGAAACAGACAATTTTAAGGTTTCATTATTATAATTTATTTGCTTAGAACCGAAATTCGATTCTAATTCTTCAAATCGACATTTTCATACAAAACCCTAGTCTGTTGATATAGATACATTCAGCTTTCTGGATTATATCCTCATTGGAATTATCCATACGGATTACCAAACGCATAATCTGAGATATAGATAGAGATAGAGATAGATATAGATAGAGATAGATAGATAGATAGAGATAGATAGATAGATAGATAGATAGAGATAGAGATAGATAGAGATAGAGATAGAGATAGATAGAGATAGAGATAGATATAGATAGAGATAGAGATAGATAGAGATAGATAGATAGATAGAGATAGATGAGATAGATAGAGATAGATAGAGATAGATAGATAGATAGAGATAGATAGAGATAGATAGATAGATAGAGATAGATAGATAGATAGATAGATAGAGATGGATGGATGAGATAGATAGGGATAGAGATAGATAGATAGATAGATAGAGATAGATAGAGGATATGGATAGATAGATGGATAGATAGGATAGATAGATAGATAGATAGATGGATAGATAGATAGATGGATAGATAGATAGAGATATAGATAGAGATAGATAGATAGATGGATAGATAGATAGAGATAGATAGATAGAGATAGATAGATAGATAGATAGATAGGGGATGGATAGATAGATAGAGATAGATAGATAGATAGAGATAGATAGATGGGATAGATAGATGGATATAGATAGATAGATATGATGGGGATAGATAGATAGATATAGATAGATAGAGATAGATAGATAGATAGATAGATAGATGGATGGATGGATAGATAGATGGATAGATAGATAGGGATAGATGGATAGATGATAGATAGATAGATAGATAGATGAGATAGATGGGGATGAGATAGATAGATAGATGGAGATAGATGGAGATAGATAGATGGGGATAGAGATAGATAGAGATAGATAGAGATAGATAGATGGATAGATAGAGATAGGGATAAAGATGGATGGGGGATGGGGATGGATGGATAAAGATAGATAGAGATAAAGATAGATAGAGATAAAGATAGATAGAGATAAAGATAGATAGAGATAAAGATAGATAGATAGAGATAAAGATAGATAGATAGAGATAAAGATAGATAGATAGAGATAAAGATAGATAGATAGAGATAAAGATAGATAGATAGAGATAAAGATAGATAGATAGAGATAGATAACGAACCTAAAGCTAGCAGATTTTGAGTTGAAGTACCGGAGAAAGGTGCTTTCTTTAAGTAGGCAATTCAAATTTTACTATGTCAATCTGTTCCCCATGGTGAAACCGGTAGCAATACGCCTCGTCTAAAAAGAATAACTGGTAAAAAAAGAAAAAAAAAATATCTGCCGGATATTATATGCAAAGCTATCTAATGCCTCAACAGATATGGTAGACTACCAATACTTGTACCTCGCCTAATACATAATACTGAAATATTAAGTGTATGTAAGAGTCTACTAGGCGAAGTTTTATTTAATAGGCTAAATATTTACCCAGACGTGGTAAAGTAGGTCTAAGTGCCGAACCTGGAACCATAATAGTGTAGAATATTAAATGTATATGGTGATGGGATGTCTTAAATTCCATTTAAATTTATAATACAGGAGTAGTCAGTTTAAAAAAAAAAAAAAAACACGAAAAATGCTAACTTCTTAAACAGCCTTCGTAAGACAGTATATTTTGGCACACCAAAATAATTGTAATCACGCATCCAGAATTGTTTTTAGCAACTTTGAAGGTGATTTTCTTAACACTTAAAATGCACCAACTTGTTTGACTTGTTTCCCCTCATTCGCAAACGCATAAATAACTTGGGAGCAAAAGTAAGCATTAATATTTTATGAGAGTGAGAAAAAAAATTCCAATGTCCTTTTAAACCTATCATTTATTTTGTAAATCTTACTTTGAAATTAACGTGATCAGACCAGTTAGAAAAGTGTGTGTGCCTTACTCTTCTGCGACTTCAATTTTCATGCGGTACCATTGATCAGGCGCCTGATGATTTCTATCGCATAAAACTAGAATTTAACTAAACGTTTGCAGCTGTGTTACATATTGAGCATTTTGGTTAATTTTATTACCTTTGCACCTTTCGAGCAAAATTCGAATATATATATATAAAGTCCGACGTATTGTTATTTTTTTTTAATTTACTTTGTTTAAACGTTATTTTGATGGATAATCATTTTCAAGTTCTATTTTTTGTAATTAAATAGTATTTTTTATCCACCTACATCTACCGTCTTGAATATTCGAGAAATCTTGTCAGAAAAATATGCGTCCTCCGGCAGAGCTTCTACCAGAGTACGAGTATCCATCAAAAATAAAGGTTAAACATAATAAATTTAAAAAAAAAAAAAATCAAACTCACGTGACATACTGAGGGCAAGAGAAATAGAGGAAGGCATTGAGCCACTTTCCTGATGAGCTGATGGCAGAACGGGGGCGAGAGCCTTAGCAAAGTGAGAAAAAAACTGCTAAGAGCCACACGCGATAAGGAAGCTGTAGAGAGCCATGAACGTTCATGTCATGAAAGGACGTAGTAGTAATGATAATTTAATTCCACTTTGTTCTCTTTTCTATAGCTAAGATCTGAATCTTCTCTTCTGCCAACCAGAGTTGATTCCAGAACAAATTACCGCTTCATCTACTGTGTTAATGTCAAGAACTTTTATATCGCGTTTGTAGACATCTTTGTAGCGCAGCAGGGGGTGGGGTGGAACGGCCAACAGATATTTTGCCAGGGGCTCGTACGTCAGGCAGGATGTCCTTTGGGATACGTCAAATATAACTTGTCTGGTCACTTTAATGTCAAAGTATGAAATATATAGTTCTTACTACGAGAAATAGTGCTTGAAATTATGATAGAGATGGCTCTCAACGCAAAAAGCTAGAAAGAACTCGGCAGTCCGCTTTTCGGAGGGAAGCTAAAGCATTTACAAAAAATAAATTTCATAAATTTCTAAATACTAATCAACCATTGTATTAAATAGTTCAAGCAATTTATTTAAACAAATATAGACAGATCCCGAAGAAACCCGGAGCTGTCTATATTTCTGAGATGAGGTATTGTAAGTCTTTATACAATTTACATTGTTTGGACTATTGTCCTCATCTTTATTGTCAATACCTGGCCACAGCTGAGATGATTTGTATCAGAAACATGACGGGGTGACATTTTATTTCATTCATTGGTGACAATGTGTTTAGACTGTGTTCAGATGACAGATACAGCTCAATGGTCAAAGTATCAGTCTACAGATGCAAAAATGCCCAAAACTTAATAAAAACATCATTGAGAATGAGTAATATATTGTTGCGAAACTACCATAAAAATACTATATACCAACTGATCATAATGTAGTAATTAACATTGATAATATTAAATATTTTATTTGTTTGTTCCTTTTCCTTTATATATATGTGAAAATATATAGAAAATAGGAAAGAACTGGTTGGGTAAATGATCCAAAGTTCCTTAATATTTTTGTTATTATTTTTAAAAAAAATAGTGCTCGATACAAAAGTAGAGCATAAATATAATTATTTATTTAAAAATAAGATTCCAACTCGCGACATAAGAGGTCTCATGTTTCAAAACAAGAGCCGAAAACTTCAATATAATTATTTGAATTAAATTGAATTAAAGTAAGCTCTGTTCCATCTTCAAGCGAAATTTTTTTTTTGGAATAACTTATTTCTGAAATTTATGTGTTTTAATAGTATATTCATAATTGAAATCAAAATTTCCATGGTAACAGCCAGGGCGAATTGTTTAAAATGGGTAGTGTTGGGTGGTTAATAATACGTATCAGTATAAAGTTACTTTCATAGATGTCAAGTCAGGGTAAGGTGGGGGTGTCATATATATATATATATATATATATATATATATATATATATATATACACTAGTTTGGGACTTGCAACTAAAGGGACAAACAAATAAAAAGAATCAAATGCCTAAAGCGAATAGGGGTAAAACGGGGAAAGAAAATAGGCAGGCCTTAACAAGATGGCAGACCTGCGCATCCCACCCTTTCCAGTAAAAAGATTACAAAAACCAGTGCTTTAAAAAACTATTTTTCTTTAGTTCTCGACGATGACCATTAACCGTTTGGTTTTCACGTCAGATTATTTTTAATGCCTTTCGTTTAACAGCGAATTAAGTTTCTTCTCTTTTGCAAGTCTGATAAACATATTAAGGCATTTTGCTGCTATCAATGGTGTTAACAGTTCTAGAAATGTTACTATTCCGAATTACGAGAAAACACTTAATAAATTAATAAAATTGTTAGTCTACCTTTGTTTAATGAAAGGTTTGGCTCAGAATTCTGAGATGGTTATCGTGTGTAACAAATAAGGCTGTAGAGTACAACGACCGAAACGTTGTGAGCATAAACAGCCAAGATGAGCATTCTACATCGATTTGATTGACCGATCATTTATCAACCCTCTGCAGGTTATTTAAAGCCAGAAAATATTCTTAGATTGTAATTTTTGAGGGAGATAATGGTTTAGTGATTCAAGTATTACTAATTAATCCATAGCTGGGGGAAAAAGTGGATTCACATCGTTCCCCCAAGGGTATTTTTTCGCATAAGTGACTAACGAACCTAACGCGGCTTGGAACTCGGCTCTACGATTAAAAATCATTATCCATTACACCACCCACACATCCAAGCTTACAGCACCTGGTATTCACAATCGGTCACCCATCTAAGTACTGACCAGGCTCGATGTTTCTTAACTTGTAGATCAAAAGAAAAAAGATGTAATATTTCCTCATTTCAAAACAACAGGACTGGATAAAGCTAGTGTGTGGCCCGTAGTATATTTCATAAAAAGGCCTTAAACTAAAAAGTAAGCTTAAAATTAAATTATTTACTAACATAGCGATACAGTCTTAAGAACACAGAAAAATATGAGGCAAATGATTCTAAGAAAATATGAATAGATTTCCTTACTGGTTTCCCTTAATAATTCTGAATACAAATATTTTCCTGGTTATTGTTTCCTCTTTGGCACATCGGCTTTACGAGTATAAACGCAGTACTAGATTGACAGCCATACCTTGCCATTTTACAGTTGAAATTTCAAGATTATAACCCTAGGCCAACAGTTTATTGTATCACATTTCTGGAACTCTCTACCGGCCTCTTGCTTTCCTGTCAACTTTGACCTTCAAATATCTAAATGCAATGTCAATCGTTATCTTTTGTATTAATACCTGTTTATTTAAGGTTCTCTCTTGATAAACTTTTTTTCTTTCATATTCTTTCACTCCGTAACCAATTGCGTCTCAGTGGCTGTATTTCCTTGTATGGGGAACTGGGGCCCCATATAAGATTCCCACGTGGTGGATGTAGACGTTGTAATAAAGAATAGAACGCGACTGACTCCGATTTATACAAGTTGTATTAAACAATATTGCAAATAAATCCTTGCAAACTTAATGGTGTCTGCAACCAAACTTATCTGATGAAGATGTTTTCGCCATCTACAGACTTTGTGGTGATAACGGCGTAGAGTAGGCTTGTTCTGCAAGTGTTCATTTCGTAGGTATTACCAAAAGTTAGTGTTCTTCAAAAAGAGGTAGAAAAGCGTGCCAATCAGCAACTGTAAGCTGATTGGCTAACCTTAAACTGCCAAGGGCAGATAATCATATCTTATTTCTCATACTTGCTTCGGATGAAAAGATTAAAAGAAAATAAGCAGCTTTGGTATTAGGTTGGTGCAAAAATAATGACGTAATAATGTCGTTTTTTGACGTATTTTTTAACGTCAAAAAACGACATTAATACGTCATTATTTTTGCACCAACTTAATATAAATGACGCATAATTAAAGATGCAGCTCTCTCGACGTATAAATATATTTTGACATGTTGCAAAATGCCAATTTCAACAGATAACTAGAAAGTTAGTAATACTGGGCCCTTGATAATGCTGCTTTTGTTAATCCGACGCTGCTGACATTCTTTACCATTAAGGACTGTCTTGGCTTTGTAAAACGTAGGATCTGTTCCAACGGTCTGACTGCTGACAAATGGGAAATCTTTGAAATAAAACGGAAAACAATGTCTACGTAGCAGCTGATGAAATTCATTGTGACTACTAGGACTAAAAACATTGATATCTGCAAATTACTGATGTTGTCCTTTTCCCTCAATAACATAAGCACAGTTTTAAACTTAACATTTGTAAATAAAAACAAAGTACAAATAAGTCTTTAAAAGTCAGATTGATTTGGCAGTGTTTATATTATCGTAATGAACGCAGGTGTAGGCTTTAAGAAAGTTTTATTCAACTGAGAATACTTTGTTCGCCTATAGTGTCCTTTTACAGACCCAGTAAACAGAAATAGCTCTCTCAAAGAGGAGAGTAACAAAACAAGGGGAAAACACTCTTGATTATTCATAACAATTACGAACAGGACCCTTGTCTTCTAAAATGATTAAAAATATATTTTTTGATATTAATAAATGTCGTGGTTTAAAGGTTTAATGAATGCTAATCTATACAAATTGTTAAAAAAAAATAAATTATTCCTTTTTGATTTTTTTTTAACGAAGAGAGAAAACGAAAAAAAAAAAAAAAAAAAAAAAAACGAAAAAAAAACAACAACAAAACGAGCGTTCGGGACTAGTCAATTTAAGTAGAGCCGAAATAAATCTATTAGTTTTTTCCTGAATAATTATATCACATTATGTTGCAATAAATATTTAGCTTGTTATTAGAAAATAACTATTTCTGGGCTCAAAATGCTATTTCCAGAAGATAAATGATCAATTTCCTGTTTAATTTCTTTTCAATAATGGAAAAAGCTTGCGTGCTAGTTGCATCAGTACACCCAGACAGAAATTGCGGAAATAGCATTTTAATTCCAGGCCTTTTACTGGAAAAATATAAATCTTGGATCATTCCCTTAAATGTCAAGCCGCTGCAAGTACAGCTTATTTAAATAGTGAAGTAGGACACATCGATGTGGAGCAATGGTTAGCATGCTTGTCTCGTTAGATTAAGGAAACAAAAGTCACTGAAATTGCAGACAAGTTACTGAAAAAAATTTGGTTTTATGAATTTATTTTTCCATTAAGTTGGATTAATGTGCGTAAACCGGGTATATAATGAGCAGGTTTTATAATTCTTATTTTGAACTGACTTTTTCTACTAAAAGCAAGTCCCTCATAATTTGGAGCAAGAAATTACTATTATTGAACTGTTAACTTTGAGGAATATCCTCCGATTAAATTTGGGGTGTTGAAATATCCTTAAAACATTTCAACAGGTTTTCTGATCCGAATATACTAGCCTACAACATCTCTTTACACACAAATAATATAATAAAAAAGCTGAATTTTTAAATTTACTTGAAAGCAATTTATAGCGATCAAACTAATTGTAATTTTTTTTTTTTTATGGCGTTCTAAGGAGAACGCATGAAACGAATCAGGTATTGTGTGAAAGTAGCTTTATCTAGAAGACAGTAATAAAAACATCACTGGAGCAATCAGTTAAACTGGTCTTGTCTACGGAGAGGCAAAGATCATTTACAAGGGATAATGATGCGAGTGGTTGAGAAAACTTATCAGAAGCATTTCAGAGGCAATGATAAAGTTATTGTCTGCTACGTGTCTGTTCACGTGGATTTGGCGATGGTAATTAATTTACATGCAAATGCCGTTGAGGAAGGTGTGAATCTTCTTCCTCCATCTATGGGTTGAATAGTAGAACAGACTGGATCCTATAGTCTTGGTTGTCAAAGAAAAATTCAAGATCCTTATGGCAGGGTGAGACTATTATTAAAGTGGACTCGATCGAATTTTTAGTTTTCATAAAATTAATTATTTTAATAAATATAAAAAAAATTTCTGGCATGACTTTAATAAAAAAAAAATATTTATGATATTTCGATCATCTGTGAATAGTTTCTGAAATTTTCATTATCAGACAATTATTTTTATTTTTGCAAGATTTTCCAAATTAATGTGTGTCATGCAAAAAAAAAAAAGTGCTAAAAATTGTTATTTTACTAGTTCTGGTGATACAAAGGGAAACAAGGTTTTTTTTGTTTTTTTTAAATCAAAATTTACAATAATTAAAATTAACTTTGGTTTTTCCTCTTCATAATAAACATTTAGACGATAAAATTTGGTTTTCGTCAAGTTTGGCGTCTTTTTCATCATGCTATGCTCTTTTCTTAGCGATCTCCTGGAGGTACCTATTAAAGCACGATATTATTTTGTCGTTGTTTAGAAAATTTAATTCAATTTTTTCATGTAAAAAAAAAAAAAAAATACGGTAATTTTGTTAAAATAGATCATATTCCGCTATCGCTTTAACATTTATCACTGTATGTGACTTCATCTGCTGTACAAAAAGGTTTATCCTGCCACTGAAGGTGACTGATCCCTGAGCAATAGTGTGTTTGAATTTCATAGTTGTGTTGTCATATCTTGGTATGGTAACAGGAAGTAACTTTGAGGAAAATTAACAATAAGGATACGCTAATTGAGAGGCTTTGAAAAAGAATGCAGTGGAAAGGAAGTGATATTAATAATGCAGAGTGCTAAAGGGTTAATTGTCCCTTATAAATGGTAACCTAAATATTTATTGCTTTATTTAAAAAAATAAGGTTAATGTACGATGAAGCAATAAGTATAATCAAATATCAAAGAAAATAAAAAAAAAATTAAGTTTTGGAAGTTTCTTAAATTCGTTGAAGTTTTGAAAAAAGCGATTCAAAACGGGAATCTACAAAGAAATAATAATAAAAAAAAATAATAATGAAGCCACGAAGTACATTTTATGAAGAGCTGTAGCAGCCTAAAATCATCTCCCTCAGATTAATAAATAAATAAGTTTCTATTTCTTTTGCCACCCCTCCACAAAAAAAAAAAAAAATAAACTGGTCAACTGAGAGCTACGAAGAAGACGTTTATATTTTGACCACATCACAATGTATTGACCCCCGCTCATTTCCTTAGTGTCCTATGAAAGGTAACTCAAATTTGCTACAGAAGAGCATACAATTGATAATTTTCGATAGGAAAATCATTGTTCACTAAATCATCATGCTTAAAAAAAGAAAAAGGCACAGAAAGTATAAGGCAACAACGTTAGTCACGTTTTGGGATCTTCAATATATTTTGAGGAACATTTTTAAACTTAGAAATTTCATTTTTTGTGGGGGGGGTATCTTTTCCAAATAATTACGGGACACAAAATGTGATGATTTTATTCACAGCTACAACATTTCATCATAAATAGATAAATTGAATTTACTCCGGCTGTCTTTTCTGAAATTAAATTGGGATTTAATCGACACTTGTTTTGTTATAGCAACTTTTTGCGAAGAGTTAGAATAAAAAAAAATTCATGGATTGCAAAAACTTAAAATTATTTTTCATGGTCATGATATTTGTACAAATCGCGCAGAATGGCATTCAACAGATAAATTAATGATATATATATATATATATATATATATATATATATAACAGTAGCCATCCGAGAAAATGGTTTTGTAGAAAATTAGTAAATTTAAATGTTACTTCACTGGTTTTAGAAAAATATTTTGGGTTACATTATAACGAAAAATTATGCGGATTTATCTTTAGAGAATTTTTTTTTTCTAAAAGTTATTCATTTATTAAGGATTTTTTTTTTTAAATTCTGTTTTGCAGAAAAACTTTATGGAAATATTTTTCAAGTTAGTCACATACACGCTTAAATAGAGGTGGAGAGGAGACGGACTTGAAAAAATATTTCTATAAAATATTTCTATAAAATATTTCTATAAAATATTTCTATAAAATATTCCTGTACAATACAATTAAAAAAAGGCGCCATTCGTTAATGAGTTAATAAATACTGAAATTTGTATTAAATATGATAATTACCTGATTTTCGGTGCAATTTTAAACAGTTTGATCACTATGATTGGAGATCCATTAAACACATTTTTATTTTATTGCCGTGCCTAACTGAAAAACTTTTAATTGTATAAGTAACCAATTTATATATTTATGGACTGTATGCAAATGATTTAGGCTGTACCAATAGGAAAGTTCCGAGGAAGCTTATCAAATTTTGTCACTCGTCTCATATGAAAGAGACTAATGTTTATTTTTGTAAAAATACAAAAAAAAAAATGTAACACAAGACCAAAAGGGGGGATGGGGAAGGCTGGTTATCGTCTGTCTTATCTTGAACTTAGCAAACCACAATCACTGACCCAAACAAACTATACAGTATTCCTTGCACTAAAATACAACTTTGTTACCATTCTTACTACAACCACCATAATACCTCAAAGTCTCTATGAAGTCATAACTAATCCTCATATATACAATTTTTCTGTGGGGTGAGGATAGAATAACAACATTTAAAAATGAAAAATGCGAACCATGATGCCTTCA
The DNA here is from genome assembly GCA_903632075.3 of Acanthosepion pharaonis. NCBI lineage: Eukaryota > Metazoa > Mollusca > Cephalopoda > Sepiida > Sepiidae > Acanthosepion > Acanthosepion pharaonis. Next base: position 6,553,374 of record CAHIKZ030002722.1, on the reverse strand, counting down.
ATAAACTTGCACGACGAAACTAAGACCTTGCAGTAGAAGAAAACGTGGCCCAGGGTCTCCAATGACTCGCCGCAGCAAACATAGTTGGGATAATTTCCTGCTAGAGAAAGTTTTTGCCAACCCAGAAGGTCTTTCACATCACCAGCCAGGTGAGTGATGCCTCATCGTTAGTAAGGCATTTCAAGGCCATATGGAGCGACTCTCCTGCTTCGTTAAACCGAACCCGCCAATCTGACCATCTTGAACAGACCCCCTCACTAATACCTGATATAATGCCTTACGGGAAAATGCCTAGACGTCGGAGAAGACATCCGTCGCCGGTAAGAGGAACTCGAGAGCTAACCGGCATTCAAGATAAACTAGACAGGATAGCTTGCAAACGGCTGGCTTAGATCTTGGCTAAAATCTTCAACTCTGTATTTAACATCGTTAAAGGCCGTAGTTACCTTTCCCATCATCACCGGTCTTGTTTTTGCGTAGTAAAAACCGTTGAGGTTATAGACCTCTGCTTCATCCTTTTGTTGTAAATCAGTTCCAGCAAGGGAACAAGAACGGGTGGCTGTCTCAAGTACAGTTCGTAAGGTAGACCATTTAATCCCGGAGTTTTGTCCCGGCCAAACAGCTTCAACTCTTTCCGGATCTCAGACTGTAACGGGACCTTTGCACTCAGCCATCTCGAGGCGGGGAAAGTCGGCCAAATAGGCATCGAACTGAGCAGGGCTCAGACCGGGCTCCCTACTGAACAGATCCTGAAATAGCCCCGATGCCTGCGTTTGTAGTCACGGTTCGCTTATCCGGTAAAGTAACGCACGCGATATGCCTATTGGATGCATTCCTAACTTCCTCTGCACACAATTCAGCGGCCATATTCGTTGCCTCAAGCGACATTCTTTTTAACCTAGTCCCAACTACAAGAGCTTGAGCCTTCTTGACAAGCAAGGAGGCCAGCTCCGCTCTAGTTAAGGCTACTTCACTCCGCCATAAAATTTGGAAACAGCATGCTATACTGCTTGGCATTCGCACCGAAAGCTCCAATACGAACATTTCCTGTGTTAGATTGTCAGTACAAAGGATTCGGAAACAGTTGGATGGCTTTAATGATGATTACAAAATACGGCATCTCGGAAAACTCACTCTATTCTGATAATAAAAGGTCACTCGAATTTGTTGGTGAGGACCTCAGCCTCAACATGGAGGCCTACAACAAGTGTCTTGAGGAATTAGTGCTGCCCTCGGTGGCTGCTGGAAGAACCCATGTCTGACAACATGACTCTGCACCATGCCACGCAAGCAGGAGAACCCAGTCATGGCTGTCAGACAATTTCTGTGACCACATCACCCCTTACATCTTGCCACCTAACTCTTTTATTATGTGTGGGGTGCAATTGAACGAGAAACAAATAAAACTCCTTGTAACACCAAAGATGAACTGAAGATAATGATTATGACAGCATTTACCAATTTAAACAAAGAGACTGCAGCAGAAGAGTTGCAGGAGATTCCGAAGTTGTCTGGAGGCCGTCATTAAGCCAATGTCGATTTTATTGAATAAATTTACTCTTTAGTATTTCAAGATATTTTTGTATAAGTTTGGTGAATATATCTTTTAAAATGAGATGTCAGTATTATTTTCCTTTTTCCGTAAGTTAGACGACAATTTATCCATCGCACCTTGTGTGTGTGTGTATATATATATATATATATATATATATATAAGGCAGGGTGTGTGTGTGTGTGTGTGTGTGTGTGTGTGTGTGTGTGTGTGTGTGTAATGAATGCACGGCCGCAATTTTCGACGGATTTGCACCAAAATTTGCATGCACATGCTCCAAGTTAGTAGGAAGGCTAAGAACGACTTTGCATTTCCCAACTCCCATCGATAGTGAGATAATCGATTTTTCATGCTTCTACGACAGTTTTCATCTAGCTTGCGGCCATTTTGTACTGGCCAGAGTGAGAGCCAATAGCTGGCTGCCACGAATAGGCAGGAAGATTCTATTGGCCAGCGTGAGAACCAACAGCTGACTGACACGAATGTTAACTAGCATGCTAGCATGCAAAAAAAAAAAAAAAATCGATATATGCGTCCGTCACAGATGGGAAAAATTTAAATCTGTATGGCACTTTACTCCAATTGGCTCATTCGCTTGCTTAAACTCAACGTTTATTCTGATTCCGCAGAACTGGGTTGGGTGTGTAAAAGTATTTGTTGTTAACATTCTTTTTTTCATTCGGTTTTTCCAGTTACGAGTCCTTTTTTAAAGCTGATCGTTTTGTATTCATTTTGTTTAGTACTTTTTTCATAACAGATTTAATGTTTAGTATAGAGCTTAGAAAAAATTCGCAGTGTGAGATAGGCAAGAAGTAAGGCATGTAGCAACATCAGCACGGCAAAGGGCACTCCTTTAAAGGCAAGGAAGGGCAAAAATATTTTAAGTCAAGTGATAGCATTTAAATGTGCCACATATATATGAGGCACATTTAAATGCTAGTATCTTACATGATAAAAATGACATGTAACAAATATATTACATAAATGGTATATAAGAGTTCAATATATTATCTAGGATTTGAATATTTCATCCCTTGGATGACCTCCACCGTAAAGAGATCATGCACAAGCTCTTGCTCACTCATAAATAAACACTGTGAGGCTTAGCACCTCAATACGTGTATGTTCTCTTCGAATGTGTTGATTATTTCAGGGATTTAATATTCAAATCTTAGATAATATGTTGAACTTTTGTATATCAGTTATGCAACAAATATATTTAGTATTCTATATCATTTTTAGAATATAGCAGAGCTATTAAGTATATATTAATAAATATACATATTATCCTTCACCTTTATAGCTCTGTTATATTAGATCGAGCACTATTTTATTAACAAAAGCACTTAATATGCGATATCTTATATATATATATATATATATATATATATATATATATATATATTAATTGATTTAAAATATGTTTTTTTTCTACTACACAGTTCTAACCAAGTTTCAAAATGGAAGCTAAAAGCTCCGAATTTAATTTAGTAATTAAATTAAAGACGTTAGTTCCATTTCATCCTCAAGCGAATTTTGGAGTAACTTTTAAAATTACTGGGTTTTAAAGACACAGCTAAAATCATAATTCACGTTTCCAAGGTTACAGATAAATCCACTTCCCCCAGACAAGGGATGTCTGCGTGTTCATTGTGTCTGTATTTTGATGTATCAGTTATTACTTAAGTTTCGGTAGGGGGTAGGGGTGCATTTTTCAATGAAATCTAACATCCGTTAAATGCATGTCATCTGGATTTTGTAAAATTTTTTTGTTAACGGCAAAAATTCTTACGGCATTTTTTTCCATTTGTATATTTAAAGATTTTTTTTGGGGGTGGGGGTTAGGTTAGAATACGTTTTATTTAACTACGATTTGAAATATTTTCACTTTTAATTTTTAATATACTATATTCCTTTTAAAAACAATTAAAAATGTATTAGAATCCCTTACAGTATGTAGAATTATTTTAATTAAGTATAAGTATGTATGTTATTAGGTTACAATTTTTTTTTATATTTAAATATTATTTAAGTAAAATTTATGACAATGACGGCAAAAATAGCTACTTAATTTCACTGATTTAGTAAACTTTTATTTTTTATATAACACTAGTAATATATTGTTTCTCATGTAAGTACAAAGGACATGGGTCATTCAAAAGCTTACATCTTCTAGCATTTCATATTAATTTCATTTTACTGTAGGTGTTTTATTGGATTCTTTTAAGTGCGTGTAGTACTAAGAGGGAAGTCTTTAGGTTAGAGGACGTTTTATTTAATTACAATTTAAAAGAAGTTTAGGTTAGAATTCATTTTATTTAACTACAATTTTAATTACAACTTTAAAATATTTTCATTGTTAGTTTTAATAGACTATATTTCTTTTTAATAGAAGTAAATGTATTAGAATTACTTACAGTAAGTAAAATTATTTTTCCATATCAAGTATATGTATATTACGATTTTTTAAAATTTTATATTTAAATATTATTTAAGTAAAATGTATGGCACTTACGGCAAAAATAGCTAATTCATTTCTCTGATTTAGTAAACTTTATTTATTTATTTATTTTTTTACATTTTTACATTTTCATACATATTTTAAATCAATTAATTTATAATATTAATGCTCTGTAAATTTACATTGAGCACTATTTTGTAAAAATAAAAATATCTATAAGAACACCGGATTATATATCTTACTGTTCTTTTATTATATATATATATATATATATATATATATATATATATATATATATATAAAAATATAGTTTTAAGGTGTGCTATAGTTATGGGAAAAAGATATCAGAGATAGAGCGTATGTAAATATAAATATAAAAGTGAACATTGAAGTCAACAATCAGGTCGCCTGACGATTGCGTCCAGCATGAAACAGCCTGTCGCCTCTGAGTGTTGACTTCAATGTTCACTTACATATATATATATATATATATATATATATATATATATATATAAATCAGTTATGTGCCATGCGTGATACCCGCTTAGGCGATCATGTATCATTCGATACATGATTGACGAGGCAGATTTTTGCCCGCAGTAGGTTGTCATTTCTTTCTGCGGTAGACCAGTTGCCATCCAAGGCCATAGAATCCGGTCTGTCTTGCTATTTACCTATAGCAGGGAGGAGAAGAAAAGTATATATATATATATATAAAATGAAACGTGACAAAGAACTTGGAAAGAGAAGCTATCAGAAAAGGAAAACCCACATAATCAGTAATTAGTATCAAATGTGTACAAGCTAGTCTAAAATTGCTTACAAACAGACTAACAAACGATCTAGGTTAAAATCGGCCACGCGATCTGTCAGTGTTTTGGAGTGTCGACTTAACAATAGAAAATCGAAAACAATACGCCAACTCAAGGAAAAAAAGACAGATTACAATAAACCATTTTGCTTAGCTTTTGTTGTTTATAAAAAGGTGTCTGACGAGATAGAACACGCAACAGTTTTTAACTTACTACAACAGTCGGACACTAATGAAAACAGTATAAAACCGTCGATGAATATATATAATAACAATACTGCAATAATTCCATCACATGAAGACACAGGTCAGATAAATACTGGAAAAAGAATCGAGACAAGTGGATAAGTTTTCACGTCAGCTATTTACAGAAAGATTTTAAAAATATCTTTCGCCATATGAAGTAGAAATCAGCATAAACGGAGAAGGCTTAAATCATCTCTAATTTGCTGACGATATTTTACTAATATCAGAATCATTGGAAAGAAATGATAAATCACATCAATAAAGGAAAATTTCGGTGGTGGTTTAAAAATGAACAGAAATAAAATAATATTCATGTTCAATTGCCATATTTTACAAAAAAAAAAACAAAAAAACAACAAAAAATAAAAAAAACAACAACAACAAGAAAAAATCGAAAGAAAGATCATAAAAATAGATGAAGAACTGGAAGAAGTCCAGGAATATATCTACTCAAAGTATCTGATAATATTAAAGAAAGGCTATGGAAATGAAAGAAAGTCACAATAAGCATAGTCTAGGAAGTATATATTAAAATAGACACATACCCAATGAAAAGTACCTTACAAACTCAAAAATTTTATAATTAATGTATAATGCCGGCTATAATGTCCGAAATAGAGATCAAAATTAAATTTTAGAAGTACACAATAATAACCCAAAATACGCTGCTGACCGCTATGATCTCACCTAAATTATTTATAGCAAGTATCTTCCGGAAAATGAACTGGAAATAAAGGGAGAACGAATATTTTATAATATTTAATATTTTATTATTATCAAAATCGTTGGATGAATTACCAGATTATACTAATTATACTAAATTACTAGATTATACTAATTATACTAAATTACTAGATTATACTAAATTAAAACAATAAAGGAAAACCTCGGTGTAGGTTTTAAAATGAACAGAAATAAAAAAAATAGTAATGGTAATATTAGCCCTTTCCTTAAAAGGAAACATTAAGTATACTTTGACCAAGCAGACAGTACTACTTTATTTCATATAGAAATTTCGGTATTATGGTGATTTTAGTAAGAATGTTAAATAAGAATGTTAAGTAAGAATGTGTTGTTTTGGTGTAAGGAAAATTATTAGTGTGTTTGGATCAGGGATTGTAGCTAGCTAAGTTAAATGCAAAGCATATGAAGACCAATCTTTTGGTCTTGATCTGTATTTTTTTATATATACAGAACGAAATATTGCAGCTATTCAGTTACGCTTTTCTACATTCCCGGGTCATCGGGCTGGGATCAAAGTGTAATATCTGTTCTCTTCATATCTGATGATAACGGTAATATTCCTTTCAACTGTCTCTTTCTGATGTTAAGCATAAGTATTTTTTCTTCCATTTTTCTCTAAAACCTCGACGTGTATCGCTTGTTCAGTTCATGGCATTCTCAGCATCCATCTGTAGAGCAAAATTTCCGTTGTTTCTAGTCTTTTCTTCATCCATAAGGAGATTGTCCAGCATTGTGACTAGATAAGTTAAGGACAGATGAAAACTAGCCTTACCCATTCCCTTCTGACCTTGAGCCAGTTTTTTCTGTATATAGAGAAATAAATATTGCTGTCAGTGCTACTCGAGTTACGCTTTTCTTTACTCTCTGGCCATCAGGCTGGGATCAAAGTTTCGTATCTGTTCTCATCTCTCATGGTAACATAAGCCGTTTCCTTACGTGGAAATATTTGGCATTCATTGACCGAGACAGTTTCTCAGAGAAATAGCTTTCTCCAATCACAACTTAATTATTAAAAATATTAGGTTGGTGCAAAAATAATGACGTAATAATGTCGTTTTTTGACGTTAAAAAATACGTCAAAAAACGACATTATTACGTCATTATTTTTGCACCAACCTAATAATATACACAGCTAATAATAAAAGCAAATCAAAAATTTACTATTTATATTTTTGTCTTCAGATGGTGATGAGAATACAACATGAAGGTAATGGTAAAATTAGCCGTTTCCTTATAAGGAAATATTCAGCATTCATTGACTGTGCAGCCAGTGCCGATGCCAGTTAAAATTTATAATTTTTTTTTTCTTAAAACAATTTTTCAGGAAAATAGGTTTTATCAAATCCACTGTCATCACGCTTTCCAGTATTAATGGGGGGGGGAGAGTTCCTTCTTAACCTTTTGTTTGAAGTAGTGTGGAATATCGACATTTTGATTATGTCATTATTTTCCATTCGAGTTACATGTGCGAGCCATGTGCTGCTGTTGAACATCCTCAAGTGATATGGTTTCTGTTATTTGGTACAATTCTTTATGATTGTGTAGCGCCAGTCCACGAGGTTTGAATAAGGATGGTTCTTACGTACTTCATTCGCTCGAAGCCATTTTTAACCAGTAGTTGTCGTATACAGCTAACAGTTTAGATATTTCTGAACGAGTTTGATGCCATACATGATATCTAGATGAAAGTTTCGATCTGACATTTACACGGACGTCATGCATGACGCCTGTCTGTTACTATATTATCTAGATAATTAAATTTCCGTAACCGCTTGTTTTTAACGTCCCCGATACGTAAATTGCACATTGGGCTGTCCCTTTTGCTGGCCACCACGCGTTCTGTAACATTTGCTAACATCAAAATTTCCCTAAATTCTTTTCTTTTGATAATTAACAACATGAACAGAATCGGGATGTTTACAATGTTTGCAAATGTCATAATTGCATTTGTATGACTATAAACTACATCCGGCAGCAAGGCTTCTGATCGGGAGGTTTTGAAAAGCATGGAACCACCTCTTAATTGCTGTTGTTCGCAGGTCCATCCTGACTCAGAGTGGTAGCACCTGTTAGGATCCCAGCTATGGGCAAACAGTGATCCCCCAAATTGAGGTCAAAGCCTGAAAATATAAAAATAGATTACAAAAAATAAATTTTCAAAGTAAAAAAAAAATTAAAAATTACCAGCAATACATTTTTGGAATAAAAAATTTCAGCATTAAATGACCCATAAGGAGTTGATATACCATTAAACAAACAAGTCAATCCAAACCATCATAATTGCAGTATTAAGTAATTATGCAAATTATATCCCAATTATTTTCAATAAATAGTTAAGCACTAATATTTAATATATCTGAAATAATCCCCTTTGTGGAATATGGTTATTTATAATATTAGGTTGAGTCATAAGTAATATCTTTTCTTTGACCAAATTTTTATGATCTTAACTAATAATCATACGTAACAGTTTAGAATAAGTTTAGAGCACGCTAACGTACGTCAGTTTTTGTACGGCAGTCGCAGATACGGTTGTTTAAAGGCCGCATACAAAAAGAGTAACACGAGAAAGTATTGTGGAACTCGGTTGGTCTGTTCTACCTATCCACCATATTCATCTGACCTTGCACCAACCAGTTATTTCGACGGGGAAAACTTTCTCTAATTAAAGCCAGATTTTCCCCATCCAAACCTGCAGAATTTTACTTAAAAGGTATCCAATAACTGGTAACAAGTCATTGCAAAATAACGGTGAATATACGAAGTCAGATCAAAAAGTATCGGGACTGGTGCTATGTAAAACAAAACTACAGCACATATCAATTCGGCATTTAATCTCCTTCGAAGTGGTCCTCTTCTGAAGCCATATACTTTATCAAGCGTAGTATTCCTTGATGAAGCATTCCAGGGACTCCTTTTTTTTGTGGGGGATAGCGAGCAACTGCGTCGTCGCATTCTCTTGGAGTTCATCGACAAGTGAGATTTGATTTTTGAAGAGGAAAAGTCGCTAGGGGCGCGGTTTCTGATTGTCGGACCTTGAGAATATTGTGATTGGCCCTAAACTGCTGCACAATCTATGGTCATTGACCCATTGACTCTGTAGTGTGATGAGACGGCTACACTCTACACATTCCTTCAAAGCACTGTTATAAACAACGGGAGTGAGTGAGAACATTATAGTTCAAGGTCAATCAGTGCAACTTCAGTGCCTACTTTAGCAACATAACATAACAAAGGTCCCGATATCTTTTGATCAGACGTCGTATAATTGAACAAATTGTACCTGTATTTTATTTTTTGAAGAGTAAAGTGGATAAGCAAAAGTGGAAACTATTCATGGCTCAACCAAATAGATCATCTGGATGGGAACGAATCTTGAGCCGACACGATTAAGTTGCAATTTAGGCTGAGACAGTTTTTGTCCCTAGTTAGATATTTTAACGCTTATGCGCTAACAAACATAAGATTCGCCATTGTTTGAACGCCATTGTTTGAACGCTTGTTACAGTAAACAAGCAAACAACGCTTGTTACAGTAAACAAGCAAACAACGCTTGTTACAGTAAACAAGCAAACAAACACAAAATATATAGAAACATTAATGCATAATTTGTAAAACATCGTTGATTTCTACAAATATATTATCTTTATGTTTCAGGTAAACAAGCTATCTAAAACTGAAATTGCAGGTGAGTGCAATTGTTCAGTTATTTAATAATCTATAATTTTACGGCCAACTGTTAACTATCGTTTCTTTCTTTCCTTTTGTTAACTGATCGTTGACCATTAATATGCATACACACCAACATTTTACTCAGATTCCATAATTTATATTAGCAACGACTCCCAGCTAAAGTATCGTATTTCACATGAGTAACATCTACTAGCAAAGTAAAAATATTTTTATTAGTAACGGCTAACAGTAAAAGTACCGTATTTCCTATTAACAACGACTGTCAGAAAAATTAGTACGTTTTATATTAGCAACGAATCCAAGTAAAAGTACCGTATTTCAAATTAGCAACGCCATCCCGATAAAGTACTACATTTTATATTAGCAAACGTCTCCTATCAAAAATAAAATATTTCATATTAACAGCGAATCCAAGCAAAAATACATTATTTCAAATTAGCAACGGCTCTCAGAAAAAAAGTACCGCATTTTATATTAGCAACGAATCCAAGCAAAAGTACCGCATTTCATTTCATTTAAAAAAGTAGTGTATGTCATATTAGCAACCTCTCTCAGCAGAAATACCGTATTTTATATCAGCAAAGAATCCAAGCAAAAGCACCGTATTTCATTATTAGCAACGCCTATCAGCAAAATTAGCGTATTTCCGGTCCTAAAACCCACAACTAAAATTTACGAGGAATATTTAGAAAAAAAAATTGTAATTATTATACATATGTGTAAATTTTAAAAGCATTATTTTGGTTTGTCATCGTACTTTGATTATTTATACCTAACTATACTAGAGACCCACTAAATTTTCTATACCTAAAGTTTAAAATGGATTTTTAAAAATGAAAAAGCAATCTTGAAGCTTTCTTTTCAGCTTTAATTCAAAACTAAATGATTAAATTTACTATTTCCAGTAAGCAAAATACTCTGGTGTATTCCTAATAGAAATTATATTGATTGGAATCTCAGCTGAATTTAGGATACACAAACACTCACAAGAAAACCAGATGATAGGAAGATATATAAACGCCTGACTTAAGAGATGGAGGACAGAGTTCCTTACATTTTCACAAGAAATTCAAACATTTGAAGAAAGATCAGGAAGCCACATAGCATTAAACGCAGTTTATCTTGTTATTTAACTCCTATAAAGAAGAGACGGATTAAATTTTTCCTGGTGCCATTTGTGGAAACGTGAACGCAAAATACTAGCCTGGAATTTGAATTCGGTTTGCAGATTCTAGTTTCCACACTGATATCTGTTATACCACCCGCACATCTGTCAGAAATGTATGATACTTTCTTTGAAAAATGGGATCATCTGCCGAATATTTCAGCGCTAATATCGAAGGCGCCCCCGTGTACATAATGCTACATGAAATTGAGGCATGAAAGTCTCCCAAAGAATTTTTTAAAAACTTGATCCGATGCACATTTGTAAAGACTTACATTTCAAAACTAACGAGTTTATTCATCGAGAAAAAGTCGGCGTCTTTTTATTCATTTAAATTGGCTTTAAGCTTTTTTTTTATCCAGTTCCTATCGTCTGCTTGTCGATTTGAGAACAAAAATCAATGGTAATGAATAAAGAATTGTTCTCACCGAAAAGGAAAGAAAAATTGACATACGACGTTACATCTTCTTCTGCTATGTAACGTCTCCCTTCGGGATGTGGGCGATCATGGCTCTCCATAACTTCCTGCCATTTGTATCTCATAGTAAGGTTTGTCTTTTTGCTATCCCTGTTTTGTCAACCATTTATTCAAGCTCGTTAGGTAGGTCATTCTCTTCTATCCTCTGCCACTCTTGCCTTCAGTATGTTCTGTGAGTGTCAAATTCTCCAGCCCTCTTTCCTCATAATGTGTACTCAAAAATTCATCTGTCTCCTTCTGATTAGATATTTTAAAATATTGTCTTACAAAGATACAAAACTCACTACAGTGGTCACAGACTACAAGAGGGGCTTATTAACCTTTACTCTACAATGAATTGCCTTGATATTTATTAAACTTTGCTCAGTCTAACATAAAGTTATGTAAGGCATCCAATGAGAGTCGAGCATATTGCAATAATAGTCTGCCATAATAGCTTACAAATCAACTATAAGGCGCCCTATAGTTACTTAGTAAGTTCGGCTGTTTTGTTAACCCCTGCTCCACAGTGAAGCGTCTAATTCTTATAATTTTCTTACATAATGTTTTTAAAAAATCGAATATATACCTATGACTAATACAGGTGCGCGTAAATTAACATACAGGAAAATGAAATCGGCAATACGAGTTCGAATTCTGGTTGGGATCGTTTGTGTTCATTCCAGGCTTATGCCTTTGGGATAGGCACGAATCTATCTCCTTTCCCATCAACTTTGAGTTAAATAATATGGCATAAGAGGTTTTGTAATCTTGATTGGCAACCCATCTAGGAGAAGGATAAAACTGAATTAAAAACCGTGTTTTTTTACGATTTATCAACCTTTGTGGGTTATTTAAAGCTGAAACATTTTGAATTGTAACAATAATTCTTCATTTTTTGAGAGTGAATACTGCATTAACAATTTTTGGGAGATAACAATGATTTTTCCAGATAGAAGTCATACTATTTAACCCATAATTAAGGGAGAAGAGATGGATTCATACTTTCTCAATGGTATTTGTATGTAAGTGAATATAACAAACTTGACTGGAACTCGAACACGGCTCTCCGATTATTCATTCCGAGCCAATATTCGTTATCCTACCAGCAAAACACTACTAACAATGTATAGTTTACATCTATTAAAGAAAAAGAAGCTGTGGAGAGTCATTATCACCTACTTCTCGAATGGCCTCACACATATATGTGATCAATATATTCTTTTTAGGGTGGTAATTCAAAGTGTTTTATATTTGTTTCTAAATTTCAGCATATAAAGAAGCTTTTCGGATGTTAGACAGGGATCATGATGGACGTTTGACTGCAAAAGAATTGGGGTCAGTTTTACGTTCGCTGGGTCAACACGCAGCTGAATCTGATTTACGCGACTTCATTAACGAGGTCGACATAGACGGTACGTGTTGCCATCTTTGTTTTCCGTCATACCCTAAATTCGACCCCAAATTTGAATCCAGCCCCCTTTTATTCTCATCGTCACATTTCGTTGTGCATTCTTTTAATTAATTTTTTAAAATTTAAATTAATTGTTCAGCCCATACAAGACCCAAGAACCACTCAAGGTAGCATGTTACTAAATGAGGAAGCATTTCCTCGGGAGTCTGTTCGACAAAGTAGCAGTTATTGTTAAGAAGCTTACCGAATATAACTTCTTTTTACTAATGGAACACGAATGGAATCAGGATGATTCGTAACTATGATACAGTTCTTAGTTGGGAAGGTCTGAACTGGTGGAATTAACGACTGTAGCTTATCAGAACATTTGCCATAAAAATAGCGATAGTATCGAGAGAAGCATGCGACGTTCATCTATGGGAAAGGGTTTGTAGTGTGGAAAATAATCCATCAAGAAGCTTTTGAACTATATAGAGGCTATCTTACTTAATGAGAGCCTATAAGCTGTTGTATTCGTGTCTACTTGCATGCCTTTTAGTCTACCAGCTGGTGTGTTTACTTGCGTGCCTTTTAGTCTATCAGCTGGTGTGTCTACTTGCATGTCTTTTAGTCTACAAACTGGTGTGTCTACTTGAATGTCTTTTAGTCTACCAGCTGGTGTGTTTACTTGCATGTCTTTTAGTCTACCATCTGTTGTGTCTACTTGCGTGTCTTTTAGTCTACCAGCTGGTGTGTCTACTTGCATGTCTTTTAGTATACCAGCTGGTGTGTCTACTTGCATGTCTTTTAGTCTACCATCTGGTGTGTCTACTTGCGTGTCTTTTAGTATACCATCTGGTGTGTCTACTTGCATGTCTTTTAGTCTACCAGCTGGTGTGTTTACTTGCATGTCTTTTAGTCTACCATCTGGTGTGTCTACTTGCGTGTCTTTTAGTCTACCAGCTGGTGTATCTATTTGCATGTCTTTTAGTCTACCATCTGGTGTGTCTACTTGAATGTCTTTTAGTCTACCAGCTGGGGTGTTTACTTGCATGTCTTTTAGTCTACCATCTGGTGTATCTATTTGCATATCTTTTAGTTTACTAGATGCTGTGTCCACTTAGATTAATATCTCGGTCTTCGGATGTGTTTTTTAAAAGTCCAGTCTATCAAATTTCTTAAACGCAGTCTTCTGATAAAACTGAATAGAGGAGAAATCTTTAAAGAAAAAATTATGTTTAACAACTTGATGTGCCATTTGGTTCACTGAATCTGTTTGCAGGCAAATGTGAATCAAATGCATTGCAGGGTTATGTTTGATTGATATCATATGAGAAGCTTTCTTCCATGACTCTAATTAGTTGGTTAAGGAAATCATGGGGGAAACTCTAGGGAAATACGGTAATGACGTGAAAGAAGTGCCACAAGGATCATCGTCCTATTCCCGTTATCAGCTGCAGCACCTAGCTTGTTTTGTGTCCACCCCCAAAGAAAATGACTCATTCACCTGGCTGACAATTTTAAAAGATCTGACCGTCCCGTGGAAACAGTTAACAAAAAACAACTCGAATTGACGAAGCTGACGGTGACAAAGTGTAATATGTAACAATATATATATATATATATATATATATATATATATATATATATATATATAAATATAAAAGTGAACATAGACGAACACTGACAGTCTGTTTCATGCTATATGCAATCGTCAGGCCTGACGATTGCATATAACTGGACTTCAAATATTTATGTTCACTTTTATATTTACACACGCTCTATCTATGATATCGAGCACTTTATCCCATAAATATAGCACACCTTAAGACTATATTTCTTCATATATATATATATATATATATATATATATATTTATATTTCGAAATATGATTGATCAATTGATACGCTATACACAAAACATTTGAATATCTGTAACTTTTTATTCGGGCTTACGGCCATATCACGTTGAAACATCGATCTCATCCGATCAACGATCATGAAGCATGGATAACAGATAATCTTACTTATATTGGAAGGGATAAGGGAGAGAATGAGAAGATACAGGCAAACGACGAGGGAGAGAATAAGAAGATACGGGAAAAGGGCAAAAGAGGAGCAGAGAAAGGTGTTAATTGATAATCTTAGTTGTAAACACACGTTGAATTGTCTCAGATCCATCTAGCTAATATCAAATATAACTTTATAACACACAACAGAAGCACATATCTCAAACTGTGGCAAATAAATAAAGGTGGTATCTGATGATAAAAGTCAAATTCTCGAAACTCTAATCTCTTAATAATTGAAAGAACATATTTTTAAACAACTTGTCGGGGCCTTAATTAAAAAAACAAAAAAACAAACTAATCTTGTTGACTGGAAATTAAAAACCAACAAAAACCCATCAGATAAATCATTTCTGGTTGAAAGCATATTTAAAAATCAGCTCAACTTTACTAAAAAAATAATATTGTTTTTTAGCCAATGAAAAGCTTGCAAAAGAAATTAAATCAGCATACCTATGCTACCCAACCTTATAAAAGGACATCTAACGACAAAGGCACGCGACCCAAAACTATAAAAGTTACTTGTCACGCCGTTTCGGTTTTCTCTTACCATAGATGTGCAGGTAGTGTACAGCGTCTCGGAGTGGGAAAACGGAGAGCCGAGTTCGAATTACATTTATCTACGTACAAATGACTACGTCTTCGGAAATGTATGAATCCATGTCATCCACCTGCTACGGAAAATCGTTGCAATATTTACTTACAAAAAGTAATTATTCATATAATTCGAAATATTTTTCAACTTTAAATAACTCAGAAAAGGTTGATATAGCTATAAAAAGTTGATATAGCTATAAAAATCAAATCTCGCCTTGCCACAAAGGGAATGAGGGCGCAGAATCAAAGGAAACCGACTTTAGTGACAACAGTAAGAAAGAACTTTTCAAGTCGACTTTCCTTCGTACACTTTCTTTTTATTAAATTAGTTAAGTTCTAAAGAGCAAATAATGCAAATAAATAAAGTTGTCATTTGTGATATGGTGATGTTTTTGTTTTGCCCTCCAAGGCCTATTTCACAAACTTAGCAGACGTCCGCCAAGTAGTTAAGAGTCGTTAATCACCCCGTTAAAACAGTAAAGTTGAACGCAGAAAGCCAAGGAATATTATTTAAAAAAAAATCAACTAAAATATCAGTGAAAAAAGTGTTATTGTTTGGGGGGGGGGGAACTATCATGCATCTTTTTATTGATTCCCTAAACAAGTATTTATTTTGCTTATTTGTTAAATAGGATTTGCTGAGAATTTATAAATCAAAATCTGGTTGACTCAAAAGTGAATAAACATGATTAATTAACTGGATCATTCATTGTCTTAACTGATTAATTAGTTATAATAATAATAATAATAATAAATGCCCTTTTCGATCCGAATTGATTAGAGGTGTTAACACGTCCAGGTTTTATTTTAAGACAGACTATAGTAAATATCCCCTTTACTACTATAGATTTGTCTGTAATACTAAAGGGGATATTTACTGAAGATAGGCGTTTAAACATAGTTATAGTGACCAGCTGAATTTTATTTCGTGCAAAGTTGGAAAGAAAGTTGAGTTAAGTAGCTTTTGACGCGGCATGGTCGTTGATACTATACTTTTGACGCGGCATGGTCATTCGTGCTAAGTGTTTAAAAAATTGCTGATCTACTAAGATTTTTAACGCGCAACCATCTCTCAGATTCACTGAGAATGTGCTGAATTTTTTTTTTAAAGTGAATGGTAATTCTATGGTGAGAAATGGCTTGTTAATGAAAGAAGTCAGAGGTCAATGGTCAGACTGGTTGAAGCTGTTAGAATAGCAACGGTAGCTCGACCATTCTTTACTAGCTTAACCAGCTAGGTATGTCCCCTATATTTGTTCATGAGAGGCAGTAATAAAGGACTGTAATGGCCAGGTGTCGAAAGTTTTTTTTTTAAAGTTTGAATGCTGAGGCAACCAAGGCGACTATCTAGATACTTGGGAACATCCTCAACCGGATACCAGCTGAGTGGGCATGGTTACCTGAATGTATTCCTAACTTGCTAGGTTATCTGCTGCTTTTATTAAAATATGTCACCATATCACGCACATTTGGCTATGGTGCATGTATCCGGTATACCCTCATCAGAATTGGTATACTGTTGTGTGGTATATTTGTACCCCAGAACCACTTGGTTGGTGACCTCAGACCGCCATAGTGAAAGCATCCTCAAAGATGAAGAGATTTGAAGCAACAGAAATATGGTTCTACAGAGAGATGATGAGGATACCATCGACCGAATATGTGAGTAACGGCAAATTTTAAAGAAATTGGAAATTTTTACTTAACATCAGAAAGAAAAAGTTGAAATTTCTAGGGCACATAATGAGGAAAGAGGGCTTAGAAAATCTGTTACTCACAGGACAGATTGAAGGCAAGAAGGACAGATGAAAACAACGCATAACATACTTAGTGAGCTTGAGTAAATGGATGGTGGTGCAATGTTTAGGAGATATAACAAAAAGACAAAATTTATTAAGGGCTACAAAGGACAGGAAATTGTGGAGAACCATGATCACCTACGTCCTGAGGGGGGAGCAGGGCACGTGAACATTCCAATGTCGTCTGTTCAAATTTGTGTCTAATTTTCAAATATAAAAATTCACAGAGAATAGGAATTCTACATTGGAATTAAAGCAAATATTTCGGGACAAAAGAACAGTTTTTCCGTCTACGATTTTTTGAAAATCTAATTTTCAGTTATTACTTTTTTTTCTGTTTCTAATTGAAATCATTTCGTTTGAAAAATGAAGATATTTACATTTTACATATACTTTCTTATTTGGGATGCTGTCAATTCAGAAAATGTTTTTAAAACTTTCTGACAAAATACATTGTTTCCTTAGCAATTATTTCATATTTTTCACTTAGGGAAGAGCAGAATTAATGCGTGGGACGCTGCTATTATATTTATTCCAGAGACATTGTTTTTTATCATGTTTGGTGTGTACTAAATTTTCTTAAAATTTCTATTATACACTTACTGGCCGCTTAATCAAATACACGTGAACAAATATTCTAAATGTAAATTTCTAATCAGCCAATGAGGTTGTAGCAATTTAATGAATACAGGCATCTAAACGGTGACCAACTGAATTTCATTTCGTGCATTAGAGTTGGAAAGAAAGTTGAGTCAAGTGACTTTTGATGCGGTATGGTCGTTGATGTTAGAGAGGTCAGTCTGAGTATTTAAAAAAAAAACTGCTGATCTAAGAGTTCTAACGTGCAACCATCTCTCAGGTTTACAGAGAATGATCAGAAAGCTTAAAATAAATCCAGCGAGTGGCAATTCTGTGGGAAAAAAATGACTTGAGGTCAATGGCAAGACTGGTTGAAGCTGGTATAGTATGGATCCTCTTCTCCCCCCCCCAATAGGTAAATAGCAGGCCCGACCGGGTTCTATAGCACTGGATGGCAACTGGTCTACCGCAGAAAGAAGTGGTAACCTACTGCGGGAAAAAATCTCTGCTTCGTCAGTCATGTATCGAAAGATACATGATCGCCTAAGCGTGTATCACACATGGCACACAACTGACGGAGCTTATATAACAAGTCTTTACAACGGTTTTTGAAGCAGATGAGCTACAGCAGCAGAAGGTGCCACGCCTGTCTTGTAAAAGGACAAGGCGACAATTCGCAAACTCTGAACAAAATATTGGGAAAGCGTTATCTGCTCTGATGCGTTTCGATTTCAGCTGCGATATTCGGATGGTAGAGCCATGAAAATATAGATACATCCTGCTTTGTATCAACGAATCCGACTGACGGTAGTCGTAATGGTATGGGAAAACTATTAGAAAACTATTAGATGCCATCAGAGAACTTGGTACCAATAAAATATCATTTAAATGCCTCAGCCTAGGTATTGTGGCTGACAACGCGTTTCATTTTATGACAACAGTGCACACGTCCTGTGGTGGTCTCTTCCAGGAGGACAACGTACCGTGTCAGAAAAAAAATAGTGGTAGACTTTTTTTATAGAAGTCGGCAATGAGTTTTCTAAGTTAAAATTGCCTCCACAGTCAGCGGATCTCAGTTCCATAGAGCACCTTTGGAATGCGACGGAAAGAGAGATTCGAATCCTAGATGTGTAGCCAATCAATTCTAGAAGAATTGATGGATGCTATAACACCACCATACATAGCCGTTGCGTACTACCTACGAATCCCGCAACTGAGTCGGGGAGAGACTGATTGGGGGCCTCGGGCAATGCTTTGTGACGCTCACTATCTTTTCAACATTTGCTTTTTTTTTCTACATACATTTATATGCGTTACAAATTCAACTAAGCACAACTGATTATTAAAGGATGAAAACTTTTCGCAGATTTTGACTTTATTCGGGATTCTTTTGTTTCCTCTAAATCCGTGAATTTGTTTTGTTCATGCTAAGTCCTGAAAAAAAAAACACTATATAAAGTTCACTATTTTTTTTTATCCATAATGTTGAACGTGTTAAATTTACTCAACTTTTTAACAAGAAATATCTCAAGTTGATGTTGAAAATTGCCGCCAAACATAGTCGATTTATTTTAAAATGGAATGATCTGTAACATGTCTTTCTAATTTGTCTTTAGATACATTGTATTTATTTTCGATTTTTCTATTAGGTTGGTGCAAAAATAATGACGTAATAATGTCGTTTTTTGACGTTAAAAAATACGTCAAAAACGACATTATTCGTCATTATTTTTGCACCAACCTAATAGTTGAATTACTCATCTATGTTGCATATGATCCATTATTGTACATATTTAGGTTACAATTAAATTTGCATTCCATATGAATTTACTATGTAGTAAAGTGGGGCGGATTAGAGATTCGGAGGGGTGTGAGATAGATTTCGTGGGGTGTAGTATCATAGATTCGGAGGGTGCCCACGAAAATCTTGCATCATCGCTGACACAATGAAGCCAAATTTCAAAAGAGTGCTTTCAGAACATCGTCGAATCAACTCCAGGAAGAACTGAGGCTGTTCTAAAGGCGAAAGGGAATACAAGAAGACTAATAAAGTGACCAGTGAATGTAGATTATTATAGTATATAATTTTTACTGCATAGTTAAAAAATGTTCTACATTTACTTATTAGTCTTAAATAAGTACAATCAGTTCGCTTTTACTTTATCTCGATACAACTGACTGTATACGCCTTAATTACTGCATAGATGATAATCACCCTAATCACTCATGAAGAATTGGGACTTTTTTTCTAATTGTTCATCTAATACAAAGCCCCTCGAAGTAGAAGGTTGCTGAATGATGATGTTGTATGAGCGTAAGTGGAGGAGGTAGGAAGTGCAGATTATGATGATGTGTAGGAAAGATAACGGTTAACCTTAGACTTGAAGAGGTTTAGAGTATAGTGAAGCATCATCTCGGGAGTCTGTTCCACAAACTAGCGATTCTCGGAAAGAAACTGTCAGCATGGAACTTCCTCCTTATGGATTTATGTTTGAATGATTTGTTTGTTTAACGGCTTATCAACACATCCATGGGTCATTTAATACTGAAATTTTAATTGAAATATTTTGAACACAACTTTATGGCTTCAACTAAATATATTTTGAACGAAGTTGTATGCTTTCAACTACAGATAAAATGTATTGTGTGCCATTTTGCTTTAAAATTGTATTGTAGGTAATTTTACTATAAATATGGATTTTGGTTTGGTTTGTTTTGTTTTACGGCATATCAACCTCAATGGGTTATTTAAAGCCGACAAAATTTTTATTGCTGGTAATATTTTGTTTTCAAAAATTTATTTCTGGTAATATTTTTCCTTCAAAAAATCTATTTCTAGTAATATTTTTCTTAAAAAATGTATGTTGGTCATTTTTTTTTCAAAAATGTATTGCTGGTAATACTTTTTCTTACAAAGTATTTGTGATATTAAAACTTATTTTTACACTTTCATAGTGTTTTGACTTCAGTTGGGGAGTTAACTATTTGCCCAAAGCTGGGACCCTAACAGGTGCTACCACCCCGAGTCAGGTTGGATCTGGGAAAACCAACAATTAAGAGGTGGTTCCATACTCCCCAAAACCTCCTGATCAGAGGCCTTGATGTTGGACGCAGTTTATCGTCTTACCCAGAATACGGATGTAGTTTATCGGCATACCCAGGACGTAAATTTGGATTGTTGATAATTTATTATAAATATTTATTATTGCTATTTTTACTATAAATATGTAGTTTTATACAATCATAGTGTTTTGTTTTTGCTTGAGGGTTACTATTTGTCCATAGCTTGGATTCTGACAGGTGCTACCACCCGGGTCAGGGTGGACCTGGGAACAACAGCAATTGAGATGGTTCCATGATCCTCGAAATCTCCAATCTCCCGATCAGCGGCCTAGCTGCCGGATGTAGTTTATCGCCATACTCAAGACTTCTTATGGATTACGAAAGCAATGGGGATTCGCCCCAGTGTACATGGCATAGAAGGTTTTAGCTGTGAAGGTCGGAACTAGTAGAACTAATGAATGTAACACGTCAGAATGGACATAGCGATAGTGTAGGGAAAGTCTTGCAATGTTTCATCTGTGGGAAAAAGAGATGTCGAGAGGACAGTAATTCATCACCCGCTTTTTTATAACTTTACTGTAAGTAATTGATTCTTCTTCTTCTTCTTCTTTTCTGGGTATGACGATAAAGTACATCCGGCAGCAAGGGCTCTGATTGGGAGATTGGAGGAGTGTGGAAGCACCTCTTAACAGCTGTTGTTCTCCCAATCAACAGTAAATTTTTATTATACAACAACAGTACATTTTATGTACAAACTATATATCCAACAAGCATACGTTTACTCTACAAGTATAAAATTATGTATGAAATCTGTAGTTGAAGGCATAAAATTACGTACAAAATATTTAGATTTCGGTATTAAATAACATAGAGGTGTTGATATGCCACTAAACAAAATCAATCAATTAATCTTCTTCTTGTTCTTCTTCTTCTTCTTCTTCTTCTTCTTCAAAGTTGTGTTGTGTTGTGTCCCTTCAGCATGTGGACGATCAAGGCTTTGTCCTTTGTAACTCTTAGTAAGGTTTTTCTTTTTGCTATCTCTTCTAATTCCTTTTCTGCAAACCATTTACACAAGCTCGTTATATAGGTTATTCACTGTTATTTTTTCTCTCCTTTCTTTTTTCTTTTCCTTCAATATATCTTGTGAGTGTCAGATTCTCCAAGCCCTATTTCCTTATTATTAATTGTCTCTTTCTGATTCAAAATATCAGTTTCCCTTTGTTTCGATTTTGCCTAAAACTTCCTCGTTGCTTCGTCCACATTGTTCTCAGTTTCCTTCTGTAGAACCTCATTTCTATTGCCTCAGTTCCTTTCTTTATCTGAGATGAAATTTTCCTGTTTCTTTGCTTAGATTTTGGAAGGCAACATTTGCTATTCCAATGCACCTTCGGATTTCGGTGTCACTTCTTCTATCCTCTTTTAAATCACTTCCTAGATATTTCAATTTTTCTATTTGCTTGATTTTGGTATTTCCAATTTGTAGTTCGCGTCTTTGTCTCTTTTGTGGACAACCATACATCCTGTCTTTTTACAATTGATGTTTCGTCCTTTCTTCTATCTTATTTTACCTCCTTCTGTAAGAGTTATTGTAGTTTCCTTTCTGTGTTTGCTATCAACACCGCATCATCTGCATATCTAATGTTGTTAAGATTGTGGCCGCTAATAATGAATCCTAATAGGCTTCTAAGTCTCGAAAAACCCAAACTGTTTCGCATTCTTTTAATAACCAAATACTTTTTTGCCGATATGAAGTAACAGGATGTTTTATTTGAATTCTTCTTCACAGGCAATGGGACTTTAGAAGTGGATGAATTTTTGGAAATGATGTCAAAACGTCAGTGGGAAGTAAACCATCTGGAAGAAATTATGGACGTATTTAAAGTATTAGACAAAAATGGCGACGGTTTCATCAACGCGGCTGAGTTACGTCACATTATGTCGAAGTTGGGAGTAAAAATTAGCGATCAAGAAGCTCAAGATATGATTAACGAAGCCGACGAGGATGGAGACGGCAAACTAAACAATGTCGGTAAGAGTTCTATTACGATGGTTGCTCCGAAAGTAATGCACCCTATTTGTTTCCACGGAAACTACCAGAGAAACAAGAAACGCAGGATTAGTACTGAAACTTCTAACTGTGTTTAGATCCACTATTTGACCTTCGTAAACGGCAAGAATGTCATTTTTTTTCTGCATGAAAAATGATCTTTAATTCTTCGTAGACACTTTCATGACAAATAAATAGGCTATTATCAAGAAATTTCATACTCTACTGCCATACCCGCTAATCTGGTTCCAATGCTGTAGGACAACGCAATAAAACAGGTAGAATTACTTTCGGATCAAACTTCGTATATTAACATTCATTTATTAATCAAGGGTATTCCCCAGTAAGGTGAATATTAACTAGCTAATTTACCTGACCTTTGTCTCGATTATGAATTCCATTATCTACTATCTACTGGCCTTGTGTTAGAGTATGCTGAAGTTCGCAAATATCTGCTACGCAACCGAATTTTTCAGTCTGTAAGCAAAACTTTGTTAATTATTGCCAAATATTTTTTCTCTATTATTAATTAAAATGAATAATATATATATATATATATATATATATATATATATATATATATATATATATATATATACTGCTCAAAAGTTTGAAGCCACCCACAGAATTAGCATGGGATGAACTTGACAGAAGACTGAAAAAAGTGAAAAAGAGATCTTAGAGTCATTGAAAAATAATGGAATCAATTATCAAGTTATACTTTGAGAAACTTTTGCAAGGAATGCCGAAGATTTGTGCTGCAGTAGTCAAGGCCAAAGGAGGGTATTTTGACGAGAGCAAAATTTAAGCATAAATTTATTTTTATTTTTGTTATAAAATTTCTAATAAAAAAACTCTTTTTTTAAACATATATGATAATTTTCTATTGTTTAAAGCACAAAACAACTACTTTTTGAATCAATTTAAAAAATTAACAGTGGTTGCCTCAAACTTTTGAACTGTAGTGTCTCTCTCTCTTTCTCTCTCTCTCTCTCTCTCTCTCTCTCTCTATATATATATATATATATATATATATATATATATATATAAATATATAATTGGTGTATACGGAATGAATTCCAATAACCAACAATTACTATTCTTAAAAGAGTGCTCAATACAAAGTAGAGCAGATATAATTATTTATTTAAAAAAATTATAACATAAACATGTTATAAAATCACGACGAAAATAGCCATTTTGTTTCAACACTCCCGGTGTCTTATTAAGTGATGCTTTTGAATGCAAAACAAATGGTTTTAAAAGTTTTAAATTAGTTAACAATCTTTCACAAGGGGAAAACGTTGTTCCAAAAGCTTGAATGACCAATCAAAATAAGGATCGTTAATGTGAAACTTTTAAAACCATTTGTTTTGCATTCAAAAGCATCACTTGATAAGACACCGGGAGTGTTGAAACAAAATGGTAATTTTGTAGTGATTTTATAACATGTTTATGTTATAAATTTTCTAAATAAATAATTATATATATATATATATATATATATATATATATAGAGAGAGAGAGAGAGAGAGAGAGAGAGAGAGAGAGAAAGAGAAAGAGGGAGAGATTGTTTTCAGACAGTATGTATCTGTGAAGAAAGAAAATTAATAAAAGAGACAAGAGGAAAAATCATTCTTAGCCGACGCGTTTCGTCCTCTGAGTGACTTTATCAAGGCAATAAACACATGCCGCAAAATAAATCTTACTTCGTCTAAAGGCATCGGCTAAGAATATTTTTTTCCTCTTGTCTCTTTTTATTCACACACACACGCACAAATATATATATATATATATATATATATATATATATATATATATATATATATATATATATATATTCATTACGTTTCATTAAGCTTAGATTGTATTAAAAAAAAATATGGATCTATATTGTGAATTTCTTTCTTCGTTCAACGATAATGTTATTAAAGTTATCAGACGTTACGAAAAAATTTTACATAAAATAAATAGACAACACTTGTTTATATACTTAATGAAAAGTGCATGAATGAAAAGATGCTGCCTAAATACACACACAATATATATATATATATATATATATATATATATATATATATATATATATATATATATATATGTGTTTCTTATTACTTCAAATGATATATTTAGTGGATTCTTGTATTTGAATAGACGCCTCTGGTGTAAATTTACTTCTTCCGATCTGTGTATTCAAATGTCTTAATAAATGTACCTTCCGGCAGGGTTTAAACCTGCGTCGCCTTTATAGGGAAAAAACATCGTCTGGCCCTGCATGCTTTAGACGTCTCAGCCACAGAAAGCTGTCATAGATTCAACTACTCTTTTAAGAAATGCACATCTTTTCTAATCTCTCGAAGCCCATAGATGTTAAATTTATTTTCGTATCCGAAACATAAACAAAGTAAGGATTTAACGCATTTTATTTATAAGTGACATTATTTATTATAGCTTTAAACGTATTTAGTGTTTGAATAGACATTCCCGTTATTCTAAACAGTGTAAATTAATGTCTATCGACATGTGCACTTGAAAGTCTTAATAAAAAAAAATACCTTTCAACAAAGATCGAAGCTGCGTCTTCCTTATATATACATTAGGGTTATAACTTTTTTTTTTACTTTTTGTAAAATAACTGATTTTCTGTAACATAATTCGATGAAATTTTATTAAAAAAATAATGAAGAATGGTTTAATTCAATTTGTTTTTAAGTGCAACACAAAATTTCTAAAATTATATATAAGTATTGTAGTATTATGACTTTCTGGAGCCTTCTAGAACTTTCTGGAATCTTCTAGAACTTATTTTTGTTTATTTGTAAGGTTGTATGTTATATTATAGCGGTAAACTGTTAAAGACGTTAAAATACATAAGTACCATCACTGGGAGTAATGGATAGCAGCTCGGATTGAGAAATCGGAGAGCCGAGTTCGAATTCCTGTCGAATCCATTACATTCGTTTACTTACCTTGTATCAATCCTCCTCCTCTTCTCCAACCTTTGGGTAAATAGCATGGCAGACCGGGATCTATGCCTTGGATGGCAACTGGTCTATCGCAGAAAGAAATCCTTTGAAAAATTCTGCCTCGTCAGTCATATATCGAAAGAGACATGATCGCCTAAGTGGGTATGGCACATAAGTGACTGAAGTACTATCATTAGCAAACTGAAAAATAAAGGTTCCGAAATATTTCGATTTTTTTTTTACTCTTATTGTGTATATGGTAAAATCGAACTCTCGGTTTTGATGAGTGGGGGTAATCTTTTTCAAGAATCAAAATAAATTATTGCCATTTTCGTTACTTTTGATCAAAAGTTCATCGATTTATGACACAGGAATATAGGGTTACAAAAAGTAATGGCTATAATCCACATATATATAATATAATGTTACAAACCACACCTCTTCCCCAGAGATCAACTGAAATTAATTTTTCAGGAGCCAATATATATATATATATATATATATATATATATATATATATATATATATATATATATATATACGTTATTTTATAGATACAAATATTTAGGGTGCATCAATTTACAGTTGACATTGATTATTATAACCGTTATTTCTATGCTAATAGTTTTTCTCTGGTACTTCTCGCTTGTGGTACTTTCTTCCCCGTCAACTTTGATCTTCAAAAATTTAAGTGCAATATAATCTTCTATCTTCTTAATTGCTATTATTGAATAATGTTTTTCTTTTTCTCATATTCTTTGCCATTCAGTAACCCACCTTGCATTTTAGTAACATCATCGCCTTTTTGTGAGGAAATAATATAAGAAGCACAAACCTCAAGACTTTACTTTTATAAGTAAAATGCCGATTCGAATAAAGCCATTTTTTCCCTAAATTTAATAGCAAATTTTAGAGGGAATAAAATGAAGTACTTTATGTAAGAAATATTGATATACGGCGAGCTCTCTACTGGCCATCGCGACAGAAGGGCACCAAAGAAGTGATTCAAAGACTGCCTGAAAAAAATCCTTTGGTGCCTGTCACATCAACCATTACCAATGGTCAACCCTAGCTGAGAACCGTAACTCCTGGCGTCTCACCACCAACCATTTTTTTTCTCAGTCTTTGAAAATACCTGCAGGGCCGCTCTCGGGGACAAGAGGCAGAAATAGTGCAAAGCTATGCCATCGAGAACAGGCCGGACATTCAACTGCTGCGACCGTGTATGCCTGTCCCGTATTGGGCTTATCAGTCAAAAACGTGCCTGCATTCGACGTGAACAGACTCCCTCTTGATCTTCGTATTTGCGAAGTGAAACTATGATGTTTGATATTTTAATAGTATATCAAGATAAAGTAATAAAAAATATTATAACTTATATAACATGCCGTAGATAAAAAAAAATAGAAAAGATAAAAGCAAAAACGACTAAATTGACGAGGAAATTGGTAATTTGAATATTGTATAAATTTGCGTCTAAAATTGGTAATTTGAATATTGTATAAATTTAGGTCTAAAATTGGTAATTTGAATATTGTATAAATTTGCGTCTAAAATTGGTAATTTAGTAGTATTTTGTCTAAATTTATTTTTGCGTCTAAAATTTGGTATTTTTGAGTATTTGAATATAAATTTGCGTCTAAAATTGGTAATTTGAATATTGTATAAATTTGCGTCTAAAATTGGTAATTTGAATATTGTATAAATTTGCGTCTAAAATTGGTAATTTGAATATTGTATAAATTTGCGTCTAAAATTGGTAATTTGAGTATTGTATAAATTTGCGTCTAAAATTGGTAATTTGAATATTGTATAAATTTGCGTCTAAAATTGGTAATTTGAATATTCTATAAATTTGCGTCTAAAATTGGTAATTTGAGTATTCTATAAATTTGCGTCTAAAATTGGTAATTTGAATATTGTTAAATTTTGGTCTATAAATTTGCGTCTAAAATTGGTAATTTGAAGATTGTATAAATTTGCGTCTAAAATTGGTAATTTGAATATTGTATAAATTTGCATCTAAAATTGGTAATTTGAGTATTGTATAAATTTGCGCCTATTGATTTTATGTTAAAAAGCATTGCACAATATATTACTACAAAATGCATTGTTAATCAGAAGTAAATGTATTGTTAGTGGTCCGCAATCGTTATTAACAGAATAGAACCATAATAAATAATACTGTTTGCAATATTCCATTTCAGAATTTGTTCGAATTATGATGAAGACATGACCTGCCCAGAAAGATGTTTGGATCAGTCAGCATTTTTCCAGCATCGAATGTACATTTAAACATTCTTTTTATAACAGCATCCAAAGTTTCATTTCGTTTACAAAATAAGTAAGAATTTTTCTTGCCTAAAATGGTTATTATTTATGAATTAAAACACAATTTTCATGGAATTGAATTTCGAAGAAGAGGAAAATAAACAAAATAAGTTTGTCTGTGAACTTTCGACCTTGCTAATCTATCGTGTTATTTGCGTTTTTTAAAGTTTGAATTCTTCATCGTTATTTATTTGACACAGCCAAACCTGATGCAAAGTTCTACAGTTCCGGAAGAAGTAATATTTCAGAAAATAGCCAGTATTCGACGGTAACATAAACGCTTATTAACTAAGACTTCATCCTTTTCCTTGTCATCATCAGTCCCTTGATCGAATATGTTCGTAGTATCGCTCTGTAGTAAAGCACCTGACCAGATCCCTCTATATGTCTCGGTTACGTGCCAATCTATGGAAATATATCTTTCAGTTCGCACAGTGACATTGTCGGCCTGTGTTTTTCCCCCTGTGTACCTGTTTTTCTTTGATCTCAGATATATTCTTGTAGAATGGCAATTGTTAACTCTTACGATCGGGCTATACCATTTCAACGTTCTTTTTTGACCCGGATAGATCTTCCAAAGAATCTATTTCTCCTTTGAAACACTAAGATTAATATATATATATATATATATATATATATATATATATATATATATATATATATATATATATATGCATATGTATTGAAAATTTCTTTAATTGGGTAAAGAGGCGACTTGGTTTTGCTTTTTCTTTCATTCCAGTTTTTAGCTGTCTGAATTTCTTCGAAGAGGAGTTATTATTATTTACATGCAGACTATTATCCTTATCTTAATTCTTATTATCACAACGTTTCGGTCGTTGTACCCTCCGGCATTCATCAGGTGTATATCGATCCGAGTAACCCACAGGAAATTTCGAACTGAACCCTTTATTTAATCTATAATGGTAAATAGTTCTTCCACTATCCATATTTAGGGATATCTCGTCTAGTTATTATTTTAGTACTGCTCAGTTATTCACTCATCTCGTTTCCACTGCCCGGTCCAGGGATTGAACTCACAATTACTATGTCACCGAATTCACGAACCAACATTTTAATACACTAGAATATTGTGCCGTGGGACAATCTACTCCATAGATTAAATAAAGGACCCAGTTCGAAATTCCATGTAGGTTACCCCCATCGACGTACACCTGATGAAGACCGCAAGGCACAACGGCCGAAACGTTGTGATAACAACAAAGATGAGATTAATAGTTCGAATGTAAATAATATAAATAAGAATTAAGGCTATCTATCTATCTATCTATCTATCTATCTATCTATCTATCTATCTATCTATCTATCTATCTATCTATCTATCTATCTATCTATCTATCTATCTATCTATCTATCTATCTATCTATCTATCTATCTATCTATCTATCACAGTCTGTTCATATCTATCTATCTATCTATCTATCTATCTATCTATCTATCTATCTATCTATCTATCACAGGCTGTTCATATCTATCTATCTATCTATCTATCTATCTATCTATCTATCTATCTATCTATCTATCTATCGACAGATTATTTAAATATTATTTAATAGATTATTAAATTATGTAAGTCAGTCTCCAATTAAAATTTTAGTCT
Source organism: Acanthosepion pharaonis (assembly GCA_903632075.3). NCBI lineage: Eukaryota > Metazoa > Mollusca > Cephalopoda > Sepiida > Sepiidae > Acanthosepion > Acanthosepion pharaonis. The sequence goes on along the minus strand of CAHIKZ030002722.1, from coordinate 6,523,780 downwards.
TGAGCTAAAGCATTTAATCTCTCTCTCTCTCTCTCTATCTATCTATCTATCTATAGATAGATAGATAGATAGATAGATAGATAGATAGATAGATAGATAGTTAGAAATATGATTATATAAAGATAGAGAAGAGAACAGCGATTGAAAAGTAGATGGGAATATAGAAAGATAGACTGGGACAGACAGATGAACAGATTGGGCTAGAGCTAGATAGATAGATACTAAATACTTTAGCTCAATTCTAAAATAAAAGAGAATTTGTAATTGAAGACTGGCTTGCATCATTTTTATTTTGCATACATTTTATGAACATTATGGAAATAATACATTTTAATATTAATTATGTTTTGTGTCATCATAAATGTTTTGCAATCATTCAATCCAGTTTTTCCTTTAAATTAATCTAACTAATTGAAAGTTGTTAGTCGATTGTTAATGAATCACTGAAAGTATAAATAAGTCAAATAAGTCGTACAGGCAAGGACCAAATATACGAATTAAATGTGTCACAAATGACGCTGACCAAACAACCAGAAACTATGTATTATCTGGCAAAGTTTCAGGAGTTATTTGATCCAAAAACTGGATAAGATTACCAAACAAGACTGAGAACTTGAGTATTAAACAAGAAAGCAAAAGCAACAGAAAAGATGCATTAAAAATATATATAAAAGAAACGCATTTTTTAAGACTCTGTACCTTCATTCCACTGTTCTTTTTCATTATCTGTGAATTCCCATGCTTTGATACTGGCTATTTTCTGAAATGCAAATGATAGTGGAATATTGATTTTTTCAGAAGGCCAACAATATAGCATTTTGAAACAATGACGACAGTCCTTTTTTTTTTTTAAATTCCATGTCCCTTCAAGATGTAGGCGGTCATGACTCTCCACAATTTCGGTTGTTTTTATTATCGGTAAATTCCCATCACTTTTGGGGAAATATAGTGGAGTATTGCATTTTTTAAAAGGACAACAATATAGAATTTTGAGGCAGTGACAAGATTATTCCCATGTCCTTTCAAGATTAATTTTTTTTTAATTGAGAATTGTCATCCATTTCTTGGGAAAAGATAGGGGGGTATTGATTTTTTCAGAAGGTAACATAGCGTAATCATTTGAAACAATCACTTTTAATGCTACCTCCATTCAGGACATTGGCGATCATGGCTCTCCACAACTTCCTTTTCTTTATTATCTCTGAATGTCCATCACATCTTGGCAATGATAATGGAGTGGATTCTCGTTGTCTTCATTTAGAGATTGGTTGGCACTCAAAGTTAAAGCATTATATCAGTAGTGTCAAACACCTGACCTTCAAGGCGCATGCGGCCTGCAGCCTATCTTTTCGCGGGAACTATTTTCTTATCTAATATCTTACTCAAATTTTAATAAATTTTTACCTCATTTCGTAGTAGCATTATTGAGCCATTCCTCCCCACCAAGTAGTATCAGGCAGTCAATCAATGTTATAGTGAGTAGGGTTTGCTCTACTTCCACTCCAGGGAAGGAAAAAAACTCGACCTCCCCACCACCACACATTCTTTATCAGCTATTTAACAAGAGAGTACAATTATACTCTGCGACAAAGACTCGGTCTCATTTTTAATATTTTATACGAAGAAATACATTTGACAACTCATATTAGGAAAAACTGCCCCCTGCGAAAATTTTTGCACGCCCTTATCTATGAATCTGATGCAAATTAATTTTAATGTGAGAAAATCGGCTTCTACCAATATCCCCACGTCTGAAGCTGACGCCCTCCTCATTTGTAATATCCTGCTACGCCTTTCCCTCAGCCCTTTTGTATCATTGAGTTTGAGCCCCTGCATTATATGATAATATATATATATATATATATATATATATATATATATATATATATACTAAGGTTAACATAGTCTGAGACAAGGCTATAATAATCAGGATTTGACTTCTAAGTTATCAAAACGGTCAATTGTAGTTAGAAGTATCAAAGTACCCTTAAAATTCGCTAACTTTAAAACTTGCAAAAATGGTTTGCAGCTGAGTTATAGTATTGTGGGGGTCTGCATTCGCGCTGAACTAAAATTAAATGAATAAATAAATAGATAGTCATGTTCAAATGCTTATTTATTCACGTTCTCCTCCATCAGTCATCTTGGCATGCCGGTGACGGGATGTTTGTGACATGATATAGGCCGATAATATAGAACACCGGGAGAAGTAAATACATTCTTTTCTCTAGGGAATTATTGCAAAGTTTTTATTTTACAAGACCATACTCCTTCTGTACGTAGGTGATGGTGGTTCTCCATAGATTCTATTTCTTTACTATCAGCGAATTGCCATGCATTTTTGAGTGAAGTGGGGTCTCGTTGGCTTCTCGGCTTGGAATTCAGAGGTTAGGCTGGAGTTTGAACTCGTAACTCAGATTTCACTTCCTAGAAACTAAGTAGCCTTAATCAGAGCTTGAACTCAGTCAACTGATCCTGCTCTTTACACTGTTATCCATCAGACTACCCTGCAATCATCCTGAGAAATTATAAGCATTTAAAATTACCTATTGTCGAAAGGAGGAGAGATTTTTATTGAGATAAGTTACAGAATTTGAACACTTACGGTTTATTCAAAAGGAAGCAGAAACAAAATTAAACAGTACTAAGTACTGAAAATAAAAGAAATATACACTGAGCGTAGTAAAATTATATTGAGATTCTGAGTTGACATTAATGGGGTTCTTGGAAAGAAACAAAAACCATCTTGGTTCACTTCACTCTTCAAGGTCCATATTAGGCATTTATATATCCGTGATATATTAACACCTTAACACAACGGAAGGAAGGACCAGAATAACTGAAAGAAACGAATGCCTAATATGTATTCTGCTCGAAAAGATTTTATATACACGTCATATTAAAAACTATACACAAATATGTGTAAACTTGTCACTATTTGTTCCACACAAAGAAACTATCTTCTTCTTTCGTCCTCAGCCCCGGGTGCCGACGTGCTGAACTGTCCACCATTCTCTTCCATCTGTCGCGGTTGTGTACCAGAGCCTGGGTCTCTGTGAATGGTTCCTTGGTGTGCTCATCATGTTGCCTGTCTTGGGCATTTTAACCAGCAGAGTTCATCCCTCTCCAGGATGAGAAGCTATAACAAATAAATGAAAATAAATAAAACAAGCAGTATGAAAGGGCAAAAATCGAAAATGAGTTATTGCAATATTTACCAGGGAAGAAATGGTCACCCTGGATATAAAAAAAAATGTCTTTTTTCGTTCTTTGTTTGGACTATGTGTTTTTCATGCTTTCTTCTTACCGCCGCTGGCTATCATGTCTACCTCCCGCGCGGTCTACACGGCAACAGCTGTTCGCTATCCCACGAGTTGTTGTCACTCCCGAGCTGACGTCACTCACCGACCGTCACGTGACCTTAGTTAGGCCGTCTTACGAAAAGGGTTATAATGTCCCTCTACGTTCCTACAACATATTTATACCATAATAAATATTTTTAAGTTTCTCTCGTCATTTACTGACGCTTTCTTATAATAATAAATTATTATTATTATTAATAAGGAAGATCTTTCATGTTGTTTTAACATAATCAACTAAAGCTGTTGTAATGGTGAAAATGAATGAATATTGCAATATTATATTATATATATATTAAATATTTATAATAGTCAAATCTATTTTATCTCTGAATATTAAAATGAACAGATTTTGATAGACGATGGACTTTATTCACACAAGCTATTCAAGCAGAATGTGGCACAAGCCCGAATTTAACGCGGAAGTCAGCAAAGGCAAAAATTACGCAAGCCCTCTCGACACTTCCCTTTTGGGGATGAAGGAAAGTTTTAAGATTTTCAATCCACAGTCCGACGATAAGAATTAAAGAAAGATTAAGCAGTTATAATAACTTATTTTTCTTCATTTCGATCTGTTTTACAATTTCAATTAAATTTTTCATCATTTGAAATCGTAAAAAATCAGATTAAGCAAAATTCAAGGGAGATTACTCTATACTATTTCCTTGTGGAAAACAAACGGGTTAAAATTATTATTTTGTGAAAAAAATAAAAACAAAATGGACCTGCGTGAAAAAACATCGGGGCCAATAAAAGTACATACAACAGAAACAGTGAAAATTTTATCGTTGAAATATTTACTTGAGAAATCTCCACATATCAACTTAACTTCTAAGGAATAGTCAACAGTAATTGCATTTTCTATGGGATAAAGCGAAAATCGGTATAGAAACATTAAACTTGAACACCGGGAAAAGCATTAATATGTAGCCGACGAGTGTTATAAACTGAATATATAAAATGAATTCAACATTTTCAAAAGAAATGAATTCAACAGATGAAGGATTTTTATACATATACATACGTCACAAAAAATAAATTGAAGCATTCATGGGATTAATTGTAGTGTTTGTGTGTATGTGTGCGCACACGGAAAGAAAGCTGCCCCGTTAAGGAATACTGGACGCATCTTCTAATTGAAGGTTGAATTAAACAAAAGGCCTGCTATATAATACACACACACACACACACACACACACACACACACACACACACACACACATATATATATATATATATATATATATATATATATATATATATATAAATATTTAATGAAAAACAGACACTTTAACCGATACCATTCTAATAAAATAAAATATATATTCTATTTGAATATAATAGTCTGATGAGTTGGAACCGATATTGGTTCTTTGTAAAATCTCTTTGGAATATCCATATGAATCTCTTAAAATATCATTAATTTTATAATAATTATCATTTCTTGCTCTGTTTTTACATTGCGTCTCTCTTTGTTTTATATCCTAAAAGGAATTATCCATATAGATTAATAAATAATATATATATATATATATATATATATATATATATATATATATATATATATATATAAGAAAAAACAGACCACTTTAAGGTTCCATTATAATAATTTATTTCACCAGAGCAAGGGCTCTGGTTCCATTATAATAATTTATTTCACCAGAGCAAGGGCTCTGGTGAAATAAATTATTATAATGGAACCTAAAGTGGTCTGTTTTTTCAATTATTAGCTCTGGATTTACATTGAGCTCTCAGAATTTCATTCTCCTTGGGACTACCCATACGGATTACCAAGTTTTTCATAACTTATATATATATATATATATATATATATATATATATATATATATATATATATATATATAAGCAATGCCCTGATTCCAGAAGCTCATAGTGGTTTCAGAGCTGGCAGGGGTATAATGGATATGACTATCTCAGTAAAACAGATGCATTGAACAGCGAGTACCATTATACCAGGTTTTCGTGGATTTAATCAAGGTTTTTAACACTGTAAATCGTAATGGCTTGTGGAGGATTCTAGGTAAGATTCGTTGCTCCCCGACTTTTGTCGTCTTAGTGAATGAAAGATTGCTTCATATTTAAAGGCTTGCTTTCAGATGAGCTCACAGTAGACAATACGATACAGCAAGGTGAGATTCATGCACCAACATTTTTCTCAATCAACTTTGCTGTGCTCTTATCACATGCCCCCGAGGACTACGAGAGAGGAGTTTCCTTGAGACTGAGAACATTAGGAATTATTCAATCCCAGAAGTTTCAAATCCAAATCCAAGAACTTTGCATGTCTATTTCCTGATTGGCTGTATGCTGATGACGTATACTCGGAGGAATACTTGCATAATGAATTACTTCTCTAATGTTTGTGTTGCTTTGGGGCAAAGGGTTAACCTGAGGAAGACAAAAGTAATATTTAACTCACCACCTGGTGTGCCTTATAAAAAGCTAACAAAAATACCATGCTGAAGATTGTTGACATTTTCCCATATCTTAGAAGTACAATATCAAAAGTCAGTGACCTGGATGCTGAGAGTTTATCACAGTCAGAAGACAACTGTTCCATTTGGTAAATTTAAAAGAAGAGTTTGATGAAATAGAAGCGTTACGACTAAGATTAAAGTAGGTATGGATACAACCTGCATTTTTTAACATCCCTACTGTATTCTCCTGAAATGTGTAAAATAAAGAAGATATAAATATGGCTCCAGCGATTCCACAAAAAATTCTGGATCAAAAAAGATCTAAATGCGACAGTATTGAAAAAATGATGATACTTAAGCAGATGTGATGGGCGGAAGATGTTGCAAGTTATGGGGATAACAGGATTCATCAACCAGATGCGATGGGCAGCCATGTTGTGAGTGATGGAGCGTAACAGGATTCCTCAACCGGATATGATGGGCAGGACATGATGTGAGTGATGGGGATAACAGGAATCCTCAACCAGATGTGATGGACAGGCCACATTGTGAGTGATGGTGGATAACAGGATCCTCAACCAGATGTGATTGGCAAGACACATTCTGAATGATGGGGGATTACAGACTTCCTCTACCAGATGTGATAGGCAGGACATCTTGTGAGGGATGGAGGATAACAGGAATCCTCAACCAGATGTGATTGGCAGAACATGTGAATAATGCGTGATAAAAGGATTCCACAACCAGACGAGATGCGCAGGACATATTGTGAGGGATGGAGGATAACAGGTTTCCTCAGCCAGATGTGATGGGCAAGACATGTTGTGAACGATGGAGATAACAGGACTCCTCAACCAGGTGTGATGCGCAGGGCATGTTGGTAGTGATGTTGTCCATTTTATAATGTTGACGTCATTTGTTTACATTTGGATGCGCATCAAGCCGATATGAATGTACGAGAGAAAATCAAGGAGAATTGTAGTTTAAAAACAGTAAAATCGACCGTGCTAACGAAACGCTCCTCTGTGGCTCAATCGGAAAAAGCACGTCAAGCTATATGACGGTTTAGGATACAGGTTCGATTCTTGTCGGAGGACGCATATTTTCCATGACCATTTCTCGAACATTCAGGTCGTTAATACTGTTTTTTTTATAAACAGAGCACTTACTTAAATATTTGTATCTATAAAATAAAACGTATAAACATAAAAATGTATTATATATATATATATATATATATATATATATATATATATATATATATATATATATATATATATAGGGCATAATGTGGTTATTTAGATTTGATAGAGCAGTCAGTAGGGAGAAAGTTAAATCTAAATTCCCCTCGTCTTTCCCAACACTTTATCGGCCTTCATATTGCTCTCTATGTCTGTCGACATGACTTATATATATATATATATATATATTACTTATTCATATTTTGTTTGAAATCAAGAAATACCAATATTACGGTTTAAAATCAAATTACGTGGATAAAAATAGCGATTGATATTTTATCCATAAACAATAATGTCTTGATGACTTTGTTAAAATTGATTACCAAAATAAAATTCAGTGAAATATTTACATTTTGCAATTATTTAGTTTTAAATTGATAATTTAAAAGTAAAAATACTATGAGACATTTGAGTTAAATAACTAACTGTAAAAAAAAAAAAAATTATTTAATAGTCATTTACATAAAGACTTAAGTTACCTCCCTTGCGATGAAAATATTATGGGAAATAACTGCGGTTTAACTAAGAAAAGAGAGTTCCGTCCCTTACATTGTGTTTCGTTATAAATGATAACTATCCGAGTAACTTCCCTTAACATTTGTCACCACGTCGAAGAATAATTTTATTTTAAAGATATGATTTTTGTTCAATGCAACATGCAGACAGTTTTTTTTTCTTGATTATGTTTATTGTATATTGCTTTTAAATCATTATTTTTTTGCATTCTATTGATTTTTAATATTTCAAAATTGTTCATCGATTCTGTTGACCAAATGGATGTTTACTTTTACTTAGAATGACTTTCGCGATGTTTCTCATATCTGGTAGGATAATAAATGGATTCCAAAATGAATGCTACAGATTTGTTTATAACTTGAGATTATATATATCAATAAATATATTGTTTATAATTTGATAAATTTCTAGGGGAGAAGTGCTCACTACTCGAGAAATAACGTTCATAAATATAGACAGTGTCGATGTAGAAATCAGGATTATATGGTGACTGTCAATTTCACGCATCATCAGATCTTCAGACCGTGATTCTTAAATCTCTCTCTCTCTCTCTCTCTCTTTATATATATATATATATATATAAAATATATATAATACACTAAACACTAATATTCCATGGTCATAATTTATTCCATTGGAATCGTAAATACGATCCAAATCATCAGACCTACAAATTCAAAATGAAAACAGAAAAAAACAACTCCGGAAATCAAAACAGAATTTAGAGAAAGTATAAGTATGAGGAGGAGTGACATGAAACCTTAACAGAGAGAATTTTTGGAGATGTGGGTGGGGTGGATTTAAAAAGAGGAGAGAAAGAAAGTCGACGAATGTCTAATACATAAAGATACATTTCGTGGTGACATATACACACCACAGACAATTCGGATAGGAAGGGAAAAAAAAAAAAAAAAAAAAAAGAAAAGAAAGGGTGGTGGGAGGGAGAGATGGGACGAAGGAAAAATTCCTATCTAGAGCCAGAACACCTAATAACTTCCGCGATCGGTGTGATCTATGCATGGCGGAAAAAATCTTCATTATCAAAGATAAAAAATCGAGATGAGCTGCTGAATCTTCGGAATGAGATATTCTCTAAATGTAGACATAAAAACGTTTTCAAAACTTGAACACCGTTGTGTAACATGTTGTCACTTATGTCAGCTCCATCTCAGTCCTATAACATCGGGCATGACATTTTAATTGTATGACTATTATGTTTATCTCTAAATGTACCTTTGTGCACGTTTATGTGATGCGCTATGTATTTATATATATATGTTTGTGTATGTGTGTGCATGTATGTATATGTATGTATCATATGTATGTGCATGTATATGTATGTAGATATATATATATATATATATATATATAAATATTTTTATATATTTTTTTTTTTTCATACACGCAAATATTTGAATCGTCACTTATTTAGATTTTAATTTTTTTATATATATGTACATATGTGTATATCTCTGTGTGTGTGTATATGTGTGTATATTTGTATGTATATGTATGTATGTGTATATGTGTGTATGTATGTAAGTGTGTATATATGTACGGATGGAGTTGTTTATGTATATATATGTATCGGTGTGTATGTGTACTTATGTGTACACATGTTTATGTGTGTGTGTGTGTGTGTGTATGTGTATATATATACATGTGTAAGGGTGTGTATGTATTTGCATGTGTATATATATACATGTGTAAGGGTGTGTATGTATTTGCATGTGTATATATATACATGTGTAAGGGTGTGTATGTATTTGCATGTGTATATATATACATATGTAAGGGTGTGTGTATGTATTTGCATGTGTATATTTATGTGTGTATGTGTGTGTGTATATGTATGTATGTGTGTATATATGTATGTATGTGTGTATATGTGTGTGTGTATGTGTGTGTGCGTGGATGTATGGGTATATGTGTGTATATATATATATATATATATATGTATATATATATATATATATATATATATATATATATATGTATGTGTGTATGTATGTATATGTATATGTATATGTATGTGTATGTATAAGTATGTATATATGTATGAATGTATACATGGGGCATATGTATGCGTGTATATGTATGTGAGAAGTGTGTGTATATGAATATAGATGAATATGTGTATGTGTGGATATGTGAATATATTTTTAGGTTTTTATATATATATATTTGTGTATATATATATATATATATATATATATATATATATATATATATGTATGTGTGTATGTATGTGCATGTGTATGTACACGTATGTCTGGGTGTGTGTGAGTACATGCCTAAGTGTATGTACCTACTTGTATAGGTTTTTTTTGTGTGTATTAGTATGTGTTTTTGAACATAGAAATATTTGGTCCTTGCGAAATGAGACAATCGTTATATTCATCTTCATATATTTATATTTGATTTATAACCTGTAGTCTATACTAATTTTCCCAATTACAAAGCGGCCCTTTAAGTAAACACAATTTTATTTTCCTTCGTCTCATCTCTCTCCCCCACCCTTTTTTTTTTTTCCCTTCCTATCCGAATTGTCTGTGGTGTGTATATGTCACCACGAAATGTATCTTTATGTATTAGACATTCGTCGACTTTCTTTCTCTCCTCTTTTTAAATCCACCCCACCCACATCTCCAAAAATTCTCTCTGTTAAGGTTTCATGTCACTCCTCCTCATACTTACACTTTCTCTAAATTCTGTTTTTGATTTCGGAGTTGTTTTTTCTGTTTTCATTTTGAATTTGTAGGTCTGATGATTTGGATCGTATTTACGATTCCAATGGAATAAATTATGACCATGGAATATTAGTGTTTAAGCCTTTTTATTATATCCTTACTCTGTCCTAGACAATGAGTTCTACCTGGATCCTTCCTCTTGGAAAATTTTTTTCTGAAAATATACATGTATGGGAATTTTTTAGATATATTTTTCATATGTATGTATATTTTCCACTAATATTATATATATATATATATATATATATATAGCACAGGTAATAAATCCGTTGGTATATAATCTAAGTAGATCCTGGTAATATAAAATATTAAAACTGATCCACAAAAAAGAACTAAATGCATTTATTATAACAGAGAATAGAAATAGTATTACAAAATTGTCTTATATGAGGCGGGGGTGGATAGATCTATTTCAACCGACGAAACCTCCGCCAGTCTTATTCAACCCTGGTGCATAGACTGTGTTCGTGTCGGAATTAGAAATTTAACTTTATACAGAATTTATCCATTTCGACGTTTCAATCAGACGAAATGCCCGAGACGGTCGTTATATATATATATATATATATATATATATATATATATATATGATAATTGGAAAAAATTTAAAATATTCTTGCTGACGCGTTTCGTCTTCCGACTCTTTCAAGGCAAGCAATAAAAGGGAAATGTTTTGTCGTCATAGTTACATGAAATCCAAAATTTTAAAAAAGAGACGCTCCTGCGTAAGCCTCTTTCTGGATATTGGTAACTTCCTTTTGATTAAAAGTTTCTTTGTTTTGTTTTCCATGTCGACATTATAGTTAAATTTCCCAGAATAATTCTGAAGTTAAGACAAATTGGTTTAAAAATGACTATATTTGCGACTGTTATTTATCAGCAGTTGTTGACCGTATGCAGAGGCCAAACAACGGATGAAAGCACAGTTAGGCTGTGGGTAATGTATTTCAACAGTGGCGACATTGATTTGTGCTTGCCCAGGTCCATATTCATCGCTTGCGAAAATACAGCCAATCATGGCTAAAAACTGGAGGTGTAAGGTTCTTTCAAGGTTTGCACAATCATGAGTCTCCTCACCTTCCTTGTTTTCGTTATCTGTGAATTGCCATGACTTCCTGGGAGAAAACCGTTAAGTGGTTTTCTAATGCATTCCTCATGTTTTTGAATTCAGAGTACTTCTTTTCCTAGACTGATTTATCAAGAAGGCTTGAGACACGAACTTGTCCCACGCAAAGAAACTATAACACATACCTACACAACAAGCAAATTGAAAGGAGAGCGAAAACATAAGAGTCTCATATATATATATATATATATATATATATATATATATAATATCCATATATATATATATATATATATATATATATATATATATATATATATATATATATATCCATATATATATATATATATATATATATATATATATATATATATGGATATTCTTTTGTGTTTCTGGATAAGCTATGTTTAGGACTCCTGAATCAAACGGGCCGGAATTATTTACTATGTCTCGGCGAGTATTAGATTTGCCCAAATTGAGGACTGCAGAGCTGTTTCTTTCTATATTTAACATTTAGTAATAACTGTTAACATTTTTCAAATTAATCACAACGTTTTTAAGTAGCTGCCATGATAGCGATTTTTTCCTTAGAATTTTTTCAGTTGTTTTGACAATGCTCGTACAGATCGAAATGTTAACAAGGGAACAACCCCCCAAAAAAAAACCCTTCTAGTTTTCACGAATTCCATCTTATATATATATATATATATATATATATATATATATATATATGTGTGTGTGTGTGTGTGTGTGTGTGTGTGTGGTATGTGTGTGTGTTCACGCGCGTTGGTGTGTGTGTGTGTGCGTGCGTGTAGTTATTGACTCATTTCCGAATGGCAACATGATGTGACACAAGGTCAGGTCTAATGTTGGGTACCCGAAAGCGTACACCCGGGCCAGGGCTCCAAATTTGTCCAGCCCCCGCAACCGTGGATATTACTACCGATCACCCTTCCATTGAGGTGGGTACTGCCGCCAGCCGTTATTTCCGGGGACCTAGCAGCTGTTCCCCGAGATCGGGCGCCTCTCTCAGTATATTTTTCCCAAATGTGTTTCTGTCCGCGGACAAGAGACACAAGTGGGTTGCACTCTGCCCAAAGACAGAGACGCAACTGAGAGATGATATTACATTACCTGTGCCAAGTAAGTATCGCAGTGGTCTGTGCGTGCGTGTATGTGAACTTGTGCATGCGTCTATATACGAACATACGTTATTCATAGTGCAAGTGCCTTTTAATGGAATCTATTCTCATCAAATATGCTAAAAGGAAAAGATTTTCATTTAAAATTAGGTTATTATGAAAGCCGTTAGGAAACCGTGGGCTGATTTGTTTTCTGTGACGTGTATATCTTTAGAAAACTCTCACGCAATAAAGACAATATATTCACACTTTAATAAGAAAAGAATGCCTCAATCGGTTTTATCCCCCCCATACACACTCTATCTCTCTTTCCTTTTCACTAGCTTTCTCTTATAATTTTGTTGCTTAGCTTGTTTGTGTGAGGTGAAGTGAATTTTCATGTTAGTCAAATCGTATTGTAATTAAGTTTCAAGCTATTTTCTTTCCCGTCTTATTAACGTTTTTCTTTATTGTCGTAGATGCCTTCGTATTATTAGAGTGGAATAAACGAAGCCCCGTGAATATTTTAGTAAATGGAGATTTTTCTCAAATATGTCTACCATTCAGTCTTGATGTTGCAAGCCATGCTTTGCTAACCAACAGCCAAGCATTGGTTTTATAACAGAATAAAAAATGAACTAAAAATAATTGGTTTTATAAACATTGGTTCTTACAGTGTAATCCGGATATAAGAGACCCGGATATAAGAGAAACCCGGATATAAGACAGATTTTCTCTGGTCCCAAATTAGAGCCTGTGTTAATGTATATATAACAGACCAAACCCGGATATAAGAGAAACCCGGATATAAGAGACTTTTTCTCCTGTCCCGACAACTCTCTTATATCCGGGTTACACTGTATAACAAAAAATGAACGATGATTGTTTAATAACTGAAGATAATTGTAAAATAATCTTTATGATAAAAGAAAGCATTGATAAGTGTGGAAAAGTCAAAATTGAAACGTTAAAAAATGAAGCGAAACATCACAGCGCGCCATTCTTTTTACTCTTGTGGTTGCTTGAAAAGCCTGTCAGTTACTCCGCTTGGTTTCGACCAAAACATCCTTTGGGAGATGCTATTTAAATCTATAAAAAGGCAACCATATTCCCTCTAATTTTTTTTAACCCTTGCTTCCGTATGTAGTCGAACGTAGATAAAGAATGCTGCCACCGAGGCGCGTTCGCTTCCTTGGTCCTCTGTTGACTGAACTCACGCACACACGCTTGTTTAACACACACACACACACACACACAAATATATACTCATAGTTTTAATGTATTTTCCTTTGATTTCCATTGTGTACACATATAATTCCTTTTGTTAATAACATGCTGTCGTGTGTTTTAAATTCCATGTTATTGCTTATTTTTATCTGGACATCTTAAAATACACCTACAAAGTAGTGATCGATATTCTCTTGGACACAAAAACACAAAAATATAAGCAAATTCAACTATATATAATTTAGGCGCTTTTCAAATTCGAGAGTCAGTAAAAAATAAATAAATAAATAAATAAAATTTCTCTATCTTCTTACCAAGTAGGCACAAAAATGAAATGTATACTTTCAGCAAATTTGTGATGACACCCGTCGTAAAATGTAAAATCACAAATTTAAAAATACTAAAACACATCAACACGGCCATATGCAAGATGGGACACCGAATCAGGAAAATGTTTGTAATATTCAACACGAGCGAAAAAAATTACTCATCGCCATTACTATTACCACGACTCAGTTTTGTTCCATGCGTGATACACGCTTAGGCAATCATGTATCTTTCGATACATGACTGACGATATTCAGTCACCCCCCACCACCACCACCACCACGAGGATGTCATGTGGCTCGGCCAAAAATATGCCCACTGAACCCGTAAAAACGGGTTCAGGGCCGGTCTACCTCCCCGAAGGAGACTCCGCCCTACGACGTAGCCTCCTTCGGGTTCCTCCCGTCCGTAGGAAGAGAGTACAACCGAACAGTCGGTTCAGATACATGACTAACGCGACAGATTCTCCTCGCAGTAGGTTGCCATTTCTTTCTGCTGTAGACCAGTTGCCATCCAAGGCTATAGAACCCAGTCTGTTAGCTGGAAGGAGAAGAGGAGTATTCATACGTTTCCCAATGGTATTAACACGTAAGTGAATGTAATGGGTTCGACTGGAATTCGATCTCGGCCACTATCCATTACTCCACCGTGCCTCCTCATTACCACGACTACTGCTATTTAACCCTTTTTTTCGATCAGCAGGCGAACGACATTCTCTTCACCTTTACTGTCATAACTTAAGCCTTTCTTTCTTTTAAGTACGATCACACCTGACATCTACTTCTACCGGTAGACAACAAAATTTAAACACGATGTGAGCGATAACGTGGTAACATTCGTCAACATTGAAAACCCAACTTGCCACACAACGTGGAAACTTTTCACCAAACGGGAAAATACAACTTTCGTCTAACAAGTTTGAAGCACGGAAAACATTTAAGTTTCTTCAAGAATACTGCCCAGAACTCATAAAGAAATTTACGCAGGCAGCACAAGAAAATACTACTCAAATATAGACGTCAACTCCTTTCTCATAATACACAGCATAGTAAAAAAAAAAAAAAAATACTGCACAGTCTATAACAGGCTTGAGAGAAAAAGATTTGAAATAACTCAACATGCGCTGACTTATTGATGTTTCAGAGATACGCAAGAACGACAAAGACATCTACAAGAACGATTTAATAATATTGGAGATATAGAAAAATTGTCAATCACAACAGAGTTCTTCAAAAGTTCTTACGAAACATGTGTGGGTGAATAGATTTTTTTGTTATGCTAATAACAAAAAAAGAAAAGAAAACTGATTTGCTACGAAACAGCAACAGCGCCGAGTGTGGTTAATCTGGGGCTCTATTCTTCACATGGGTGGGGTGTCTAACGGCGCCAAAGAGGAAGATGAGGCTATCAAATTGTTTAACGTCCGGTTTGTTTCAGAAATGCAGGAAATAATGAATCAATACGATAGATTGAGTTCTCTAGCCTTGGGTGGCAGCTAGTCTAGGAGAAGGATTCTGGATTTAAAACCGTAAAGAAGTCAATGAGAAACAATTCCACTTTCTTTCCCCAGAAATCACGGCCAGTCACAAATGATAAAGAAATGAAACTCAATTGGTTTTTTTAAGAGGATTGTTTATTGCTGGAATCAGTTAAAACCAAGTAATTGTTTTTTGCCGGACAAATAAAATATAAATAAAAAATGATTAAAATATAAATATGAGAATAAATAAGAGTAATATGAATTAACACAGAAGACTTCTAATATTCAAATATTAAAATGAAAGTACTTTGTTTATTAAATTACGTATTATTTTCTTTAAAGGACATTTCCTACATGTATAAGCTGACCATACATTAAACAGATATATATTTCTATCATTAATAAAAATATCTTACCTGCAGAAAAAATTATTTCCCGCTGGTAAAGTTTGGAGAAGTTGGTGGAAAAATAGAAACAAGTGGAACATAATGTTTAAAATAATTTATTGTCAGTTCAATAAGCAACTTTATAAACAATAAAAACGTTTTAACCTTTCTTCTTCAGATAAAATATTAACTCGAATATTGAAACCAAAGAACTGGTATTTCGAGTGCTATGTACCAATTAATTGAAGCTTGTCCGAAAAGAAACGTCGGCGAAGACTTCGAGGGATTACCCCACTGTGTCTATTAGATGGCGTTGTATGAAGCAGTATTAAAGGAAATTGTGCAAACTCACTCTCATCTGTAAGATGCCGCAGGGTCTTTCTTTTTTCATTAGGGGCTTCTTAGTCCCAATCAAACCACGTGTCACATCGCACACAGCACTATACTACCGCTACACTATATCCTATTTAAAAACGTTCATGCGACCACAATACTATATTCACTACAAGCTATTATATAAATATATATCTCCTTTCAACACTAGAAATATCTTTCTTCGACAAACTAAGCAATTATCGCTAAAAATTAGTGACTCCAGTAAGTTATACTTACAAGTTTCTCCAAGAAACATGGTCAGTCATTTTCTCACTCGCACTAGAAGATTAGTAGCTGGTTCAAGAATGGATTTTTCTCTCATTTTCTGAGTCATGTTACACCTCGTTCTGTATATAAATAAATAGAAAAATCCAGGTATATGTATTTTTTATCAAGGGTTCCACAGTTAATCTAAACAGGCATCCACATAAATATTAACTTTGGGTTCAATTAAACTTGTTATATATATATATATATATATATATATATATATATATATATATATATATATATATGATATATTGCATTGAATATAACCTACGGCAACATTAACATGACTGCTATTATTTACACTGTAGCTTCATAGGTGCAGGAAGCCACAAGCGCGAATATGCTATTGGCCAATGTACAACACTCTTGTAAAAGGCGAATGAATAGAAATTTACTGATAAACAAGTATCTTCTTTTTAATTAGTTATTCTTCGGTAAGCTTCTATAAATACCTCTTCACACGAGCGATTAAAATACCCGGCTTTCGTAGGGCAAAGTCTGTTATAAAAATAACATAGAAAGAAAATCAACACATTTCGCTAAGAAAGGGGATTATTTCTGTTTTCAATTGAAATTTACTTCCCCCCTTCGTCTCATTAGGGTAAGATCATTCTCTTCAAAACTAAAAATTAAATAAGCAGACAAAGACAAAATTAAATAAAAAGAAAAAATCTGCTTATTGTTCGTTTAAAATTTGACATGAAGTTAGCCCTTATTATCTAATATTTGGAAATAATATTGGCCTTTATTTATGAAAAGACCTTCAAAGGCTTTTATTATTATTATTATTATTATTATTATTGTTGTTGTTGTTATTGTTGTTTTGCTTATTATTTTTCGGTGTACTTTCCGGCTTTCATCAAGTTGTACTGGATTTGATCAGCTTTAAATGATTTTAAATTTAAGCCTTTATTATTGCTATAGACGTATAGTGTGAATAGTGACGCGTAATAGACAAGGGGCAGTTGTGGCGGAGAGGTTTTGCCAATAATAACGGATTTCGATTGAAAAGATTCAGAATAGATGAATTCAACACAGGATTTATATATATATATTTATATACAGAACATCATAGACGAGAAAAGGAGAACAGAACATTTATTTGGTAAGCTGTAGTTTGTGTGTGTGTGTGTGTTTGTGTGTGAGAGAGAGAGAGAAAGATAGTTAAAGAGTGAGTGAGAGAGGAAGTGCCACGTGGTACGTTTGAAATTACGAATTCGGCACGCTATGTGACTAATTCTCTCCGGAGAAGAAATGGGTCATATTGACACTACCACATCCTGTGAGAAAAGAGCGGAAAAAAGAAGGAAAGAGAGTTTGTGTCCTTTCTTTTATACAGCTTATTATTACGCCACCTCAGGATGTTTAAGAGAAGTCCCCTAGAAAAAAAGGTGAGTTAATCTTGCAAGAGTTCCCATAGTGTCTTCATAATTATTCTTTGCATAAAGAATTTTGTTAAATTCAAATGAATTTTTTTAATATATTTTAACATATGAAAACTAGTGTTCCCCCAAACTCTACCCCGGGTCCTACACTGTTTCTGATCTTCATCAATGAAGATGTCATCAGTTCTCAGGTCGACATATATGCAGACGACACTACCATTTACTCCTGCCTCAATAGTAAATCTGGCAATGCTGACAAAGTTAACCTGATTGTGATCTCGAAAAGGACCTCCAATTATTGGTTGACTGGGGTCAGGAAATGCCTTATAAATTTTAATGCCTCCAAAACGAAACTGCTCTCATTTAACCACCATAGAGAAACTTCCCTGTCCCTATCACCATGGATGAGGCTCGACGCCTTCACTTAAATTGTCCTACGAAGTAGCATTAATTTGTCTCAAATAATTAATGCAAAGTTGAAATCATTTGAATGCAGATTTAAACACGGTTTCCTAAATATCAGTCTGACAACCAGGATTCTGATTTTGACACGGGAGTGTCTCATTACGCCTTCTTGGCTTCACGTTTTGCACTGACTTGAGGTGGAACAACTACATTGAATCAATAGCTGAATATACCGCAAGGAAAGTTGGTTCTCTGTGTCGTGACAGAAGATTTTTCTCGTTTGAGTCCTTCCTACACATCTACAAATCTACCATTCGTCAATGCATTGAATACTGTTGCCATATATGGTCTTGTGTCCCTGCCGTTCATCTCGAAGTTCTCGACAAAATCCAAAGACGGATCTGCAATATGATCGTCCTGACTTGGCATCTCGACTCCAGTCACTTTCCCATAGACGTGATGTGGCTTCCCTCTGTCTTTTGTACAAATATTTTCATGGCATCTGTTCTGTCGAGATATTTTCCCTGGTGCATGAATTTAAGCGTGCTACTAGGTTGGCATCTAGGTCCCACCCTTTTACTGTTGAAACAGATTCTTCTCTCGCACAGTAGAACTTCCTTCCTCTTACTTGCTTCCTTGATAACTACAATCTTCAAAAATTTAAATGTAACGTCAATCGTCATCTTCTGATGCTGTGATCCCCGTTCTTCTTTTTATCATCCCCCCATACCCAGTATTTTCTCTTACTTTCACTTTCTGTAAACCCTTGCGTACTAGTGGCATTCACGCCTTGCTTGGGGTGAAATGTTATATATATATATATATATATATATATATATATTTTTTATATATTTTTTTTTTTGAACAATAAAAAAATATTAAAAATTAAAATCTTCAGACACACTGAGTTGTAGATTAATATTCTTTCGTTTTTATTATTATTATTTCATTTAGATTCCTCGACTAGTTTCGGCCAAAATGGCCATCATCGGGAGGAGAAATATTTCTGCTTACTGGTGGCAGTGAACTACAGAAATGAATGTCTTGATGTAGTTTTCATTTGTCTTTTATTTTTTTTTTTTTTTAACATGAATCTTTTAACATTCCTTGTGTTGGTCAAACGGTCTCTTTTAAGTTGTTATTTGAGATGAGCTGGATGGATCCATGCTGCTCTGAATTCCCCTGATCAGTTTGACAGTTTTATTGGTTCCTGGAGAGGGGATGTGTCTCTGTTAAGTGTGTGTGTGCTATTTGCTTCTTAGGGAGTGAGTGAGTATGATATGTGTAGGCGTATGTATATTGCTGTGGGTGTGTGTTATCATTTGGCTCATTAGGGAGTGAGTATGTTGTGTGTAAGTGTGTATATTCGTGTGGGTGTGTGTATAAGTGTGAGGACTCTGTCTTGTGTGGGTGATAAATGTAGGTAGGTTTTGATTTCTAGGGTTATATATTAATACTATCTATATTGTTAAATTTATGGTTTTAGCCCGGCTGGATAGTGTGTTTTTAAACGTTGTATCTATCTATCTATCTATCTATCTATCTATCTAATCTATCTATATCTATCTATCTATCTATATATATATATATATATATATATATATATATATATAATGGACTCTCCCGTCGGTATGAGGATCTGACGGCTGATTGATTCAGTTATGAAAGTTTGTGCGATAATCTTAAGTGGCATTTAAGACACGCTAGTGATTTACAAATGAGCCTACATATAGAACAAGTGTGAGGATTGTGAGATGCGATCACTGTTAGAATGGCTAACCTTTTAGATCTTGTTCTCGCTTCTTGAAGATGATCCAGACAAGCAGATTGAAAATTGCTGAGTCCACTAAAACACGTTGATCTCCATTCTATATATACATACATATATATATATATATATATATACTAGGGATGATAAAAGTTCTCGACACAAGCAATAAGCTTTTTTAAATTGTTATTCATTTGCTTAGTTTTTAAATGCTAGTTGAGCCGAAGAACTTCTGAACGCCTTCACTTAAATTTTCCTACGAAGTAGCATTAATTTGTCTCAAATAATTAATGCAAAGTTGAAATCATTTGAATGCAGATTTAAACACGGTTTCCTAAATATCAGTTTGACAACCATACAGGATTCTGATTTTATGGATTGAACTCTTCTTGGTGTGTGTCACTGATCATTACATGCCCCCAGAATGTTCTCTTTTACGAGGTGGGCCTTTTTTGTCAAACAAACCCTTGGTAGTACACCAATTCACTTCTGTAAGAGAGGTAGCGTCAGAGACAACCCACCGCGCGCGCAAAAAAAAAAAAAAAAAAAAAATCTGAGGGAACGAGACAATATTTGAAACACCCGTTATTGTGTACTTTTTTTGGAAGCTGGCGATCATGGCTCTTCACAACTTCTTGTCCGTTATGGCTGTCAGTAACTTTTTTCTTTTCTCCATCTCCCCCAAACCCTTCACCGCCATCTATTCTCTCAAGCTCGTTAAGTAGCTCAGGCGTTGCTTTCCTCTGACACTCTTGCCTACGATCTGTCCTTTGAGTATCAAATTTTCCAAACCCTCTTTCCTCAATATGTGCTCTAGAAATTTCAACTATCTATTCATGATGTTAAGCATAAGTCGGGGTTCTTGATAGTCTCCAGAGGCGGATATGCGTCTACAGTCACTTTCTCACAGACGCGCCGTCGCCTCTCTCTGTCTGTTTTACAAATACTTTCATGGCTATTGCTCCGAGGAGCTGCATTCGCTGGTTCCCAGACTTCATGAGTTCAAGCGCCCGACGAGGCTGGCATCCCGCTCTCACCCCTTCACTGTCGAAACTCCTAAATGTAGCCGTCTCTTCTACTCCAATAGCTTCATGTCTCGCACCTCTCGCCTGTGGAACTCCCTTCCCTATTCTAGTTTCCCTGAGAGCTATAATCTCCAGCTATTCAAATGTAATGTCAATCGACATCTCCAGTTGCCTTGATCTGTCCACTACCCTTCTCCTCATCCTTTCCTCTATCACTCCTATCTGATCTTGCTCCAAATTTTCTGTAACCCCTTGCGTCCTAGTGGCTTCTCGCCTTGCTTGGGGAGAAAAAAAAATAAGTGTCCTGTTTATTTCCATTGTCTCTAGAATATCTTCGTTGCTCACATGTTCGGTCTATGATATTCTCGGCATTCTTCTGTAGGACCACGTTTCTATTGCTTCAAGTTCATTCTTAATCTCTGAGGATATTGTCCAGTATTCACCGCCACATAGGAGTATATATAGTATAACAATTCAGTAATCTTTTCTTTGTTTCTAACGATTTTTTTTTTATGTTTCCTAATACTTTGCTTAACTTTTGGAAGGCGTCTTTCGCTATCCCAATGCGTCTTTGGATTTCCGTGTCACATTTTCCGTTCTCTGTTAAAACGTTTCTCAGATATTTCAATTATTGTACTTGTTTGATTTTGGTATCACAAATTTGTAATTCGCATGTTGAGCTGTTCATTTTACTAACAACTCTGTAATTTTTCTATATGCTTAGTCCTTTCTTCTTGCTTTCTTTCAATAACTACTGTAGGAGTTCTTCTAGTTTCCTTTTTGAGTCTATTACCAACATTGTGTCATCTGCATATATTATATTGTTAAGACTGTTGCTGCCAATAATGAATGCTGTTAGGACTTTTAATTCTCTCAAAATCGTCTCGCTGTACAGGTTGAATAGGTCTGGCGAGAAGACACATCTTTGTCTTACATGTCTTTCTATTTTTGTTGTATATTTACTGAACTTCTATCCGTATTCAGGCGGTTTAGTCCCATTATGAGTTCTGGATTATTTCTTAGCTTAGGCTATCATGTATCTTTCTATACACGACTGACGAGGCAGATTTTTCCCGCAATAGGTTGCCATTTCTTTCTGCGGTAGACCAGATACCATCCAAGGCTATAGAACGTGGTCCTGCTATTTACCCATAGCTGAGAGAGGGAGAAGAGGATTCCTAGCTTTCCCAGGGGTATTAGCACGTAAGTGAATGTAATGGATTCGACTGTAATTTGAACTCGGCTCTCCGATTCCTCAATCCGAGCTGCTATCCATTACTCCAAACAAATCGTTTTTGTCCATGTGGTGTGACAAATAATATCATACCTATCGTTTGAAACCCACTGATTATGGGATAAGGTAAACATCTGAGGTAGAACTAATATCGTTATTCAAATGATTATAAAGATACTACTGTAAGCAAATGTATGGATATAGATCCGACAGTATGAAGAAAAATATACAAAAAAAAACAAACAAAAATCTTAATATGCAATTATGCTGTATTAATGTTAATATAAAGTCAACGTCGGACGTTTCGGTCTATTTTAGGCCATCTTCAGGACATTTTCATTAAACATAATTAACATTAGAACATATAAAATTCACCGTGAAAAGACGATGGACATAAGAGCACAACTAATCCAAACAGATAACTGAAATTTTTATATAAGATCAGCGTTCCGTTTAAATATGATCACGTCGTCGTCACGTGGGAGATGTTGTGAAAACGTATTCGAAGATGATTTCCAAATATTAAAATATTAAAAAAGTCGATTGAACTATTTTATATAAACAGTTCAAGAAATCCCTTCCGTTGATATAGGAATACGCAGAGATCAATAGGTTCTTATATCTTCATACAAGCTTGAAGTCCTCTACGTTACAAAGCAAATCAAAAATGATTTCAAAATATCAGACAGGCAGGATGGAACAATTTTAAAACTACTCTAATATCATAAAGTCATCTCTATCTATAAAAGGCAGGATGTGTGTGTGTGTGTGGGTGTGTATGTGCGTGTAACGAATGCACGGCCGCAACTTTCGACGGATTTGCACCAAAATTTACATGCACTTGCTCCAAGTTAGCGGAAAGACCAAGACCGACTTTGCATTTCCCAACTCCCATCGATAGTGGAAATAATCGATTTTTCATGCTTCTACGGCACTTTTCATGTAGTTTGCAGCCATTTTGTACTGGCCAGAGTGAGAGCCAATAGCCGGCTGCCACGAATAGGCAGGAAGATTCTATTGGCCAGCGTGAGAGCCAACAACTGACTGACACGAATATTAACTAGCATGCTAGCATGCAAAAAAAAAAACGATAGCTGCATTCGTCACAAGTAGGAAAAATTTAAATCTGCATGGCACTTTACTCCAATTGGCTCATCCACTTGCTTAAACTCAACGTTGATTCTGATTCCGCAGAACTGGGTTGGATGTGAAAAAGTATTTGCTGTTAACATTCTTTTTTCATTCGGTTTTTCCAGTTACGAGTCCTTTTTTAAAGCTGATCGTTTTGTGTTCATTTTGTTTAGTTCTTTTTTCATAACAGATTTAATGTTTAGTATAGAGCTTAGAAAAAATTCGCAGTGTGAGATAGGCAAGAAGTAAGACATGTAGCAACATCAGCACGGCAAAGGGCACTCCTTTAAAGGCAAGGAAGGGAAAAAATATTTTAAGTCAAATGATAGCGATTGCTGTATGAGTCGTACGATTTTTGAATTAAGCACGGGCAACGCCGGGCCATGCTGCTAGTATTGGCTAAAATTTACATTTTGATATTAAATTGGTTGTGTGTAGTGTAACATTTACTAGCACCGAAAGTTGAATCGGCGTGCTGAGTTCAAGTTCTGTACTAATTGGACGAGTCCACTTTTACACAAATACCCTTGGAATAGATAATGTATCCACCTCTTCCCCTTTCAGCTATGGGTGAAATAGCAAAGTAGATTAGGATCTCCAACTGTGGTTGATAAGCAGTCTAAGAAAACTCTGAATTAAAAACCAGTTGGACGTCGGACTTTTAACACCAGCCGTAAAGAAAACCCATTTGCTACGGAACAGCAACGGCGCCCAGTGTTGTTAAGCTGAGGCTCTATTCTTCGCACTCTAACAGCACCAAAAAGGAAGATGAAGATATCATATTGTTTCACATCCGGTTTAATTCAGAAATGCAGGAAGTTATGAATCAATAGAATAGATTAAGTTGGGTGGCAGCTAGTCTAGGGGAAGGACAATTCTGAACTTAAAACCGTAGAGAAGGCAATGAGAAACAATTCCACCCAATAATCATGGCCAGTCACAAATGATAAAGAAATGGAAATTGTTAAAAAAAAATTAAATATTCTCTGAGAAAATCGACAAATGCACTATATGGTTTCCGTCTGCTATATTCATAATTTTGAAAAACTATAATTTGTAACAATTACTTATTTTTAATTAGTATTTCTTTCCTCTTAATTTCAGTTGCTTTTCATCGCATCTTTTCAGATCGTCATTTTATACGCATTAATAAGAAAAATGGTTATATTGTCTTGAATTTTGTTGTTATTAGTTGCAGCATGCTCAGACATTATTATGTTTGCCGTATATTTTTTGCTTTTAATGTTATTTGTTTTCATCGCAAATATCCCGTTAGTAAACAAAGCAAATCAGAAGTCATGAATAAAATCGAAGCGATGAAAATCAACCAAAACTAAGATGGAAGATATACTAGCAAAAAATTAATAATGGCGGACAATACTTTATTGAATAATAAAAAAATCAATATTACAACTGCCCTAATTATTATTTTATTATTAATTATACCTCCCTATTATTATATCTATATGTCTACCATTCGCCCATGCTTAGAATATTGCTGCCACATGGTTCGCTGCCCCTGCTATTTATTCCGAGCTCCTTGATAAGATCCAAAGAAGAATCTGCAATTTTATTGGTCCTGATCTGGCGGCTCAGCTCTAGTCACTTTTCCACCGCCGAAAGGTTGCCTCTCTTTCTATAAATACTTTCACGGTAATTATTCGAATGGGCTCTTCGCTATGGTAGTAGTGGGAGTTCGGTTTTTGTAGACCGTTTACGACCAGTGCTTAACGCCGGACATATTTTGCCACTCTCTGCAAACTAGTTAGGACTTTCATAGAGACAATGAGGTATTATGGTGGATGTAGTAAGAAAAGTAGGTAAGAATGCGATGTTTTGGTGTAAGGAATATTGTTGTATGTTTGGGTCAGTGTTTGTGGCTAGCTAAGTTTAATGTTATAAGACAGAAGAAGACCGTCCTTTTCCCCCATTCCCCATTTTAGCCTTATGTCACATTTCTGTATTTTCTGCAAAAATTTAAATACAATGTCAATCGCTATCCACTGTCCTGATTACTCTTTCTTCTTCACGCTCATTATTGTTTCTGTTTCTAATTCATCCACACTTTATAAACCCTTAGTTATCGTCTTAGTGTCTTTACTTTACCGGAGGTTATTACTGTTAGGGTTTATAAGATTATCTTCTGACAACGTCTGTTACCTATATATATATATATATATATATATATATATATATATATATATATATATATATATACCTAAACAAAATAAACTATGAAATCTCCACGAATATCCTTAAATGTCTATAATTGGTAACAGAAGCCATTGGTTTATACCAACGGCTCCCCACACTTAATACTTCTCGAATTCACTCTCGCGTGGTCATGTGTGACGTCATGAGCTGCGGTGTGATTTTCGCTTCCACCGTCTTATATGCACGTGTTTATCGCTGCTTGGAAATCATCCATGTAAACAGAAACAGACTATCATCACATTCTTGTCCGTGTATTGCTTAATATAATGTACAGTAATTATCATCTTTGATAATGGCTTATGTAAGCCGAAAGCTTAGATTGGATTAAAAAATATGTATCCATATTGTGATTTTCTTTCTCCGTTTAATGATAATGTTATTAAGCTTATCAGACGTTATGAAAATGATTTACATAAAATAAATAGACAACACTTGTCTATATTATTTAATGAAACATGTCTGAAGGTAAAATGCTGCCTAAATACACACACAATATATATATATATATATATATATATATATATATATATATATATATATATATATATATATATATATATATATATATATATATATATATATATATATATATATATATATATATATATATATATATATATATATATATATATATATTGACTGTATATATATATATATTATATATTGACTGTAGTCTATATTGGGCTTGTGTAACGATTAAAAGAAAGTGTACAGATTGTTGATGAATAAAAATAAATATTTACATACATAATATAACAATACAGAAGGATAAAGTGAAAGTTGAAGTTTCAAGAATTCAATGGTAAAAGTCCTGGTGTATAAGAAAAATGAAGAAACAGTCCGACTGGATGTTGATATATATTGTTACGCCCGGGGTTTCGTTGGGACTACGATAGCCGGGACGCAATGAGAAAATAAAAAAAATAAATAAATAAGAGAAACAAGATATCCCAAGGTTCAATGCAAAAACAAAGAAAAGAACAGTGGGAGGAGAATTCTCCAAATCCAGACACGGGTAAACGCAGTAAGATATAAACAATATGCAGACACAGAACGACAGGAGACAATACGAGAAGTTATAATACAAACAGTTTATTTACAAATATACAAGGTGCGAAAGTAAGACAAAAAAAAAAACAAAAAACAACGAAACTGAATAACACAAGGGATGGGGAGATAAGTAATCAATTAGACAAATACTACTGCGATGAATATCATAAGAATACAGGGCAAGCAGACAATAAGATATATAAAAACATGCAACACTTACAGGAAATGGAGATCGACGTCGATCGGGTTTTTATCAATAACACAGTTTAACGAAAAGGATGTTCATACACTCATTTGTTTTTCTTTTGAAGATAAAAGGGAGGGATTATCAATGTTCTAATATACACATGTGGATCATAAAAGCGTAGCTGACTTGTGTGATGATGTTCTTAATTCTTCGGGCAGCAAGTAGCGAAATCTGGTATTTGGTGACGTCCGCTTTTACGGGCAGCAAACAGCTAAGACTGGTACTTGATGACGTCCGCTTTTTACAAGGGCAAGCAACTGAGTGAAGAATCGTTAACCCGACACGCGCGAAATAAAACCGTCACGTGTCGGCCTACTAAAAATGCGTAGGCGTCATTTATATAATACTGTCGGGGTCACTTGCACCTATTCGCCACACAGCGTTCGTCTGGCCTACGATTAGAGGCCATACAGGAAATGATGGAGGAAGGGGAGGTTCTCTTCTAAGAACTGGCTACGAATTAACCGGTAATAAAAAAATATATCTTAGAATCTGCGTTTTCACGGAAAATTAAAAAAAAAAAAAATTCCTATGTTTCGTCGCACACAATTGTACTTAAAACATGTTTGTAAAATTTGGGGTGAGGGTACAAATATGGGCTAACGTAACAATATATATATATATATATATATATATATATATATATATATAAAATAGGTTTGTAACGGTACAAAAGCGTATTAAGGCATTAAAAACTAGAAATGTAGTATTGTAGGCCATGATAAGTTTAAAATAAAACACACACAGTCGACCGGTTTCGTCCCCTCTCTGTTAACGGGGAATTTAGATTATGAGGAAAAGAAAAAGAAAAAAGTCTGTCATGGGTGACATGAATGAATGGACAGGGAAGGAAAAAAAAATATATATATATTAAAATTATACCAACCAAGCTGCTAGAATCGCAGAACAGCAAGTCCAAGCAAACAATCTCTTTGTTTGCAAAGAGCAGGTTGCCTAGACCTGATGTAAAGCGACTCCAGCACCTTAAGATGGAAAAGTGAGGGCGAACTGGCCAAGACGGAAAACCAGTTCACACTGAAATCCATCGCACAAGTTGGATTCTTTATAAAATAATCCGCAATGGAAGACCCATATGTGTTACGAATGGTATCGCCCAAAGAAAATTTTTTGTTTAGTATTATCGCAGGTACGTGTTGTTTAATTCTCACGTCCAACCGCTGTGTCGTTCTACCTATGTAGTCGCATCCACAACTACATTTGAAATAGTAAATAACTTATATAATATATATATATATATATATATATATATATATATATATATATATATATATATATATATATGTAAAATCAGAGATAAGTAATCCAAGTGAATCCTAGTCCTAGTAATATAAAATACTAAAACTGATTCATAGAAAAGAGCTCAATGTATTTATTACAGAGCATATATGAATTACACATAGATGAAAATCATTCCCACACAAGGATGGCCATTTTACCCTTCCAATGGGCTTTTCAACTCAGAGTTGATAAGCCCGTTGGAAGGGCGAAATGGCAATTCTTGTGGGGCAGTGATTTTCATCTATCTATAATTTATATATATATATATATATATATATATATATATATGTGTGTGTGTGTGTGTGTGTGTGTGTGTGTGTGTGTGTGTGCGTGTGTGCGTGCGTGCGTGTGTGTGTGTGTGTGTAAATATAGTTGCCGCTGTTGGAATATATGGAGAAGGAAGGTACGTTTGTTTCGAATAATCGTGCAAATGTTGTATTTCGTCTTTAGCTATATTACGTTAAACGTAGCATCGGAGAATGGACAAAATAAGTTTATCGACACTGATTTTAGTTGATTTTCCATCTGTTTATATACAAATCTATAGCTCAATCTTGAAAAGGCCACGAGCCAATGTGAAATGAGCGGCTTTTCAAAACTTATTTGTAGCTGTGCTTTATAAACATATTTACATACCCCGGTTGTGAAAGCTTTCTGATTGGTTGGTCGAACTATCTATTTTTAGAAATGGTTAAATTTTGATCTTCTTTTTATTATTTGTTAATTTATTTTCTTACATCCTGGCTGTGAAAGTTTTCTGATGAGTTGGTCGAACTATGGCTTTGCTTGCCTGACGATTTTTATTATCAGTCGATTTTTAGAGCTGATGAAATTTCGGTCTTCTCACTTACTTTTATTTATTTATTTCATTATCACCACACTTCTTTATCTTATCGTTGCTTTTTAGATCCTTATCACTCATTTTATTATTAGTTTTATTACATCTTAGTTATATTATCGCCTTGCTTAGGGTGATTTATTATTTCTTCATTGATTTAAAAAATATGTAACAACAATATTTTTTACTACTATTAGTATTATTTCATTACTAGTTTTACTTTTTATGGTTGCTTTTATATCTAGCGGTCAAGGATTGCGTTGATCTAAAAGGTTGTAATAACAGTATAATGAAATATAACTAAAGATAAAATGAGTGAAAATACTTCGTCTAAAAAAAGACACGCTGACGTTACGAAAATGTCAGAAGACAGTTTAAGTTTTTTGATACAAGTAATATGACTTGGCCTAAAATGCAGTGTTGGCATTTAAATGGTTTCAATTTAAATTAATGTCGATATTTATTTTCGTAATATAAATAATACTGTACAAGGTTGGAATAGATAAAAGAAGAGGATGATGTTCTTGCATTAAGTATCAAAATAATTACAACCATATCCAAAACTATTATGGATCTCTCTCTCTCACCCCACTTCTCTCTCTGTCTCTCTCTGTGTCTGTGTGTGTGTGTGTCTCTCTCTCTCTCTATCTATCTATCTCACCCTCTCTCTCTTTTTATATATATATATAATGTACATCAGATTTCTGGAAAGTTCTCGTTTTAATGAAGAACCAAAAATGTCCATAGCAATGATAATTCTGAAGCAGGTATATATAAAATAAACTGTCACAACTGTTTACTTACAATATATTAGGGAAACTTGCAGAAATTAAAAAAAAAAACGTATCGACACACAAAAAAAGCAAAACAAAAACCTATACTCTTTATCGAAAGCAATAGCCATATACAGAAATAAGTTCAGCCACAACTTCGATCTAAATAATGTCAAACTTATTAAAAGAAAAAATCTTCATTAGACGGAAAATTCATCAGAGTGTCGCTATCGTATCTTACCAAAATATAAATCTGCGCCCCAGATGTTTTAATCGTCACCTTTCCTAATAGAAATACTACTTTACCAAACCAACCTCCATGACTTTAACAAAAATTAAAAGAAAACAGTTAAATCAAAACCTTCGTTTATTGAAAATCGATAAATACATAAATTAAACTCTCAAACGAAAATAAAATACTAAATATTATTTACACTAAAAAAATAAACCGACAACAAAAACAACATTTACTCAGTTCCGTTTAATATACATTAAATTATATCACATAGCACCTACCATAGTTTTATTTTTAATTTTTTTTATTAGTTAACCTTGTATATATTTATTAGCGTTCTTTGATTTAAAAATTCTGAAAAACTAACATTTTTACTTCTGTTTATAAGTACCTGTTGCAAAATAAAATCCTTATATTTGCCTTGGTAAAGTCCATCAGAGAACGAAACGTGTCGATAGATAAAATTTCCCCATTTATATATATATATATATATATATATATATATATATATATATATATATATATATATATTACGTTCAGGCCGGTAAATGTTTTAATAAATAGAGTATTTACTTATATATTTGTGTCTATAAAAATAACGTAAAACAATAAAATATATTAATATATATATATATATATATATAAAATGTACATCAGATTCCAGGGAAGTTCTCGTCCTGACGAAGAAGGGACTCCTAGAAATTTGTTGTTTCGTTTGATAGTGGGTCAGGCCGAGAACTTCTCAGCATTTCAGTGTTTACAGAATCATATGTATTTATATATACAAACACAAATATGTATATTTAGGCAATATATACGATCACGTTTCAATGAAGAATATAGACATATTATGTCTATTTATTTTCATAATAATCCTTCCTAGTTCTCTAATCAGTTTTTTGATGTTAAGATGAAATTCATCAAGGAAGGCACTGTAGTTTTTTCTTACCAAGTAAATACTTTCGATCTTATATTATTCAATAAAACATATTCGAAAAACAAATATATATATATATATATATATATATATATATATATATGCATGTTTCATTAAAAACAACAGGCAAGATACTACGTTTAAGCTTTTTATTTAATTTTTCTTGTGTTCGAACAAGTGTTTTCTTTTTTTGGACACAGAGTCCCAAAAAGAAAACACGTAAATAAAAATTCCAGTCGTTATACATTGTCTGTCGTTTTTAATGAAACATGCATTAATGAATGATTGCTGTCTAAATACATAATATATATATATATATATATATATATGTATGTATGTATGTATATATATATATGTGTGTATGTGTGTTTTTTTGTATGTTAATGTTTATGTATATATTAACATACAAACACACACACAGACACACACACACACATATATATCTATGTGTGTGTGTGTGTGTTTTTGTATGTTAATGTTTATGTATATACGTGTGGATGTGAATGTGTTTATATATAATGTCAAATATAACATTTGCGTGTTCGTGTGTGCGTTTATGCATGTGTGCGCGGATGTGTCTATAATATTATATATGATGTTAAATATAACATTTGTGTTTGTGCATGTGTTGATGTTTATGTATATGTGCGTGGATGTGGATGTGTCTATAATATTATATATAATGTTAAATATAACATTTGTGTGTGTGTGCGTATGTGTGATTAGTTTTCCTTCTACTTTTTTTTTTTAACTGAAACTCTTCCAATGCAACGATTCTAATTAAATTTAACCACTTTGTTGTGTAATCAGCTGTGTCCAGTAAGTACGCCATGTCTTTTTCTCAGCATCTAATTCCGGATATGCTAATCTCTTTTTTCTATATAAGGTACAATATGATGTGATGATTAAATCGAGAAACTCATTGACGCATGCAAACCGACAGCTAAACGTTGCCATGGTAACAAGAACGCCTACGTGAAAATAGAGACGACACATTTCGCCGCAATATGGTTCAACTCGAGTATTGTCGGGGACGCGCAGTGACCAATCATTTATAGAAAACTGTTCTCATAAGACGCATTAAATATTTTCAGGCCATAAACTAGTTGGCTTAACTAACATATTTTATTTTTATTCCCGGCTATAAGTCCAATAACACATCGGCCAAGATTCTTCCTATAAAAATTCGTAATTCATAACAATTCTTTTAATATTGTTTGCATGACTGAAATTAACCTGTAAATTCTGAAATTATAGTAAATTTCTTAGTCTTTATAGTTGATATTATACCATTATCAGCTTGACTGTCATTCCAGTAATAGTTGCAACACTTGGAACAGTTCCTATTTTAAAAAGAAAATCTAAATTAGAGAAACAAACTATGTATCCACTAGATCATAAAATATGCTAAAATATAGGACCTACCATAGTACCCATCAAAGATACAACGAGAAGCGACATCACCGACATTAATAATAATAACAATAAGAATTGCTAAAAATCATGACGTTTTCTCACATCTTTGCGTATATTACTCTCCAATTACATATTTTTCTTTCTGGTTGCAAGGCACTTCATCTCTTTGCATCTTCAGATAAAAAAAAAAATGGCGATAACTCGTACGACACAAAGCAAAGGCAAAACATAATAATAATAATAATAATAATAATAATAATAATAATACATTTAGAGCGCGATTTAGGAAAAGCAAAAAAAATAAAAAACAGTGTTTAACAATATTTCGACAGTATGTCTGTCTTCAAGTTATATTTAAAAACAGCTTATATGTATAAGAAATATATAAAAAAAAAACCAAGTCTGTACAAACATCGCTTGTCTTAAGAAAACCGTTTGTACTGGTAAATCAACGCAACAAAGCAAATGAAACGCAACCAGCGTGAATGGAATGCAACTGAAACGTTAGTAACCTGATGGGGTTCTGCCCATCTTTAAATTTTCCATCAGTTGATCAGTTACTAAGAGCAAGTAAACAAATAGTTTCGTATAAATCTTATGGAAATCTCTAGTGATTTTGTTAATCATTCGTATGTAATTATCTTCATGTGTTTTAAGGGTTGAAATTCGGTGAATTCTGGATATTTTCCATAATGTATACCTTAAGATGTTCGTCGAAATTACAGTCGTTCGTGGTAAACCGTTCCGCAAGTTCTGTTGATGTCAGATTGTTGTGTTTCGACACACCTTTGGCCATTAAATCTTTTTAATTTTTCAGTTGTGCAACCCACATAAATCAAGTAATGTTTCAACTAGCGTTGAATTTTTAGATACTAAAGTTCAGTACGACCGTTTTTTCCTAAGACAAACGACATTTGTATAAATACGAGTATTTTTAAAAATATTTTTTTTCATACTCATATACAATTTTTAAACCTCGTTTGAAGAAAACAGGCTTACTGACGAAATTTTTTTAAACAATGCGCCGTTTCTTTTTCTTTTCTTAAATCGCGTTCTTCTCTAAGTGTTGCAATTCTCGAAATTCTTGACAAAATCCAAAGAAGAATCTGCAATGAAATAGATCCTGATTTGTCATCTCGACTTCAGTCACTTTCTTACCGACGTGACGTGACTTCCCTCTGTTTTTTCTACAAATATTTTCATGGCTACTGCTCTGGCGAGATTTTTCTCCTTATACCCAGTGTGTTTAAGCGTACGACTAGATTGGCATCTAAGTACCACCCTTTTACTGTCGAAATAGTTAAATGTAACCGCCACTTCCACTCCAACAGTTTTTTTTCTCGCACTTCCCGGCTGTGTAACTCCACTTCCGTTTCCTCGCTTCCATGATAACTACAATCTTCAAAAGTTTAAATGCAGCGTCAATTGCCATCTTATATCTTCTATCTTCTTGAACCTCGCTCAGCTTTTATCTTTTCCTCACCCCCCTCCATATCTACTCTTTTTCTCTCACCTTCACTCTCTATAACCTCCTGCGTACTAGTGGCATTCCCGCCTGGCTTGGAGTTAAGTGATTAAAAGAAAAAAAATGCTATTGGAAGAGTTACGTCAATCATTTTGTTTGTTAATAATAATAATAATGATAATAATAATAATAGTGTGGGCTTGACCTGCGGCTGAGATAGTTGCGTATGTCCAGCAAACATCATAGATTTGTATTTGCACCCACATAAAAGGCAACATTTCTAATGCTGGTTTTTCAAAAGAGTCTGAATCTTCCCACCGTGAAAACACAGCGTAACGCAGTCTTCTTAGTCAGTTTCTTTTGCCACGTGTGCGACAAAAGAAATAAAATAAAGAGAAGTAAAAGGAACGACAGAAAACCAACTGAGTTTTATAGCAAACAAAGAAAAGGTTTTGATTATAATTTTAGTGATTACGGTCGGTAGAAAAAGATTAAAAAAACAAAGGCATACTAGCAAAAAGTTAGAAATATTTCGAAATAACTTCAGTCGGGAGTTTCTGGGTTTTTGTGGTATAGTTTCCATCTCAGGTCAGCGAATGGGAGTAAACGGATTTCTCTAAAGCAGATTTTCGGCAACAACTGAATTATTAAAATTAAAACGACTATTCTTTTGACTAGCCATAACACCCATGCGCGGCTTAGAATGTAACAACCAGTTTTAACCCGTGGAATTTTCACGGTTTTTCTATTTTAATTTCGTGATGAACCTTAAAGTTAATGGTTAAATAAGCTCACGGCAAGTTCTGCGACAATAAAATGTCCACAGAAATTCCCCTATCGCATCGACACATTTGAGCTTAACAACTTTAACAGAATATTGCAATAAAAATCATAAATATGAATGCTGGTCGTTATTTTAAGAAGTAAGGGGGTACAAATGAAGTGATTTGAAATTGATAGCTTTTCCCATCTCACTGAAACAGAGGTTAAACAATTCTATCTTCTCCTCTTTCTTTCTTTTTTTTACTGAAACAAAGTAGCGTCTCTGATATGTCTGTTGTGTTTCAACGCGGTTAAAACGAAATAGTCCATTTTTTATGAGGAATTGGTAGGACGTAATGGTCGTACGAACTAACAAAGGGAGGGACATGCACAATAATAATAATAACAATAATAATAATAATAATAATAATAATAATAAAAGTATTCAACACATTGTCAGCTGGCACAAATAGTACAGAAGACGCTGTGATAAAGTAGTCCCCAGAATACACCGGACACTATGCAGGAAGTATAGCTTCGAGGATTAAGAGAAGCGTTACGCGCATTCAACACCGTCAGTAGTTGAGAATGAGCAAGTGAAGCTGATCTAGGATACGACCATCTTGACTGAGAAGCGCTTGGGGAGCAATGTCCCTGACATCCCACTTGTACACAAAAGCAGCCATAAATGTTTCCTGATAGACATTGCGGTAGCTTGCGATAAGAACCCCGTGAAGGCAGAGCAGGCGAAAATACAAAGGAAACAATACCTGTAGAAATATACCAAACAGTAGCGTAAGTTGTCCATTTTGTCGTTGGTACAATGTGGTCTATTTCCAGGAATTCTTTCTGGCAGAAATATTTGTACCTCGCAGGACGCCTTGAGGATACCTGACATCATTGGGGGTATGCAGGTGGCAGTACTACTTGAAATAGCACATGTGTTTTAGGGAAGTCATGTCTCTATTGTTTATCAACCTGTATGTGTTATTTATTGCCAAAATCTAAATATTTTGAAAGCAATTGCATGCCTTCAAACACAGATAAAAGGTATTGTTGGTAATTTTGCTATAAGTAAGTATTGTTGGTCATTTTTTTAATATAAAATATATTCACTATTTACATTATACGGTCTATTGTCCTCATCTTTATCGCCATATTTACCACAACGTTTCGGCCGTTGTACGCCCCGGCCTTCTTAAGGTGGTTGGTATGTTGAACTGAACCCTTTATTTCGCTCACTGGGGTAGACTGTTCTATTTCCACGTGCCACGTCTAATGGATGTCAGTTATCCTGCTAATTCCCCTCTCCAAGTTTTGAACCCCCACTGTTTGGGTCCTGTCACTGGATCTAACCAACGCCTTTATCCACTGTGCCATGAGGACATCTGTGTATGAATTTCTGGGTATTATAAACCTAATGTTTTCAGCAACCATTTTTTTACAAGTGCTCATATTGCAATTTTTGTTGTTATCATTGTATGTTTTTACCAAAGCTCATATTGCAGCCACCTGAAGAAGTCGGGACCGTACAACGGCCGAAACGTTGTGATAACAAAGATGAGGACAATAGTCCGAATAATGTAAATAGTGTACGTAATACCTCATCTCAGAAATATAGACAGATATGAAATATATTGTTGGTATTTTTACTATGAAAATGTATTTTTATACTAACGTAGTGATTTGTTTGGGTGCTCACTATTTACCTATAGCTTGAACCCTAACAGGTGCTACCACTCCGGGTCAGGAAAAACCTGGGAACAACCGCAATTAAGAGCAATACATTAGCAATAAGTTTTATAGTAAAATGACTAACAATAGAGTTTATCTGTGGTTGAATGCATGAAGTTGTGTTCAAAATATTTAGATTTCGGCATTAAATAATCCATATATATGCTGCTAAACAAAATCAACTAGACAACCAACAATGAAAGACTTCTTTCATGAGATGAATCCATATAATATCCCACAATTTCTTAAAGAAATCAAACTGTATTCCAAAATAAATAACTTGAACAAAACTACAACGTAAAACACACATATCACCTCCTGTAGTAATTATGTCCACGCAAACATGTCTAGGCACAAAAGCTAAGTATCATCTACCATGTATTCAACTGTGAAAACAGAATATCATATTTTTATTACTTCAAAGCTTCCAAGAAGATTAGATTTCGGCATTAAATGACCCAGAAAGATTTGATATGCCGTTAAACAAACAAATCATTCAGTACCTCTAAACCTTGAGTGATAAAAAAAGAATACAGTTTCAATTCCTGCCGGTAGACAATTTCTTTAATATGGCTTCTTGATCTCTAGGCTAGTTGACATCAATTTCACTATTTCAAAGGCAGAGAAGTTTCATCAAAATCCATTAAATATGACGTTTGTCGTCATAGAGAATACCTATCTATCAATTCACTTTCGTTCAATTTACCCTGTAGTCTGGCGGAACAGCGAAATCCACTTTCTACCATGTTTTCTTTTCATGTTGTTTATGACTACAAATGTAGGTCTAAATTGGTTGACCTGTTTGATTCTCAAAGTTCCACGTGATTTTAGGTGTGTCTTTTTTTCGGACATGTTCTGGTCAGTGCATATTCCATTAATATGCTCAAATTGCAGTTTCTTGCAATAGTTCTCAATGGGTTAGCTTACAGCAGGGGTCCGCAACTCCCGGCCCCCGGGCCATATCCGGCCCGCGAAGGATTTTTGTCCGGTTCGTAAAGGATTTTTGTTCGGCCCGCCAACTTAACAACTGAGCACTAATGGAGAGCAAGTGGCAGAAAAATATCAGTTGGAGTTAATTGACTTACAATGCGACGAATTTTTGAGTTTATCATGCTCTAGATAAAAACGGTGATGCCTGGGTTGCTGCATTGGACATCTCGAAAGCCATTGACAGGGTCTGGCATTCAGGTCTTCTCCACAAGCTGAAAAGTTACGATGTCTCTGGACACTTTTTTTGAACTGATTCAGTCTTTTCTGTTAACTCGTGAAATGAGAGTTATCCTGAATGGCCACTCTTCTAGATCCTTTCGTACTAACGCAAGTGACCCCAGGGCTCCATCCTTGGTCCTATTCTATTTTTACTGTTCATTACTGACTTTCCTGATGATATCAGCTCTCAATTTGGCATCTACACTGACGACACAACAATTTATTCCTGCATCGATAGTAAGGCTTATCAGTTTGATAAGGTCAAAATGGCAGCCGATGTCCAAAACGACATTAAGTCCGTAGTTAAATGGAGCAAAAGATGGCTTCTTAATTTTAATGTTTCCAAAACTAAACTTCTCTTCATTAATAATCTGAGAGACCCCTTGCTACCTTTCATCATCATGGCTGATGCTATCCCCCAGAAAAAATGATTAGTTGCACCTTCTAGGACTATCTTGCATATCTATAAGTCCATGCTTAGAATGTTGCTACCACATATGGTCCTGTGCCACTGGTATTTACATTGATCCCCTTGATAAGATCCAAAGAAGAATCTGCAATATTATTGGTCCTGATCTGGCGGCTCAGCTCCAGTCACTTGCCCACCGCCGTA
The DNA here is from genome assembly GCA_903632075.3 of Acanthosepion pharaonis. Lineage (NCBI taxonomy): Eukaryota > Metazoa > Mollusca > Cephalopoda > Sepiida > Sepiidae > Acanthosepion > Acanthosepion pharaonis. Next base: position 6,485,484 of record CAHIKZ030002722.1, on the reverse strand, counting down.
AAGCGATCTCTCTGTGTCTTTTCTATAGATACTTTCATGGTAATTGTTCGAATGATCTTTTCGCTATGCTACCTAGAGGTTTTGAATTTAAGCGCAGTACTGGACTGCCGTCGAGATCTCATCAATTTATGGTTGAGCCAACTAGATGTGACTGTAAATTCTATGCTGACAGTTTCTTATCTCGCACTTCTCGCTTGTGGAACTCCCTGCGGCTCCATATTTTCCAGCCAACTTTAATCTGAAAAAAGTTAAATACAATGTCAATCGTTATCTACTATCCATTTGATTATTATTTTCTCTTTCTACTCATCATTAATGTTTCTGTTCCTAATTCCTCCACACCCTGTAATCAACTTGTGTTTAGTTGCATTACTGCCTTGCTTTGGGTGATTCCGGTTATATATATATATATATATATATATATATATATATATATATATATATATATATATAAATTAAATTAAGAAAGAGACAACCTTAAGGTTCCATGATAATAATTTATTTCCCAGAAAATATATTTTTCGTGGTTCATCAGGTCACATTACTTGTAACTAGAGATGTGACCTAATGAACCAGGAGAAATATATTTTCTGGGGAAATAAATTATAGTCATAGAAACTTAAGGTTGCCTATTTCTTAATTATTTAATTAATATTTGCTCTGGTTTTACATTGAGCTCTCAGGATCACATCCTCTTTGGAATTAGCCACACAGATTACCAAACCCTTCATTACCTTACTATATCTATATCTATCTATATATATATATATGTGTGTGTGTGCGTATTTAGACAGCATGTGTGTGTATATATAAACTATATATATAAACAAATATTTCTTATCGTGTAAATTTAATGAAACACGCACACACGCATACACACATAAATATATACACACACATATATATATATATATACATGTAAGTTTTATTAAATTTAAAAGAAAAAAGTATGTTATTATACATACACACACACACACACACACACACACACACACACACACACACATATATATATATATATATATATATATATATATATATATATATATATATAAGTTTCATTAAATTTAAATGAAAAGGTATATATATAATTATACAAACACACATATATATATGTAAGTTTCATTAAATTTAAAAGAAAAAGTTATATGTAATTATATACACACACACACATATATATGTAAATATATTTATGTTAATATACATTTTTATTTCATTACCACTATCGCTCAATGCGCTATATTTTTTATTTATATTAATATACTCACACACACACACACACACACACACACACACACACACACACACACACACACACACACACACATACATACATACATACATATATATTATCTATATTTTTCTTAAACAAAGTAAATGCTGCTGCCACTAAATTGAGAAAGGAAAGTGTCATCCATCATAGTTTCACTTCTATAAAAGAAATATAATCTAACCGAAAACGAACGAAATGGGCTATATATTCATATTGAAGTGATCATATGTTGGTCAAAAGACTATCATTCCTTTCTCGCAGATATGATTAAAAGAACAGAATTGAAATATATATGTTTTTTTTTTATTCTATTCCTGCACTGTTCATTTCTAGTCATCTCTTCTCTCTCTCTCTCTCTCTTTCTATTCATTTAGGTTTTTTCATTGCACTCCGCAGTTTCTTCCTGCATTGTTATTTACACTAATACTTGTTCCTCTTTCTTTTTGTGATACTTGTTCCGTCACACATTTGTTGAAATCCTATCAAATAGATTATGTGTTAGTTTCCTTCGCTTCTCTTGTCCTCGAAGCGACCTGTGAACTTCTTTAAGCATTACATACTCGTCATGTGTCATACGGTTTTCCTGATTTTAAGGTTGTCATTTAATTAACAGATGGCTTTTATATGTAAATTGCTCTGTATACTGTCCGATCTCTCTTGATTAATATTCTGAGTTAAATGCACGGACAAAGAAGATTATATTGTAAAATAAGTACCTGTCGATTAAAATGCTTTTCAGCATTATCTATCTAGCTATCTAGCTAGCTAGCTAGCTAAGACTTTTGATATATACCTGGGTAGTCATTTGCTTTAAGGCTTATCAATCTATGAAAGCTAGAAAATACTTTCAGGTTGTAAGTGTATTTGTGCGTAAGTGAATATAAGGAAGCAATTTCCAATTTCGAGCCCTTATTCATTACACCAACCACACATCAGAATTTATCGCACCTGGTATTCTCAAGCGTACGTATCTATCTATCTATCTATCTATCTATCTATCTATCTATCTATCTATCTATCTATCTATTATGGACTTGTATATATATATATATATATATATATATATATATATATATATATATATATATATTATAATTTTTTCATATAGACAAAAACAATTTGCTCAATACAAAGATGCAGAGTTATGGCTTTAAAAGTTTAGCAAGATTCTAATGTTAGATCTTTAACATGCCTACAAAAACAGTGGTTTCATATCTTTGATTTAATAATTGGGTGTTATGCAAAAGTTCAATAATTATTTTAATTCTCATTACATTCGGACATATATATATATATATATATATATATATATATATATATATATATATATATATATCGGGTGTAACAGCAAAATTGTCCAAATCGTGTTACCGCATAATCGTCCATCCCACAAAATGTTTAATATCTAAAAAACCACGAAAAAAATTAGGTTTTTTCACGTCTTCAGATAAGACGTTTAGCCATCTTGATAACATCTGTCGTAAGAATCACTGAAAACCCCTTTGAGTTAATCAGCTAGAAAGAGAACTGGTTAAAATCGTTTTGTGTCAGCCCCATTATGTCTTCTCAACTGAGCAATGGTGAAACGAAAAAGACCATTCAGTCCTTCAGTAATGATACCAACATTCATACTCTGGCTTCCATCTTCAAAGTCCATTCAAGAACCATCAAGAGAATGGTGAATAAGTTTAAAAAGAGGGTAGAGTAGAGAGAAAAACTGGATCAGGAGGTGACAACAGGAAGAAGGATCGTCATATCAGAGCTAAAGACATCAATTAGAAAAGATCCAACTCAATCCATAAGACGTTTGACATGTGAGAGAGGAGTTACACCTATGGTAGTCCAAAGCGACTTGAAAATGAAAATCGTATGTTTTAAGGTTAGAGAAGGTGAAGTTAATCTTGAATAATGAGAATGATCCTGGAATAATATATATATATATATATATATATATATATATATATATATATATATATATATATATTTGAACTTTATTTCAAGCTTTCATGAGCCTCCGATTCTTAACCTCGGGCAATTTTGCTGCAACACGATTTGAACAATTTTGTTGTTACAACCTGCATATATATATATATATATATATATATATATATATATATATATATATATATATATATATATGGTGGGGTGCGGGGTTGGATGTGACAGACAAAGAACATCTTTAGTTATACTATTTAAATTCGAACTATTGTCCTCCTCATGTTGTCATCAAAAGGTTTCTGTCATTGTGTTCTCCAACATTCACCAGGTGTATATCGATCTGGGGAATTTACATGCAATTCTCAATTTTTATTTTTAGTACTGCTCAGTTATGGCTGGTCTCTTTCCACCGAGTTCAATTACTATGTGTGACCCCGTTTCCATCGAGTCATTTAAACTCAGTGGGAACGGTTGAGCAATAACTGAGCAGTACTAAAATTAAGAACAAGACACGATATCCCTAAACCTGGTCAGTGGAACGAAGGCTGTCTAACCCTGTAGATTTAATAAAGCTCAGAATTTGCTGTAGATTACCTGGATACACCTGATGAAGGCCGGGGATGGGGAGTCTCAACCAACGAAACGTTGTGATAACAATAAAAAAAGGTGAGGACAATAGCCAGAATGTAAATAGTGTAAATAATGATAATTTATCTCAGAAATTCAGGCAGAAGGAATATCTTATAAGTATTTAGTAGAAAGATGACAAACCACTAAACTGACCTCGACGCCATTAAAAAAATATTCGCCTGCTTTCATAAGAATTTTTTTTTGATAACACTCATTCTAAAGAAATCTAATTGTCGACAACGTCTTAAGAACATTGCTTTAGTTTGAAATCCTAAAAGACGAAACGCATCATACGAAAACCTTTTTCCACTTTGTTATATTTCCCTAATATATATATATATATATATATATATATATATATATATATATATATATTCGAATCCACTACATTCACTTGCGTGCTAATACCTATGGGTAAATAGCAGGATAAACTGGGTTCTATAGCCTTGGATGACAACTGGTCTATAATCAAATCTCATGGGCTGATGTCGGACTGTTGGTTCCTAGGAACTGATCTGCTTGACCCTCATACATCGAATTCGATAGGAGAGTCGTGTATATATATATATATATATATATATATATATATAAAAGGCAAAAGGTAAACTTATCTTAGCCGACGTGTTTCGTCTTCTGATGGACTATATCAAGGCAAATGACAAGGTTTCCTTTTGTCTTTAGTCATATCTTCTTACAGATATAGTTTTAGTTACATCTGAATTTTTACACACGCACAAGCACATATACACATATGTGTGTATCTATCTATCTATCTATCTATCTATTTAGACACATTTTGCCTCACTGGCAGACCGAATCGGTTCATATACAACGCAGTCTTCAGCTGTTGAGTAGAGGCCCAGCCTAGCCATAAAGTTTAGAACGGGTGGAACTAAGAAATGTAGTTCGTCTGAACACTTTTCATGGGCATATCTATGGAAGAGCAAGACACTTACGGCGTTTCGTACGTGAGAAAGGGTCTTAGAAAGAGAGAGAGAGAGAGAGAGAGAGAGAGAGAGAGGGGGTAGGATCTGAAATGAAGTATATTCTTTCTATACCATACCAAAAGATGGAAGATCGTTAGTTGTTTCATGAACCTTCCGATATATTACAAATATGCACATATAACGTATAAATGAAAAGAGCACCTGTTTAGTGTTCTGTTTGCGTCAACCCGCGATTATGTCCGTGTGTTCGTTTGTACACCTGTTTTCACCATAAGAAAGCTTAATGGTGAATATCACTGAATTATACTAAGTGCTCATATGCGTTGAACTTCTCGTGTATGCGAATTCTTGGTGTACGCATGTGTTTATCTCGCAGGCAGCCACGTAAAAATTAACATTTACGAAGCTTAGCTTAGTTTCGTACTAGACCAGTAGTATAGAGTACTCAATGAAGAGCGAACTCATTACTCACTAACGATAACGGTCAACCAGATTGACTCGCTGACAATGACTCAAAGTCGAGGCGCTCCCTGTTTAGGTTATCTGTTGTTTGAAAGCAATTAAAATCAAAGAGAATAAATTCAGCCATCTTATTCTTTCGTTTAGTATAAAATTAGGACATATGCAGTCTTAATTAGGTCATATGCAGACTTAATTAGGTCATATGAAGAATTAATTAGGTCATATGAAGACTCTTTATACAAAACTCGGAAGTAGAGTTTTGTCCAGAATCGATTGAATAGTATCAGGAGACAAGCGGAAAATGGATCACAATTACCCAATTTTTATAAGTTTCTTCTACCTAGCTATAATGATAATGGTAATATCAGCCGTTTCCTTTATAAGCAAACATTTGACATTCATTGATCGAGCAGCCAGTAGTATAATCGGTTGAAATTTATAATATCTTTCTCTTAAAAACAATTTTTCAGGAAAATAGATCTCTTAAGTTCAGTAACTATTGTTGCTATTTCCAGATCTGATATGGGTTTCCTTCCTAACCTTTTGTTTGAAGTAGTTTGGAATGCCAACATCTTGATTAAGTTACCATTTTCTATTCGAATAACCTGTGCTAAGCATTTCAGTTGCTGCTGCTGTTGATAGCCCTCAAGTGATGTGTTTTCCGTTATTTGGTGCAGGTCTTTATTTGTGATTCTGTAGCGCCAGTCCGCAAAATACAAAGACTGACTGACTTTTTCCAGGACCCTCAGTTAAATTCATATTATTATTATTAATATCTTTCGCGCGTTGTTTTGTTTTTCAACCGAAAATCTTACATTATGGACACTCTCCATCAAGTTATATAACCTCAGACAGAGAGGAACTTTCGCGGAATATTTGCAGTGCCAAGCAATGCGGACTTCTGAAGCTTTATTCCGATTTTTCTCGATGTAAGGCGTTGAGTGGTATAGACAACAGTACCCCATTTGAATGTTCCTTATTCTGGCAACTTTAATCCGGTGGTAGGTGTATTTTTTTATCTTTAATATTATGGTCACCAGGAACATCGACGTCAGTTAGGAGAAATTTTACTGTTTCTTTGTCAACGACGGTGATATCTGGTTTGCTGGTCTCAAGGATGCGGTTTGTTTAAACGTTGAAATCACACAATATCTTTTATTATTATTATTATTATTATTATTATTATTTGTGTATGTTATATTTCATGCTTTATATCTTGTAGAGCCGGGTTCAAACTATGGTCCTAAGGCCCTATAGGAGAATTTTCATTTAAATGATAGCACTTTTCTTAGTATATTGGATGTTTCTAGTAGGGCGATTTTCTGGGAAACTTGTATATTGGTGATACCTGGAACACTGTTAGTAAAAGTGTCCATTCCTTTTTCACGAGGCTCAGAACTTCGATAATTATTGGTACAGTCTCAGTCTTCAGTCTCCACATCCTGTTAATCTCGATCTCCAGGTTCTTGTATTCGGAAAAATTCTCGATAATTTTTATGGAGGTGTTTCTCTCAGATGGTACTGTTATATCAATAAGTATACACTTCTTGAATCTCGTGTCTTTTATGATAATATCAGAATTGTTGGCTTTTATTTCCATGTCAGTTTGAATTGGCATGTTACAGAGGATAGTTACATCGCTATTTTGGGTAACTGTATCTGGTTGGTGGTCATACCATCTCTCACTGGTTTCGATTTTGTGCTTCTTTCAAATCTTCCATTGCACGTATGTCACTACTTTATTATGTCTATGGGTATCTTCATTTTTGTCAGTTCCGGACATCCTGAGTTAGTATGGTCGACAGTTTCATCATATTTCCCGCCGATCCTGCATTTCGGGTTAGTTCCATCTTTAATTATGTGACAGTGATAGGATCTGATTGCGAGACTTTGCTATTGAGCTGCAATAATTAGGCCTTCTGTCTCAGCTTTCAGCTCGGCGCACCTCAGCTAGTGATGTGTTTTCTGTTGGGCCACGTGTACTTTTTTCGTTCTTTTTAGATATGCAACGCCTTGTCCCTCCCAGTTTTTTTTTTTGTAATTTCAATTGGTCATGCTGTTTTGCTTTTTGCTTTACTCGTTTGGCATAGAGTTATTCGCTTCGTTTTTTGTTGGTAGGATTTGAAGTATATTATGTTGTTTATTGAAGAGGACAGCTTCTTTGTTGATCTGTGGATTTAGTGTTTTACTATTTGCAGGAGATGGTCATTGGTTTTTGTGAGGTAGGCTTTCAGTCCAATGTTGCAGATTTTAGAGTTAATTCAAGTTGGATTAGACCTCGACCTCCTAAAGATCTTGGTACCTACAGCCTATCAACATTTGATTTCAAGTGGCGCATCCACATTTGGGTAAGCATTTTTCTGGTCTTGGCGTCCAATCTTTTAATGCCATTCTACTCCCATTTAATAATGTTAAAGCTGTATGTTACTACGGGTATACCTAAGGTGTTGATAGCCCTTATTTTATTGGCCCTATTAAGTTCGAAGTTCGATTTATAGCATGAAACGCACTCTTCTATAATATTCTTTTCGGGTCTTTTTCCTCATAATTGTATGTTGTGTACCGTTTCCTTCATTAATTCCTGAGTATTTGTATGTACCATCTTGGTCAGTTCCTTAATCTTGTTGATATCAAGGTCTAAATCCGTAGTTTTCGTTAGTTTATTCCCTTTGAATTTGGCTTTGGCACATTTGTCGATTCCGAACTCCATCCTAAATGTCATCGCTGAAGATTTTCACAATGGTGAGTAGGTTTTTCTGCTTGTTGTCATCCTCGGCAAACATTTTAAGATCATCAGTATAAAATAGGTGATTCAGTTTGCCATTCTCTGTCTTGTATCCGTGACTGCTGTTGTTTAGCAGACATCTGAGCGGCGCTAATGCAAGGCAGAAGAGTAATGGTGACAACGAATCTCCTTGGAAGATCCCGCTTTTGATGTTGATTGGTCTCGAAGTTAATTGTATGCTTTAGGTTTAATGTAGTCTTCCAGTTTCTCATGCTTTCTGTTATGAATTTGACCGTTGTGGGGTATACTCTGTATATTTTTAGACTCTTCTTTATCCATGAGTGTGGAACACTATCGAACGCCTTTCTAGATCCATGCTGTTGATAAGTTTCTTTTCTTTGTTTGCACCTCTTTCAATCTTGTTTTATCAACAATTAGTCGGTCCTTGCACCCGTAACTTACTCTTTTACATCCCTTCTGCTGGGAGTAAATTGTTTTTCTCAAGGAAATTGTATGTCCTCTCGGTTATGATAGCAGTGAGGATCTTGTACATTTTTGGTAGGCAGGTGATGGGCCTATAGTTCTTCCGGTTCTACGTCTCTTCTGTTTTGGGGTGTAGATATGTTACTCTCTCCGTGAGGCATTTGGGGCATTTTATTCCCAGGTTTATGATTATATCATTGTAGGCTATGCGAGTTCTTGGTGGGTGCTAGATAGGGTCTTTTATCCAAAAATTGGCCATTTGGTCTATTCTTGGTGCTTTCTAGTTTTTAGTTTTGCATATGGCAGCGGTTGCTTCAGTAATATTGATATCCGTCCATTTTTTGGCATTCTACATGTGTCTTTTCTTCCTGTTGTTGCCTGATCCATGTAGCTCTTTCATTGTGCAATTTTCACTTTTCCTACATCTTAAACTAGAACTCCTCGACTTCCTGGATATTAGGTGAGTCATTTATCTCTATTTTATTTTTCTAAGTTCTCGATATAGTTTCTTGGCATCTTCTTTGAAGATCTTGTTTCGCCAGAAGAATCTGTTTCTTTTTTCATAACGCCAGATTGTCTCTTCCTTCGATTGAATTTGTTGTCTCAGCTTCTCTTTAACTTTTGGTACGTCATTATTATTATTATTATTATTATTATTATTCGGTAACCGTCGCTTCGCTGACGGTGAGATTATTAAATTTCAAATCTTCTTCCTTCATTTGAAATAATATATTTACTAAAAAAGTATATTCCGTTTAAATACAGAAATCATAAAAATGGCGACTAAGGGTTACCTCTGGGTAACGTTCCCAGTTACCCAGAGGTTGTTACCAGAAAGCCCTCGAGACAGATGTCCCTTTCAATTTCATTCAAATTCTGTGTCTATGCATGCTTGCGTGTGAGCGTGCATATTTTAATTCAGTTGCAGACCTAAAAATATTTCTACAAAATTAAAAAATTCCATTTATGACTAAATAATTTCCGAAAAGTTCAATATCATAATAATCAGATTTTTTAGGGCTTAAAAAATTAACTTTTTCTTTCTTGCTTATGACATTATGATTTTATTGCTCATCCCAGAGCAGGAATTGTTCAGACTGAGTGGGAAAAGAACGTTTTATACCAATATCTGGTACAATACATGTATCTCACTGGGGGCTACGCAACTTTCGGCGTTGTTCCACATCTGGGCAATTATTGGGCACTTTGACGTGGTTTAATGGTTAACAATTTGTCTTCTTCGATCAATTACGACTGAGTAGTGAGCTCGATCCTCACTGGGTACTCCACACATTCAGCCTCGTGCCACATCTAAGCTACGCCTATAAAATCCATGAGGGAGCTTCGACGTGGTGTAATGGTTAACAAGTTTGTGTCTTCGACTATATACGACTGAGTTCGATCCTCACTACGTGCTCCACGCTTTCGGCCTTGTGCCACATCTAAGCTACGCTTAGAAAATCCTTGGGCACTTCGACGTCTTGTAATGCTTAGCAAGCTTGTGTCGCTAAACCAATTACGTCTAAGTAGTGAGTTCGACCTTTCAGCCTTGTGCCACATCTAAGCTACGCTTAGAAAATCCTTGAGCACTTCGATGTGTTGTAAAGCTTAGCAAGCTTGTGTCGATAAACCTAATACTTCTGAGTAGTGAGTTCGACCCTCACTTTCAGCCTTGTGCCACATTTAAGCTACGCTTAGAAAACCACTTAGGGCCCATCGACGTGGTGCAATCGTTAACAAGTTTGTCTTTCTAGATCAATTACGACTGAGCAATGAGTTTGATTGTCAGTGGATGGTCCACACTTTTTCCCCGTGCCACATCTAAGGGTAGCTTAGAAAATCATTGGGCACTTCGTCGTGATGTAATAGTTAATCTTGTTTCGCTAGACAAATTACGTCTGAGTAGTGTGTTCGATTCTCACTTTCAGCCTTGTGCCACATCTAAGCTACGCTTAGTAAAAAGACTTAAAAGAACCCTCTTGACATTCGGCTATGATGCTCTCCCACCACTTCCGTTCATGAAGACAGAACCACAGTACATCAGTCCTTTGGGGACATTACATTTTTAACTAAATATTCAGCTTATACAAGAGCCGATCAATGTAGATGGTTACAAAATGAAGTTGTGGTATGGATTCAGCAGATGGGAGTAAGTGTAGATTATAAAGATAGGTAGGATAGATAAAGTTTGACCCCAGACTTGAAAAGGTTAAGATTTGGGGTAGCATGTTCGCGGGATTCTGTTCCATAAAGTAACGAGTTTTATGAAAGAAGCTGTCCGAATTGAACTTATTACCTACAGAATACGAAAGGAGGGTGGATAATTCCCCTCTGTGTACAAGACATGGCGGATCATAAATGTAAATGTTTTAAATGGTGGAACTAGAGAATGTAGCACGTCAGAATATTTTCCGTGGAAATATCGATAGAGTAACGAGAGGCTTGCGACGTCTGTGGGAGAAAGTTTGTAGGGTGGAAAATAATTAATCGCTTAAAAAGCCGCCTAAACGCTTTTGAACTGGCAAGAAAGCATTGGTCAGCTCCAGTTCAGATATGGCTGTAAGACTCCATTTTTGCTCAGTCCTGACTCTTGTGAAGATGACATTAAAACGCCAATTCCCGTACGATTAGTGAAGTTAAGGCACTTCAGTATCCCAATAGGTGACTGCTTGGGAATACCAGACGCTGTAAGCGTGGATAAAGGCTGAGAACTGTTAATCGGAGAACCGAGTTCCAATTCCCGTTGGGTTCGTTATATTTACTTGGAAACGGCATGAATCATCGTTTTCTCTTCCCCACCAGGAATAGGTTAATAAGCGGGACATGTATCATTAAACCATTATTATTTCCTCCCACTTTTTTTACAATCTAAAAATATTTTCTAGTAAGGGTATTCAGGTTTGAGGTGATTTCGAGTTCCAAAAGACACTCAAAGTAAGGGGCTTTATTGAGAGTGAAAACAGTCACCGTGACGGTCAGTTCAGTGGCGGTGCCAACCTTGTTCTCGTATATAAACAAACGCGTACACAACAAAATAAATCCTATTTTTGCTTTGATAAAGTCCCTCAGAAGACGAAGCGCGTCGGCTAAGAATAGTTTTTCTCTTGCCTTTTCATTCATTCATTCATTCATATATATATATATATATATATATATATATATATATATATATATATATATATATATATATATGTATGTATGTGTGTGTGTGTGCAATAAAATAATGAAATTGAACGTTCACGTATCCATCCCTTCTCTGAGTTTCGTTGAGGGCATTATCAGGCCACCTCCTGACGAGTCGAAACAATTCACTGAAACTCAGAGTACGAACAGATAAGTGAACGTTCAGATTTATTTGTTACAATAGAATGTATTTCGATATTGAGTATTTTAATTGAAAAGAGTGTTTGCCTTCAAAGCGCTATTTTCTATAATTCCGCCGTCGCTTTTTCTTTTCGCTTTTGGTGAACAAAGTTTTTGTTATATATACGCACACACACACACACACACACACACACACACACACACACACACATATATATATATATATATATATATATATATATATGCGTGTGAGTGTGTGTGAGTGTGTACTTAGTTTGTTAATCCCATTTCCATTGTATTATCTGTTATAGTAAATGTTTTCACCTACCTGTATGCACGTGCACATATATATTTTATTTAAATACATGCACATATGCACAGATACACACACACAGACATACGCACATACTCTCTCTCTATCACACACACACACACACACATATATATATATATATATATATATATATATATATATAAGAGAGAGAGGGCGAGAGCGAGCGAGCTAGAAAACCTGTATAGGTAATGATTGCTTTGCCTTTTGAGATGCATTTTAATTCAAATTATATCAGCATCTTCATTCTGTGCTACCTGTCACATCAATAGATAAATTTATTTTAATGAAAAAATAAACATTTAGCGTAAAATATTAGACAACAGGCATTACTTAAATTGTTAGGCACCTGTGTTACCGTAGCAGCCAATTAAAAACACCTATACAAAGAAATAGAAAAAAAAGAATGAAAAAAAAATGGTCGCATTTTTTATCTTTTGCGTTTAAGACGGTAGGCTGGTGCTAACCACTAGGAAAAATGAAATCAATGAAATATGCACCGAAATATATCTATCTATCTATCTATCTATCTATCTATCTATCTATCTATCTATATATATATATATATATATATATATATATATATATATATATATATATATATATATATTTTTCTACGCAAATACTTTTGCTTATTTATTTGATGGGATCGGTTAGAATATCATAATTTGTCAACTAGTTTAAACCAAATAGAAGACAGGAAACACATTTGATCTAGAATTGAATTCAGCCGAAACCACAGGTAGCCAGCAGTAGATGCGACGATAACCGCCACAGAGGGAGGAAGAGCAGTATATGCACCAATAACTGCTACCGAGGGAGGAAACAAATTTGAAAGAATGCTAATTATAGTCACCTGTTTCGTTAAATACTGTTGGCCCCTTTGTGCAAATTCATTAAATCTTAGGGTTTCTTTATTTTCATGTATTTTTTTCTTTTGCAATCTTCCTCTTCAAACATAAACCTTCGGAATTCGTTCCATTTTCTGTGAAGTCCAAGAAATATCGACTATAGCGGAGGAATATGCATTATTTTATTTATATATTCGTTCTTTTATGGGTGTTTCTTTCAACCATTTATGTAAAATTGGATATAATACAAATATATCTGACTCTCTATGCAATTAGATGAACTGATATTTGATCACTGTTCAAAATTTTCTTTATTGTGATAATGACTTGTTTGTTTGTTTCTTTCTTCTTTCATTGTTTCATTGCTTCATTTTTCTTTCATTGTTTCGTTCTTTCTTTCTTTCTTTCTTTCTTTCTTTATTGTTTGTTTGTTTCTTTCTTTTTTCCCCTTTTCCTCTAAAGCAGCTATAAAGTTCACCCTTTTTTTACTCTATTAAAATTTCTTATTTCCCTCTCTGGAGTGTAAATCATCATACCGAGAAAATTCTGAACCCCCACCCCGCTTAATTTCTTCAGTATTCTCTTCTAGTCTGCTTATCATTTACCCACACCTCTTTTCTCACCCCTCATGCGACTCTTTCTCTTGCTCTTCTGGTTCTTCGCATATTTTTCTCTCTCCTTCGATTATTTGCCAACATTTTTTTTTCTTTTCATTTCTCTTCTCTTTCGCTCTTCTGTTTGTCTTCACTATTGATGATCGATTCTTATTTGTTGTAGTGGGAGAGTACACTTACTCGCTATCGAGTCTAATCCTAATGAACGGTCGTCAATGTTGCTGTGAATGCTCACCAGAAAATTAAAACAATTCAAACAGGGAAAGGGTTAGTTGCTGTGAATTTGTGCAAGATGGGAGTGGGATAAAGCATAGTTTTGGAAACGGTCGTAGTAATGGAGAAGTCCAAAAGGGGACGATAGTGAAGAAGAAGAAGAAGAAGAAGAAGAAGATGATGATGATGATGAAGGAGAGAGAAAGGAAAAAGAAAAGGGGAAAAAGAAAGTCAGGAAGGACGATTAGAAGACCAAGAAAAAGGAGAAAAAAAGAAAAAGTAGAACAAAATGAGGAAAGAAGAGAAGAAAATGTAAAAGGAAACGAGAGATAAAACGGAAGAAGAAGAAGAAGAAGAAGAAGTGGGATAAGTAATTTGTTGCTGTATTTCAGTGGTAGGGATGTATCGATCTGAAGATCAACTAACTTCGACATTACAGACCAAACGCATTTTCCACCCCCTTTTTTTGTTCGCTTCCGTATCTTTATTGACTTACATTCCAAACCATAAGCAAACTTCAATTCACTTACTATCGTGACTAATATCTAGTAACTGACCCACGCGTCAATCTGTATGCAAATATGTATTTTATTTCCACATCGGTTTTGATATCCTTATTCGCGGGTTAAGAAGAAATATCAACAACAATATTTTCTACTCAGTACTTTTTATTTTCTTACCCTCCCTAAACCATAATATGTCTTCACACACACACACACACACACACACACACACACACACACACACACACACACACACAATACTGGTGCGCACGCGCAGATACCTATATAGATAGGTGCGCGTGCGCAGATGCGGGCAAGCACGAAGATACGCAAAGAAGTGCACGCAGGCTGCGTCTTGTTTGTAGAAACAGTGCACACAATACAGGAAACATCACGAACTCGGCATTTCTCTCTGTCCGTGTGTCGCGTTGCCTCTTTTAGAGCGTATCAACAACGGTCATGTGAAATGATTATTCATTCATTGAACCAGAATGTTCTATTGTGCGTCGCGCGTGCACACACACACACACACACACACACACACACACACACACACACACACACACACATATACGCGCACACGCACGAGCGTGCGCGCGCACACACACACACACACATATACACCCCTCTTCATAATCATCAATATCAAAAAATTGTTACATACACACGTGCACACACATACACACACATACTCATACACATATAGGCACACATAGAAGCAAAAATGCAGATACACACTTCAAAATACACTAGGTTCTCAACAGTTTTAAATTACACACACGTTAAATACACGCATATAAACATCACTTACACACCTATTATTATTATTATTATTATTCGAACATATATCCACAAACATTTATATAAGTATTTTTATGCATAGAGCTTTGCAACAAGTTTATATGAGTATAACTGCGTTATCAAACTGACAAGGAATCTTTCGTTTTTGCAACAATTTTTCCTGTGTTGGCTATATATATATATAGCCAACATATATATATATATAGAGAGAGAGAGAACGAGAGAGAGAGAGAGAGAGAGAGAGAGAGGAGAGAGAGACGACTATAGTTTAATTATTTACCAGTTCTACATCTATAAGACGACCAGTCAAGATTTTTGTGAGCTATTGTCTAAATTAGAAACATTTTTTAACTGAACCAGGTTTAAACAGCGATTACATAGCGATTGCCACCAATTGTATTTGGTGTTCAAGCCCTTGAATATCCTAAACTTCTAGTGATGACTTTTCAAAGAAGACAGGGTTTCTTCTCTTTAAAGACTGGCGCAACCGAGCCTTCGTCTGGCTTACGCGGCACTAATTTAAGCTTAATACCCAAAAAAGCTATTTCTTTGAATTTTCCTTTAGCATTCTTCCGAAACAAATTCTAATAAAAAAAACCCTTTGCATTCTTATTTTTAATACTATCACTTTATTCCTTTAAGGAGTATCTAATATTCGGTTTCCCTTTGGGTTGGGTAAGATAAATTATTTTCATAACTAAAATGTAAATTGCGATTAAAGAATTTTAAAGAAAGTTCTATTGAAAAATAAATGAAAATAAATAAATTTCTTAAACTTTCATTGCAGTTAAAGAAAAAACTCATCTTTCTTTAGTGAAGTGGCATTTCATTTTGAAGTCATGTGAACTTTGCATCTATTTTTAGAGATGTTATCTTGTGAGACAGAAATTTTGAAAACTAATGTTGCTGTCATTAAATAACAACGAAAATTCTCCAAGCCAATAAAGCAATCTAAAATAAATTAATGATTTAATTAAGCGGTCAAAATGGAATCTCAAAATCTATATCAATTCCTTTAATGAGACAAAACTGAAGTATTCAATCAAAAGATCAATCATTTTAATTACAAAATACGTAACTTTTTGATAAAAAAAATATAGGAATGAGGTTCAATATAGCCATAAGAATATGAATTATTATAGTATTAAGAACGGGAACATTAAAAATACATATAAATATATAATACATACAAATATATTAAAACAAAGGGTGGAAGTGTAAGATATAATAAAATTCAGTAACCATAAATTAATATAAGATTTATAGAACTTAATATATTCTGCTTTTCTTTTTTAAATTAAATGATAATCATCGCTCAAAAAATAATTCGCTTACGAGTTGTACATTAAGATCAAGTGACACCAAGTCTCCATTACGCTCTAGCACCTTCCTCCATAATTTATCTTTTTCACATGCATATTTTAGGTTTCTATTCAGGTTTTTTATTTCTTCCTGTCTTCCCAAACACTGTTACCCATGTGTTCCAGGGATTATGGGTACAACTGTCGCTTTCATATCCTGCAGTTGTTATTTACGACACTTAGCTTAGTTTGGCACAAGGCAACAAGAATGAGTCACCCAGTGATGTTAGTACTCAATACTCAGTATTCATGATTCGGGAGACTAGCATGCTCATTAGTATACCACAACGAGGTTATTATATTCCATAGTTGTCGGATCGCATAAGAAAAAATTATTGCTCATACCAGATACTTATCTTTGGAGATTTAATGACTATAAATCTTGAATATCTAACACTTTTCTCAACACTGTTGTTCAGATGAGCTCGATACTTCTGCGTATTATTATTATTATTATTGTTATTTTCTTTCGGTTCAGTTCTTAACAGGTCATTACACGGGACCGAAAAAAGGTAGGAAATATATGCATTCTGTTTGCACAAATTCCGATGTTAAGTGATACTTAACACGTACAGTGCTTATCTTTTCTGTTCATCGATCATATTCTCCTGAGTAAATAAACACTTCCATACAGGACAATTTTTTTTAATCTCTTGCAAACAGGGGCCACCAAGTGACATGTTACTATTCTTGTTGCTACCTTTTCGATAGCACCTCAAGTTCCAATTATTATAGGTATAACAGTCGTTTTAAGGGGCCACAACCATCATCATCATCATCACGATCTTCTTCTTCTTCTTCTTCTTCTTCTTCTTCTTCTTCTATGGCGTTCCGTTAAATCCCTGGCCGACGATGAGGCATACAATAAGACAAGGTATTAAATATATGGATTCTGTTGGCACAAATTCTGATGTTAAGTGCTACTTAACTTGCCCAGTGTTTATATTTTCTTTACATTAACAACACTCTCCCGACTTGATGAGCAATTCCCCATAGGGCAAAATGTTGTTTCTCAGGTAAACCGGGTCTATTAGGGATCTTGTAAATATGTCTGTCTCTATCTTTATTGATATTATTATTAATATTATTAAACTATTATCTTCACTCATTTTCTGTTCCATACAATTCCTTACGAAGCAATTACTAACCAAGACCTAGAGGTAAAGTACAATATTCTGATGTTAAATGCTACTTAAAATGTACGGTTTTTATATTTGTTTTATAGGTTGATAATACTCCTCCGAGTAGATGAGCAGTTCCACACAGAGCAATTAAAAAAAAAACTCTTGCAAATAAGAGCCACCAAGATCTTGTTAATGCTCTTATCTATATCATACTTACCGAGTGCTCCAGTTATTATTGGCATAACGAAAATTTCAAGGTGTTACTTTTTTCAATTTCAAGATATTTATATTTATTTATATTTCATATTGTTTAACAGATATATTTTTATCTGATGGCACTGCCATATTTATGGGAGTTAATATTATTGTTTGTGTGTGTTTTTCTTCTTTGTTTTTTTTTTTTC